>CM052804.1:50736353-50758723 GCA_028533885.1 Nasua narica
GGAGATCTGCTCATCTGGCTGCCACCCAAGGCAAGCCTCGTAAGTAAGTTCCCTTGCTTATTAAAACTGCCACCTACCAATCTAGGGCGAACTGCCACTTTCTTCTGTCTCTCCCTGCCCCCTCTGCATCCAGGGCCCGTTTGCGAACCAGCAATCTCCAGTTCCTTTTGGAAATATGCTTTAAAAAACTGTCCTTTAACTGGCATTTTAGTGGAGAAAGGAACGAGAGCAGAGACGGGGGAAGAGCTCCAGTCCTTCATGATTACTTATAAGAACATTTTTTCCTTTAAATAGTGCCACTCTTCCATTTTTTCCTCTCCTCTCTCCTTCTTGAACTATTGGATGGGTGTTAGAACTTCTGGATTCATTCTCCATGTTCCTTAATATTTCTTCTTTACTTTATAATAAAATGATATTTCTGTGTTTTGTACTTTTTAAGAGAATTCCTCGGCCGAGTCTTCGAGCTCACAAATTCACTCTTCAGCTGTGTCCATTCCGCCGCTGAATCGTAATCTCAGCAATTACACTTTTTTTACTTTCAGCTTTGCTAACTGCTCCACTCAGTAGTTTCCAATTCCTGCTTCGTGATTGCACTACCCTCCTTTATTTCTCGGAAGATATTGTTTATACTTAATTTAAAGTCCCAGCCTGATACTTTATGAATTCTCTTTCATTGGGTTTAAGTTCTTCCGGTTTTTAATTTTTTTTAATTTTTTTTTAAATTAAAAAAATTTTTTTTTCTTCTTCCAGGTTTTTTTTTTTTTTTTTTTAATTATCTTCTTTAAATTCAATTCATTAGCACGTAGTGTATTATTAGTTTCGGAGGCAGAGTTCAGTAAGTGCTTCCAGTTTTTGAGTGTGTGAATTCCGAGGTAGAAACTTCTCAACCGCCTGCTCATTCTTTCTGTATACTCCTCCTCATAGTTGATCTATCTATTAGATCGGGTGCCATCTTGGTTTTCACGGCCCAGCTGGGGAGAGGGGCTGGTGTTGCCGTCAAGGTTGCGCTGTAAGCTGGCGGTGGATGGATGTGCCGCCAATGAGGCACAGAGCGCAATTGTTCCATATGCCCTACGATGGCTTCCCCGCGGCTCCCACACTCCATGGCACTGGTCTTGTTTCCTCCCCAGGGGGAAGGAGTGTATTCCTCTCTCCGTATTCTTGCGGTTGTCCTAGGCTGCTTTTCCCTTTCAGTCTAGTATGACTTCTGTGTTTTAGCAAGTTCTCCCTCTCTTTTCCCACCAACCATTCACTTTCTAATTTTGGAGGATAGGTATCCATTTATCTATAATATATTTCCTGTCGTGTCTCTGGTTAGAATTTGGCGTAGAAGGTAGACTCCCGTTTCTTTTAGCCTGCCAATTTGTAATCACCATTGATATTTACTCCTCACCAACCCCCCTTGTATCGGGGACTGAAAAGATATTTCGAAACAGCCTTGCGATTCCCAAACTATGAATCAAGGAAGCAAAAGCAGTTTAACCAATATATCCTGCCTCACCAGTTTGTTACAAAATCGGGTGACATTTCTTTAAATATGTAGATTAAACTATTCTTCACCTCCACCCTACCTTTAGGATGTGTTCTTCCTTCTTCAGGTTGCTTCTGCGATGTTAGTTAACAGTTCTGTACTCCTTACCTTGAAGCAGGCTCCCCGAGAGCTTCTTTCTTACAAGGAGTGAGAAATATCACTCGTCGGTGATACTTCTCCCAGACATTGGGCCAGACGTTCATCTGCGTGCTTTTTACATGTATGAACTCATGACTCCGGACTCTTCAAAGAAGCTCATTAAGTTTAATGCGTCAGTACTTGTTATTCTTTTCTTAAGGAGAGCAAATCCAAAAATCTGCTCAGTCTGTCAGAGATTCCTGTTTCCTTGTTTGTTTTTTCTTTTGTTTTCAGTCTGTTGTTACCTTTCCTGGAATGCGGATTGCTGGTAAATCCCAGGGTATCCAATGGTTTCTCCCCTTGTCTACTGGTAACGGAGTCATTGAACACCAGTCAGGGATAGAACTGTGTCCTCTAGGACAGTGACTGGTCAAGAAGGAGACAATGGCCCAGGATGAGCTCCTCAGAGCCATTGAGGCTTACTTCTGAGACTCTGATGGAAATGCTAGGGATGAAGTCTTGTGTTTCCACCATGGCTGCCAAGCTTGTAGACTCTAGGCCAGTTGGCCACAGTGCCTTCCCCTTGGAGAAAGCCTTTTAGAGAATAAAGCCGACATAGAGGAAAGCAAAGCTGGGTCACGGACGAGAAAGACTGAACCCCGATGATAATTGTTTGAACCCTTTGATCCAGCCACATCTGAGGTCAGACTTCAGACTTTATAAATTATGGGAGCCAATAAATGTCTTTTCTCTTTTAAAAGCCACTTTGAATTGACTTTCTGTTACATGTGAACACGAACCTGAATAATGCAAGGGGTCAGGCAGGGGCACAGTTTCTAGACTGGGGTACAGGGCCGCCCGTGGTCTGGGTCCGAGAAATAGTGACTTAAAACCGTGCGCCAACCCATGAGCAGCACTCTCCCCAGGCAGCCCGGGAGCTGTGAGTTTGGGTGAGAAGTGAGCTTCTTGCTGTCTTCCTGGGGTCCTTTTCCTGATGGTTCTCTTGTCTTAGTTGCTTGGGAACTTCTCCTCTCAGGGGCAGGAACTTGGCATCTGCTGGCTTATTTATGTTTCTAGAGGCTCTCTTGGTGAGGCGGGCCATTTAAGGGACAGTGCATTTGGGTCTGAGAAAACTGTTTGCCTAGTGATTGGCCTTATACTTTCACTTTGACTCATTACTTAATATTTCTTTTTGTTGTTGTTGTTCCTCATGTAGTCAGAAGGAGACCTCCTCTTTTTTTTCCCCTGAAGAATTGTTTTCTGGGGGGTCGAGTTTTGTCATGGTGCCTGCCCCCCCAAGCTAAGGAAGGGTGTCCATCCACTCTCCTAGAGGAGGTCCTTTAAAGTAGGTCACCTTGATCTGGCTTCTCCCATTCAGTTTGTGTTTGTTCACAAAGACATCTCTAGAAAGAGAGCAACTGTCTACGGGCCAAATCCTTTATATTAATTCTGTAGTAACATTTGATGCCTTTTCCATTGTTCCTGGCATCTGGAAGTGTTTTTGAGAGCAGGGGCAATAGTTAATCAGTATGTTTTTGGGGGTGTACTTGCGGTACAGTTTTCCAAATCTCCCTCCCACAAATCCATGCTGAAGCATTCATCCGTGAGCCGTTGTAGTTCCCACCTAGCATCAAAAAGTGGCAGGTGAAGTCAGTGACATTATTAAGGTTTCACTGATGTGTGTTCCAGAAATATCTCAACTCCTGCTCAGGCCACAGTATCACAAACATAAACAAAACAAAACAAAACGATTTATTTTACAAAGGGATCATTTCTCAGTTAAGCACCTGACTCTTGGGTTTCAGCTCAGGTCGTGGTCTCAGGATTGTGGGATTGTGGGATCGAGCCCTGCACTGGGCTCTGTGCTCAGTGCAGAGTCCGCCCGAGACCCTCTCCCTCTGCTTCTCCTTGCCCCCCACTCTCTCTCTAAAATGAATCAAATATTTTTTTAAAAACCACAAAGGAATTGTTTTCTTTTTTAGAAATAAACTTTAAATTTTAAAATAGTTTCAGATTTACAGAAAAATTGCAAAGATAGTCCAAAGAATCTCTCACCCATAGTTTGAAACTTGTTTGAAGATTTTTAGGTTGGGGGTTTTCTCTGGAGTTTTGGTGATGACTCTGTACTTTTGTATCCAGGCTAAGTAGAATATTTCAGGTAGCGGGATCTCGGGCTCTTGTAATCTGAGTGGATTGTATGAGAAATCTTTATACTGAGGAATCCTTTGGCCTTCATTATATTTGCAGCTGTGGTCACCTTCTGGTTTCTGGTACACTTATGCATGGCCATCTACACAAATGGGCCATTAAATGTCCACCTGTCAGTCTTTGAGGATAACAGGAGGGTGTCCAATGTATGAATATGACTTTGGAGGGTATTACCAACCAAGTATCTATGTTAGTAAGGCTTTTGTGTCCAGATGGGATATTACAGTTGGACTTGACTTTCTTAGCCGGTTGGTATTCAGATGGCCAAGTATGCTGTATTTTATAACAAAGTGGACAATTAAATATTTTCCTGTATATTAAAATATTTTTCCTTTTTTTGTTTTATTGTGAAATAATTTTAAATCAACTTTGGCGAGGTATAGTTTATGTACAATAAAATGCATGTATTGTAATTCCCATGAGTCTTGAAAGACTTACACATTCTTATATCTATGACCACATAAATACTGGGATGTTTTCATTACTCCAGAATGTTTCTTTGTACCCCATACCGGTCAACCTCTCTGGCCCTAGGCAATAACTCGTTTGCTTTCTGTCACCATAGATTAGTCTTATCTAGGGTTATACGTAAATGAAATCATATAGCCTATATCCTTTTGTATGCATTCAACATAGTATCTTTGTGATTTATCCACTTTATTATGGGTTTCAGTTGTTCATTTCTTTAAAAAGACTTTCTTATTTTGAAATATTTATAGATTCACAGGAAATTGCAAAGACAGGACAAAGAGGTCCCATGTACATATTAATATTAGCTGTAGGACAGTTCCACAAAGCAAATTGACACTGGTACAATGGGTGTGTGTCGTTCTGTGTCATCCCGTCACATGAAGATTTGGGCAGCCACCATCACAAGTAAGCTACAGAGCCCTTCCATTCCCCAAGGCTCTCCCCGGTTTCACACTCTCCTTCCTCCCGGCACCATCTGTAACCCTGGTAACTCCTAATCTGTTCATCTTTATAAGTTTGTCGTTTCTAGAATGTTCTATAAATGGAGTCATACCGTATGTGACCTTTGGAGATTGGCTGTTTTTCACTCAACAGAGTGCTCTTGGGGGCATACGTTTTCATCCACGCCGCCAATCCAGTTGGCCTCCTCTGACCCGGTGGGGTGGGAGTGGCACCTTGTTATGGCTGGGTGGCGATGGAAGTCTAGGATCCCCACGCGGTCTCCCCTGATGTTGTCCAAGGGCAACCTTATCAACACCAAGTAGGGATGACAGTCCTGGCTCTCCACCCAATTTTGTCTGATACCCCACCAGCAGGGGAGTGTTAGAGGTGCCTCATTACAGCCAGACAAGAGTGGAGGTTGGGGCTGTCCATTCAGCACTTGCTGATGGGGCCGGAGATGGGGCTGTGGTCCTTTCCACGGTGCTCGGCTGGCATAGAGCAGGCGTGTCTAAAAATTTTCCATCTTGCTAGTTTGCCCCTCTCTTCTTCCGTTGGCCAGAGAAATTTCTTGAGGATTTTTTTGTTTGTATCTGTTGGTGTTCCCCGGCTGGCAGTTTGTCCAGCATCCAGATCCAGATATATGAGGCAAAAACCCCGGGAACTCACTACCATGTCATTTCTGAGGTCCCAAGGTCCCTAGCCAGTCTGTCTTCTTATCTCTACCTTTTAGAGTCTTATGTGTGTTTTCTAGATAATGTTCATACTTAATGGGAAGAACAGGGAGATGTGTATCTATTTCCATTTCATCTTGAGTTCATTCCTTTTTTTTCGGGGGGGGGAGTAATATTCTATTGTACAGAAATACCACAATTTGTTTATCTGATTACCTGTTGATATACATTTGGATTGTTTCCAATTTTTGGCTTTGAACATGATTTACTGCTTCTATTAACATACGTCGTCAAGTCTTTGTGTGGGCATATGTTTTCATTTCTCAGGATAAACACCCCGGGGTAGAATTGCTGAATCATATGGTAATTGTATGTTTAACTTTACAAGAAACTGTCAAACTGTTTTCCAAAGCAGTTGTGCCATTTTTCTTTCCCACCAGCAATGCTCCGGTCGCTGTCCGTCCTCACCAACCTTTAGTATTGACAGGCTTTTAAGTTTTAGTCATTCTGGTTTTAATTTGCATTTCCCTGGTGACTGACGATGTTGAACATCTTTTCATGTGCTCATTTGCCATTCATAGATCTTCATTGGTAAAGTGTCTATTAAAATATTTGGGCCATTTTGTTTTATTGAGTTGTTTGTCTTGTTATTATGGAGTTGTAAAAGTTCTTTCTATTTTCTGGAGACAATTCTTTTATTTGATAGATGTTTTATGAAAATTTTCTCCCAGTCTGTGGCTTCATTTTCTCAACCGTGTCTTTTGAAGAGAGCAGGTTTTTAATTTTGATGAAGTCTGGTTTATCAATTTTTTCCCTTATCATTGACATTTTTTGGTCCTATGAAAACTTCACCCAAAGCAAAGTTTAAAAATTTTTCCGCTTATATCTTTTGTGTAAAAGTGTTATAGTTTCAACTCTTTTTTTTTCTTTTTAGATTTTATTTATTATTTATTAGGAAAGAGAGAGAGTGAGAGAGAGCATGAGAAGGGAGAAGGTCAGAGTGAGAAGCGGACTCCCCACGGAGCCGGGAGCCCGATGTGGGACTCGATCTCGGGACTCCGGGACCAGGACCTGAGCCGAAGGCAGTCGCTCAACCAACTGCGCCACCCAGGCGCCCTATAGTTTCAACTCTTACATTGAGGTTTTTTATTTATTTTGAATTACCTTGGCATGTGGTTTGAGGTGACGGCTGAGACCCACTCTTCTGCAGATGAATATCCAGTTATTCCAGCATCTTTTGTCGCGCAGACTATCCTCTATTACCTTGGAGACTTTGTTGGTGACTGACTATTTTTGTGTAGGTGTATTTCTGGATTTTCTTCCATTGATTTTATATGTCCATCTTGGTGCCAATATCACATTGCTCATAATACATATTACTACTTCATACATTAACTTATATTAATACATTACTAATAACAGAGTGGATTAGGTTCATGGTTAGGTAGTTCTATAGTAAGTCTCGAAAGGTAGTAGATGGCCTCCAACTTTGCTCTTATTTTTCCAGATTGTTTCGAATATTCTAGGTCCTTTGATTTTCTATTTAAATTTGAGATTAAGCCTGTCTAGGTCTACAAAACAGCTGTCAGGTATTTTATTGGCATTGTGCTAATCTATAGATCAATTTAGGGGGACTTGACATCATTATACTGAGTCTTTTGAGCTATCAACATGGTATACCTCTTCATTTATTTAGGTGCTATTTATTTGTTTGTTTGTTTGTTTGTTTTAGAGGATTTCATTTATTTATTTGACAGAGAGATCACAAGTTGGCAGAGAGGCAGGCAGAGAGAGAAGGGGAAGCAGGCTCCCCGCTGACCAGAGAGCCCGATGTGGGGCTCGATCCCAGGACCCTGAGATCATGACCTGAGCCGAAGGCAGAGGCTTTAGCCCACTGAGCCACCCAGGTGCCCCTATTTATTTATTTATTTTAAGATTTTATTTATTTGTGAGAGAGAGAGAGAGCGCACAAGCAGGGGGAGTGGCCGGCAGAGGGAGGATCCCGCTCCCTGCTCAGCAGGGGTGTGGGGCTTGATCCTAGGACCCTGGGATCATGACCTGAGCCAAAGGCGGACACTTCACTGACTGAGCCACCGAGGTGTCCCTATTTAGGTGCTTTTTAATGTTTCACACAATATTTGGTAGATTTAAATTTTCAGATCTGGTCCTTTCTTGAGTTTTGGGACCAGTTTTCCTTCTTTTCTTCCTTCCTCACTCCCTCTATCCCTCTTTATCTCTCCCTTCCTCCTCCCTCTCCTCTTTCCTCCCTGTGTGTGTTCTTTCACCCCTCCCTTCCTTTTAGCCTTTCATTCTTTTTTCCTTTTGAAATTCAGCCATATAGTACATGTCTTGAATCCTGTGGTCATTTGTGTGAGTTTCTTAAAACTTAAAATGTGTTCCGTAGATAAACACCCTCAGGGAGCCTCATGCTAGAGCCCGCTGAGGTTGCTCACATGGGAGAGGCAGTCAGATCGTGGTCAGGAGTGCGGACTCTGCCACATGACGAGGGTTCCCTGCAAGGGAGGGCGATGGGTGTCTGTGTCCCCGGCTACGACTTGGGAATCTCTCTGCTAGCATGCTTATCTATCTATCTATCTATCTATCTATCTATCTATCTATCTATTTATCCATAGTTGTCGGGGAAGAGCAGAGGGAGAGGGAGAGAGACCCCCTCAAACGGACTGTGTACTGAGAGCAGAGCCCAACACGGGGCTCGACCCCACGACCCCGAGATCCCAACCTGAGCTGAAGGCAGACTGCGCATGACTTGGGATCTGGGTCCGGCAACAAGCAGTGGCAGCTGGGCACCAGAGGAGCTAGGGGCGACCGGACAGCTAGGAAGTAGAAGCGTCAGCAGAGCCGTGTGTGGGGGCAGCTTGGGGGACGGGCAGTGACAGGAGTGACAATTCAGATGGGCTCTTCATCCATTCAGCTAAAGCTGGCTAAGTATCCACTGTGTGTCACACACCCCAATAGGTAGATACCGAGGGCACACAGTGAACAAAGAGACAGAACCCCCTCTTCCCCCTTCATTCTGTCATCCACTATGCATTTACTATGTTATATGTATTTTTTCCGGAGTATTTTAAGATGCATCCCAGACATCAGATGAGTTCACCTTTAAGTATTTTAGTGTCTCTCTCACGGATAAGGACTTTAGAAAACATGACCGCCGTATTATTATCAGCATCCCATTTATCACTTTGTGCTATGTAGTAGCTTCCTACTCTTTACTAGTCAGTACACATTGACACTTTCTCCAGTGGTTTATTTTTTTTTATTTAAATTCAGGTAGCCAACATATAGTACATCATTTGTTCCAGATGTAGTGTCCCCGGTGTTTTAAAGATGTCTTTTTAAAAGTTGGTTTATTCAGGGGCGCCTCGGTGGCTCAGTGGGTTAAAGCCTCTGCCTTCGGCTCAGGTCATGATCTCAGGGTCCTGGGATCGAGCCCCACATCGGGCTCTCTGCTCGGCGGGGAGCCTGCTTCCCCTTCTCTCTCCCTCTGCCTCTCTGCCTGCTTGTGATCTCTCTCTGTCAAGTAAATAAATCTTTTTTTAAAAAAAAGTTGGTTTATTTGTTTTCTAGTCTGTTCCATTGATCTATGTGTCTGTTTTTTGTGCCAGTACCACACTGTCTTGATGATCACAGCTTTGTAATAGAGCTTGAAGTCTGGAATTGTGATGCCACCAGCTTAGATTTTCTTTTTCAACACTTTTTCTCTGGCTGTTCAGGGTCTTTTCTGGTTCCATACAAATTTTTGGATTATTTGTTCCAGCTCTGGGAAAAATGTTGATGGTATTTTGATAGGGATTGCATTGAATGTGTACATTGCTCTCGGTAGTATAGACATTTTCACGATATTTATTTTTCCAATCCATGAGCACAGAACGTTTTTCTATTTCTTTGTGTCTTCCTCATTTCTTTCATGAGCATTCTACAGTTTTCTGAATACAAATCCTTTGCCTCTTTGGTTAGGTTTATTCCTAGGTATCTTATGGTTTTGGGCGCAATTGAAGATGACCATTTTCTTACACCATACGCAAAAATAAACTCAAAATGGATGAAAGACCTAAGTGGGAGACAGGAATCCATCAGAATCCTAGAGGAGAGCATAGGCAGCAACCTCTTTGACCTCGGCCATCTAGGCATCCCTCCATAGTCCCTTTTGTAACCTTTCATGCAGCTGAAAATTTTTTTCAAATGGTAGAGGAGCCTGGGTGGCTTAGTTGGTTAAGTGTCCGACTTAGTTTCAGCTCAGGTCATGGTCTTGGCCGTGTGAGCTTGTGTCCCTCTTTGGGCTCAGCACTCAGGACAGTTTGCTCGTGTCTCCCCCGCCCCCCGCTCGCTCGCTCTCTCTCACTCAAATAAATAATTTTTTTAAAAGTAAATTATCATATGGTAAAATTGGCTTTTTGATATATAATTCTATTCTAACACAAGGGTAGACTCATGTAACTCCTACCGCAATCGGATTATAGAACAATTTCTTCACCCCCCTCAAAAACTGTCTGGCACTATCCCTTTTAAGTCACCCCCCTTGCACCTTTATATCTGCTGGAAAATTGAGTCTTTTGTTCTGTAGAACTTCCCACAAGCTAGGTTTGACTGATGGCATTCTCACAATGTGGTTTAGCGTGCTTCTGTAATTTTCTGGTAATAGATCTTAAAGCTTGGTTAGATTCGAGTCCAATTTTCCTCTTCTTCCTTTGGATCACAATACTTACCGATGGTGCCACGGTTTTCCTGTTGCATCATATCAGAAGGAACATGGTATTTGGTTGAGTCACTTCTAGTGATACGGAGATTTATCACTGGGTTTAGTTACAACCGGCTGGATCCCTCTGCCGGGGTGCACCCCATCGGCCCCTCACCTAATCACATTCCTCACGTTCACGGCCACCACCTAGAGCTGTTATTTCATTACGGACTCCAGAAGGGTGATTTTCTAATGTTCTTAATTCTGACATTTCTTTTGCATTTATCAATCGTAGTTCTCTTCTGATACACGTTTAACAGAAGGGAAGGATCAACCAGGAAAATACTGTACAGTCGTTTTTTAAAAAGATTTGTTAATTTATTTATTGCGGGGGAGAGAGAGCGAGAGTACAAGAGCAGGGGGAGGGAGAAGCAGACTCCCCTCCGAACAGGGAGCCTGATGCGGGGCTCGATCCCAGGACGCTGGGTTCATGACCTGAGCCGAACGCAGACGCCTAACCGACTGAGCCACCCAGGCGCCCCTGTAGAGTCATTTCTTGGAGGAGTTGGTGGTGCTGTGTAGCCCGGGTAGGTGGTATTGAAAGAACCACTTGTAAAAACTCGGAGCACTTCTCCCGAAGAAGAGCCCAGCTTCTCCTTCCCAGCTGCCTGCTGGCGAAGCCACAGAAACAAGGCTACCCCGTGCTGTTCAGGGGAGGGCTGTGGAGGGCTTCTTGGGACAAGAATTTGGTTGAGTTTCTGAGTCTTAGTTGGGCCTCCGTTGGGGGAAAGGGAGTAAGCTTTGAGTTGGATGAAAAGTGGACATTTGATCATAGATGAGATCTCTTAATATCCAAAATTGTCATTGTCCTAACAGCCAAAGTGACACAGAAACCTGTAGGGTTAGATGCTAATTATGCAGGTATATTCAGTTTGTGAAAATTCACTGAGCACAGACCCCTGTGTGTAGTTTTATGTGCCTCTTCAGTTTCAAGAAAAATTTAAAAGAGAGCTGCAGGTTGTAATATGATCCAGACGCACAGAAGCAAGATCTCACACAGCAGGTTTCCAGACGGGGGAGAGTTAAAAATGGAGATTTCAGGATCATGCCTGTTGATGGCAGCGGCAGGTTATTTATCTGACCCTCTGTTGTGTCCAGTCTGATGTAGCCGGGGAAGCACCAGGTATTGGACCTTGCTGGGAAATATTATCACGAAATGAATGTAAGTTTCAATTGGGGGGGGTGCCATTTCCCTGTAGCTGGCGAGTCAGTGGAATGGAGGGGACCACTGGAGTTGGGCAGAGCGGTCGAGAGGCCGTGACACAAGTTCCCGCTGGGTTAGAGCACCGCGTGGGGTGCGGGTCAGGCCACACTCACACCTCCGGCCCACCCTGCCCCCGGGAGGCCTGTACACAGCCGCCTACCATGTATGAACCTCCAGATAGCAAGAAGCACCTCGACCTCAACACGTCCAACCTGGCTCATCATTCCCCCCCCCCCCACAAACCTGGTCCTAGTGCAGCGTGCTCAGTCCCTGTGGATCCTGTCCGTCTTACATTCAGTCGTGCAAGCCAGAATCTGGGGGTCACTCTCGCCTCCTCCCGTTGCCAAGCCCTGCTGATCTTGCCTGTAAAAAGTCTCTTGAGTCCTCCGGCTTCTGTGCACCCTCACCCTGGCCGAAGCCGCCTGGGCTCCCGCTGCAGGACCCTAATTCGTCCACCTTTGCCCGCTGCGACCTGCACCCAGTGCCCTTCCCACGCTAAAGCCGATGCATTGGAATCATTCGGGATTCTCGTGGTTGGGTCCGTTCTCAGGAAGGTTTTCGCCGGTGGTGGCCCCCAGTGCCTCCAGGCTTGCAGCCCGCCAGATGAGTGATCCCACTGCCCACATAGACGGTACTAGAAGGCATTGGCAAAGAGGAGCCTCAGCAGGGGTGGTTTTGTGGTGAGAAGACCACCTCACTGGCTGCACCGGGTCGCTGGGTAGAGAAATGGCAGGATGCTTGTTACTCCAGGACACAGTCCGGCCTCGTCCACCCCGAGGGAAGTGTCTAGAATGTGTGGCCAAATCAAGAAGTCTGCCCATTCCCCACTTTTTTTTTCCCCTTCTCTAAGTTTGATTTCTGTGAGGCGTGGGGGCTCTGAGTCGCCCAGAGGGATTGCTTATCTGTTGCGTCGTTCCCCTCCTCAGATTTCTGGGGATCTCACCTCCCCTCGTCCACAGGGGAGCCAGCAGAGGAGCCGGGCTCGCCCCCGTTCTTGGTGCAGCTGATTGCTCCGGAGATAAGCACCTGACTAGGGTTTGGCCAGTCGTTCCCAGGAATCTGGAAGGAAGGCTGAGAGCCGGCAGCTCAGACTGAGAGGCTGAGATGGGGGGCACTTCCTGTGTCCCAGTCCCAGCCCTCTCTGGGCCTGTTTCCGTGGCCCCCTGACGTGTCTCTGCCCATGGGCTCTGTGAGAAACGCCGGGGCCCTTTCAGTAAGCTTTCCCCCGCAAACGTCAGCTGCCTTCCGTGGGTTTCTGGAACCGGCACGCAAAATAATCCCATCTCATGATTCGGAGACAACACTGTCTGAACTCCTTCTCATGAGCCTAAAGACTGCCTGACATTCGTCACAAAATCGTTTTGCCCTCATGGAGGAAAAGGTGGAGATGACAGACGGTATGAGTAAGCCAGTCACCACAGAGTCCTACCCTCCTCGAGGAAAACAGATGTCGCGGCAACAGAGGAGCATTGCTGTTTGCAGAATCCCTACTGGAATTTTCTTCTCCGGCTGAATCCTATGCAGCTATGCTTGCTTGCACTTTATTGTCGCTGCTTGAGAGTAAGAGGGAGTTGTCCTCCATCCGGCCCCGGGGAGTCCCCGGTGAAAGAACCGTTATGAATAGATGTTCCCACGTGGAGTGAGGTGGCCGTCACCGCTGTCCCTCATTTCTGTCCCTTGGAGGGATCTGCGTGCTTGCGCCTCCCGAGCCCCATGGCACTCTTCCAAGAAAGCGGAGCGCCCAAAATACCTAAAGGTTGAAAAACAAGAGATTTATCTCAGCGGGGGAGGGTTAAAACTCATGCAGATACTGTTCGACTATCTCTTAGTTCTAATCTGCCTTGATGATAAAGGAGAGAATATTCCAGAGAGAAGACATTGACTCGTGTCTGTCTCTTTTTGTCCTGAAAAAGGCCCAGCCCTGGAAGAAAGGTTTCCTTGGTTTGGGCAAAGCCCTAAAAGAGGGGCATCTGGGTGGCTCAGTGGGTTAAAGCCTCTGCCTTCAGCCCAGGTCATAATCTTGGGGTGCTGGGATCGAGCCTCGCATCGGGCTCTCTGCTCAGCGGGGAGCCTGCTTCCCCCTCTCTCTCTGCCTGCCTCTCTGCCTGCTTGTGGTCTCTCTCTGTCAAATAAATAAATAAAATCTTTAATAAAAAAAAAAGTCCTAAAAGAAACTGTGGTTGGGGTTGGTTGTGGGACTACCTTGTGGGGCCAAGAAGGTAGTGTCCAAAGGATGGGGGAAGGGTGCTGGGAGAGTCCGCCTCTGTCCCCCCTCTTCTCTCCCTCCTTTGAGGCAGTTGCCGTGGGAGATGGTTGAGCTTGTGGGAGGAGGCCCAGAGCTCTTCTGGGAGGCCCAGTCCCTCGCATCAGTTCTTAGGGTCTTTCAGATTCTTCCCTGGGGTGCTTTTAGAACATGGCCAAAGTCCCTTCACACTCCATCCATAGAACGGTGGGGTCTGTGTCTCCCCGCTCGCCCTGAACCTTGTATGAAGAGCTATCCAAGGGACCCGGGCGGGTTCGTGACTCCACGTGTAACCAATAGAGTGGGACGGAAATGGTATTCGAATTCTGAGACCAGGTCAGAAAAAACGCTGCAGCTTCCTCCTGTGTTTGCTGAACACTCATTCTTGGAGCCCTGAGCTACAGGGTCGGAAGTCGGAGCCCAGGCTGTAGAAAGAGGCCGTGTGCCGGTGCCACAGTTAGGAGTCCCAGCGAAGGTCTCGGCAGCCAGCGTCAGGTGCTGGACGTGCCAGTGAGGGCAACTTGATGCGAACGCGGCCTCGAGCCCACGGCTCTTCCACGGGGAGCCCCCCACCTGAGCCCGAAGGTCCTGGAGCAGAGGCCTTTTCTGCTGTGTCCCTGCCTGAACTCCAGACCCACCGAATCTGTGAGCAAAATCAGATGTCTGTTTGAAGCCTTTATGTTTTGGGTTAACCCAGAGTAGTGGGAACACCCTCCACACCGACGCCCCCTATCCCTCTCCATACAGCCGAAAGCTCGGGGGGCAGTAATTGAGCACTCGTGGCCTCCACGGCCGTGCCGGCTCCCAAGAAGAAAATAAATGGAGGGGTTAAGTCAAGCACGCCCGTTTTATTCTTCCCGTAATTGCCAATGAGATACTGCGTTCCATCGTCACTGAGACCTGGAAACTTACGGGGACTAAGGTTCCTTCCCATCAAAGAAACATCAGAAGAGGGACATGAGTGTTCACCTCTGTCAAAAGTGTATTTTAAAAGTTTTTTTTCTGCATTCCCCCCTCCCCTAATTTTTCAGCGTACTCTCATCTTGCAGTGGGAAAGGGTGCTCGCAGGTATATGTGGGAAAGGGAGGTATCTGGGGATCTGATCCCTTCGTACCTCACTTTGAAGTAGCCCCTCATCTTGGCCTTGTGTCTTACCCTCAGCGTTTGTGGTGTCTTGACTCTCCAAGGACTGAGCCTTCCCAGGGCCTGTGGGGTTTAATTGTCCCCCCCTCCCCACAGGCGGCCCTTCTTCAGCATCAGGAAGATTAAACTGACCATCTAATCATTCAGATCAAACTCAGATTGGTCCAGCCTCAAACTTCTACATTTGTCAGTTCATTTTATGAAGTTAGAATAATGCCTAGTAAACCTGAGAAAAAATAGGATTACCAGAAGAACCAACTTCAGAATATGGTTGCGGGATTCCTGAATAAAATGTTAACAAACGGGGGATGCCTTCGGCTCAGGTCATGATCCCAGGGTCCTGGGATCGAGTTCGGCATCGGGCTCCTTGCTCAGCGGGCATTGTGCTTCTCCCTCTGCCTGCTGCTCTCCTTGCTCATGCCCTCTCCCTCCCTCTCTCTTTCTCTCCGTCTCTCTGGCAAATAAATGATAAAATAAAATCTTAAAAAACATTTTAAAAAATGTTAACGGAATCTCGCACGATATTGAAAAATCTATGCATGATAGATAATTCAGTAAAGAAATGCCAAGTAAAAATGAGATATTACTATTGTGTGTGTGCGTTGTGTGCGATGAACTTGGCAGGGATTTTTTTAAACATTTTATTTATTTATTTGACAGAGAGACAGCGAGAGAGGGAACACAAGCAGGGGGAGTGGGAGAGGGAGAAGTGAACACAAGCAGGGGGAGTGGGAGAGGGAGAAGTGAACACAAGCAGTGGGAGTGGGAGAAGGAAAAATGAACACAAGCAGGGGGAGTGGGAGAGCTGAGCAGAGAGCCTGACTCAGGGCTCCATCCCAGGACCCTGGGATCATGATCTGAGCCAAAGGCAGCCACTTAACAACTGAGCCCCCCAGGCGCCCCACGTGGCAGGGATTTTAAGAAAGATACTAGCCGGGGCGCCTGAGGGGCTCAGTTGGTTAAGCATCAGCCTTGGGATCAGGTCATGATCCCAGGGTCTTGGGATTGAGCCCTGCATTGGGCTCCCCTGCTTGGTGGAAATCCTGATCTCCCTCTCCCTGCCACTCCCCCTGCTTGTGCTCTCTCTCTCTCTGTCAAATAAATAAATAAAAAATATATATACTTTTTAAAGAAAGGTACTAGCCATTGCAGGCAGTGGTGGAGGAAATAGGCATTCTCTTATGTTTCTGGTGTCAGAGTAAATTGGCATCACCTTTCAAGGGGGTCACTTTTACTATATGTGGCAGAAGTCTTCATATCTTTTGACCCAGAAGTTCCACTTCTAGGAATTTCTTTTCAGGAAATAATTGTGCTATCTGCACAAATTTGGTATAAGGACGTTCATTTCATTGTTATTTATAGTATTGAAAAATTGGAAACCATTTGTCTGCCCACTAATATGGGCTTGAAAGGAGAGATCATAATAACAGACTTAAATTATGTTGAAAAATAACACAACGAAAGTATGATCATGATACGCAAAGTATAATCATGGGTTTGAAACGGTATGTTCTCCAGTTTTTGTACCATAAGGGATTCTTTCTATTGCAAGAACGCAACTGAAAGTGATTTCAGAGAAAGAAAAAGAATGTGTTGATTCATGATCCTGGAAAGTCCGGGAGTATAAGGCTTTCGGGCGCAGGTGCTCAAGGATCAGCTTTAGCGGTGTGCTTCCATCTCTTAGTTAGGCTCTATTTAGTGTTGGTTTTACTGGCAGGTACGCTTTCCACAAGTGTTGTTAAACAGGGTGTATTCGAGTTCTCCGGAGAAACAGAGGCCGGAAAGCCCAGGGGTGTAGATCAGAGGCCTTCGAGCCAAGAGCTGATGGTGTAGATTCCAGGCTGCTTCTGAAGGGCTGTGAACCAGGAGTGCTGAGTCAGGAGAAGTGAGTGTTCCAGGCTGAGTCGTCGGGCAGAGAGCGAATTCAACCTTTCCCCACCTTTTTGCTCTACTCAGGCCCTCAGCAGGTTGGATGAGGTCCATCCACACTGGGGAGGGCCTTCCCGCTTTGCTCAATCCACCCGTTAAAATGCTGACCTCGTCCAGAAACTCCCTCACGGACACACCCAGAAATTGTGTTTAACCAGCCATCCGGTCGTCCTGTGGCCCAGTCAGGTTGACATATAAAATTAGCCATCACAGAGCGCCTACCAGCAGCTCTGGGATCCTATTGCCAAGAAAGAGTCTTTCCTTCCAAATCATTCCAGCCCAAATCCCAGTGCTAAATCTCTTTGACCAGGCCTGGGACATGTACTCCTCCCTTCCGCTGAGAGAGGGTGTGGGTGCCACCTGGAATATGAAATCGTGTCAATAGCTAACATTTATTGAGTACTAATTACCCGTCAGATTAGGAATCTGTTTGGGTTCCGTGATCAGATGTGTGACCGTGGCCGGTTCAGTCTCCCCACACCCGAAAATGACACGGAGCCCGTGTCCTCGGCGTTATTTCACCCACTCCTCTTGACAACCCTGTGGAAATAGATTCTGTCCTCATTTTGCAGATGAGGAAACCAAGGCTTGGCCAGATTAAACGTATTATACACAACAAAAGAATGAGCAAATGGTGAACCCATTCACGTGGGTTGAGAATGTGAGAGGAGGCAGTTCCCTGAAGAATCAGAGTTTACTTATCCGACATCAAAGGCAGCCCCAAACAAAGGGAAACAAAACCAAAACAACCCCACAGAATATAGGGATTCTAAAACGCTATAAGTCTATTACTCAGGTATTCATAAAGGCATAAGACTATATTGCACTCATGTTATTTTTTTTAAAAGATTTTATTTATTTATTTATTAGGAAAGAGAGAGTGAGAGAGAGCATGAGAAGGGAGAAGGTCAGAGTGAGAAGCGGACTGTCCATGGAGCTGGGAGCCCGATGTGGTACTCGATCCCGGGACTCCGGGATCATGACCTGAGCCAAAGGCAGTCGCTCAACCAACTGCGCCACCCAGGGGCCCTATATTGCACTCATGTTATAAGAAGAGGATGATGCATGAGGCACCTGGGTGGCTCAGTGGGTTAATCTTCTGCCTTCGGCTCAGGTCATGGTCTCAGGGTCCTGGGATCGAGCCCCGCATCGGGCTCCCTGCCCAGAGGGGAGCCTGCTTCCCTCTCTCTGTCTGCCTCCCTGCCTACTTGTGATCTCTCTCTTTCTCTCTCTGTCAAATAAATAAATAAAACCTTAAAAAAAAAAAAAAGAAAGGACAATGTAATCATAACTTTAAGAGAAAAAGAGCCCTTAAAAGTTAAAGCAGGAGAGTAGACCTGAAAAATGTGCTGTAAGAGTCAGTTTGAGGAAATCTCTGAAAAAGACAAAGAGATGGAAAATGGGAGAGAAAAAGATAAGCTTGGGAGGTTCACTATCTGAATAATAGAGTTCTAGAAAGAGACAGGGGGAGGCAGTTATCAGTAAAAGAATACAGAAACATTTACCAGAACAGAAGGACTTGAGGTTCCAAATTGAAAGCGTCCTTCAAATGCCTAGAAAAGAAGGATGAAAAGAGACCCACTAAGATATATCATCATGGAATTTCAGAACACTGGGGTAAAGAGATCCTAAAATATGAGGTGGGGGGAAAGGGAGAGAGACATAAAGGCCGTCTACAGAGGGTGGGCAGTGAGATTTGACTTTGTGTGCTCCAAGAACCAGCCCTGGGAGCAAGAGGACGACAGAGCGACGCCTTCGAAATTCTGAAGAGTGATTTCCACCCTAGTGTTCTTCACCCCGGTGAATTGTTTATTATTATAAAGGCATTTTCACACCTGCAAGATTCCAAAGTGTTTCCCTCCCATGCCTCCAGAGCAAAGCTACTGAGGCTGTGCTTCTTGAACAAGGAGGCGCGGGGACCCCTCAGATAGGAATCCGAGCCAGGGGAGAGGTGGAGGGGATCCTTAGGGTGAGAGTGGTGGGGGAGGCCGGGGGCGGGGTGGGCAGCCGTGCCCTAGAGGCAGAAGGTGACGGTTCCGAGGAAGCACTGTGACCACAGAGAGACACGGCAAGTGCTCCCACCACACTGACCTTAAACCAAGGACGAATGCCCAGAGTCCCACCCAAGGTTCTGTCTGCACTTATCTTATTTTGACCACATGTTGGTGAGGTTCCGGCTCATTTCTGCATGCCCCGCTGCCTGATGTGCTGTGTGTGTCATCTAGAAATGTCGGAGGAGAGGTCATGGTGAACCGAAGATACGGAACAGTCCCCCCGTGCCTGCCCCCCGCCCCCTGCCCCCAGCCCCCAGCCCCCTGTCCCTGGCCAGACACCTAAAACCTGGTCCGTGCCATGATGCAGCTACATGTGTCAACTATGCTGAGCCTGAGGCCTCCTTCTACTCAACCCCGTACCCAGCGACTTTCCTGTACGAGGCTCTTGTAGATGCTCCGAGAAGCTGAAAGCAGCCAGCGGCCCAGAGACCATTCGGCTTAGCTTCTCCATGAGCTTCCCTCCAACAGTGGTGGCATCAGCCTTGCCTTACAGTCCTCGATTGCTGCTTGCTGCTCAGACTGTCAAAACTTAGTAGATATTCAGGGATGCGTATGTAGGTGGAAAGCTAAAAGGGGAAATGGAAACGATCCACACAAAAGTTATCCCGATGGTCGCTGCTGTGGGTGGAGAAGAGACTACACTCGAGGACGGGCAGACGGAGGCTCCGGGGGGACTGGCCGTATTTTATATCTCAGGCTGCCCAGATGATTGTCTGCCCTATGAATATTTAAATTGCACAAGTGATTTTATTCCCCCTTCTATTTGCAGGATGCATTTCACCACAAAACATTTAAAAAACCGAGGGCTGTTACTCAATAGAAGGGGGATGAGTGTGGAAAGCAGAAAAAGGAAGTGTTCATCCAGAATCTTTGGAAGATGAAAACACCTGGGAAAAGAAAGGAGCGGGAAGGACATCTGTGCCCGGCCCTCTTTGCTGCAAAGAATAGAGACTTGCTCAGTTTAACTCAGGGAAGGAAAGGGGCTATTTTGAGCCTACATGTGGAATGAACTGGAAGGATAAACCTCGGGCAGTTTTTTACTCTCCCTCCAGGCATCTCTGTGTCTCTGTTCCCTATTGGCCATATCGTAAACCTCCCTCAAATTCATTGGCTTAAAACAACAGTCACGTTTACTTATTTATTGGCTCGTGATGCTGTAATTGACGAAGGGATTAGCAGGACCGGCTCATCTCTGCTCCATGAAGCGTTGGCTGGGCCAGCTTGATTGGACTGAGAGGATGTGGATGGCTTCGCTCAGGGAAGGTGGCCAGGGCAGCAAGGGGCCAGGGGGCCAGTCCACCCAGCAGGGCCCCTTTATACGGTAGCTCAGGGCTGCAGGAGACCTAAAGCAGAAGCTGTCGGGCCCCCGAGCTCTCCGTCTACAGCGGAAGCCGTGTCACTTGCACCGCATTTTGTCGGTCAGAGCATGTCAACACGGTAAGGAGGAGAACCGGATTTCGCCTCCTGGTCGGAGGAGTGGCTTGTGCTTACAAAGATGGGAAGGATCCTTGGCTGCTGTTTTTGCAAATAATTTGCCTCCTCTTTTCTCCCACCACAGAATTTTGGAGTGCACGGCCCACTCATCGTCCACTCATCATCCACCCATGATTTTCTGTCACCTCCAACTTTACTGCTAACCAGAAAACGCTTTCGGTGTTTTTAGGTCCAAATTCCTAAGAATTGATAGGTTCAGTTCGTCTTTCGGCCCCATAGTTGCCCTGATCATGTCCATAGAGGATTTTTTGGATCCGATATTCAAACATGATCACAAGTAGAAATTAGGTGTCATGTCTCCCTAAAGTACTTTTACTTAGGCAAGTTCCCTGGCTGTCTTTCATCTTTTACGACATCGACTTTTTCGGAAAGTCTAGGCCAATTGTTTGCACAATGTCTTTCAGTTTGGGGTTTGGCTAATTATTTCCACGTGACTAGATTCAGCTTAACGCTTTTTGGTCGGGGCAGGTGATGTCGTGTGGCTAGCCCATTGATTGGCTGCTCTTAGACGAATGCTGGACGTTTGCCTGTCTGTGCTCACCCCTGCTGCTCCTTTCCCCACTTCTCTACCCTGTGTTTCCCAGGTTCCTTAGCCTGGAGGCTTCTGGGTTAGTCTGGCCAACAGGAGGCAGTGGCAGATGATTGGAGAGTAGGAAAAGGGCAAAGACAGACATTTCCCCCGTTTCTCTGTCCCTGTGAAGTCCTTGACTGCGGCTCCTTCTCTTCTGTGCATGTCCTGCTCCCTCCCTCTGTGGTTCCAGCTCCCTGGAAATCCCTCTCCTTGGTTTTGGCTCCTGCTGCCCCCAACCTCTACACTCCAATAAACCTCTCTCTCCTGCTGCCCCTGCAGCCCTAGGGTAGCCATGGCTTCTGGCTGGTGCTAACCTCTCCCTTAGCTCACCATCCTGTGGTTGGCCTCTCAGCTTTTCCACTTCCTGTGTAGCCAGCTTTCTTTATTTGGCTTGAAGAGCCCAGTGTGATGTCTGTTTTCCTGACTGCGCCCTGACTAATACAGATAGAGTGCTCATCCTCGGTCTGACCTGAGCGACGTGTGGAATGGGCTTACAATGGTATCAGCTAAGGCAGCATTGGCAGTAGGGGCTCGAAGAGGGGAGATTCCTTCACAAGGAGGGGAAGGGACACGAAGGGAACATCTCTCGATAGAATTTTAGACGATTTTATATTCTTTTTTCTTTTTTTCTGTTTAGCCAAATGACCTACGTTTTCTTTTTTTTCTTTCTTCAGGGTTTTATCTACTTATTTATTTGAGAGAGAGCGAGCACATGTGAGCATGGGCAAGAGGGAAGGGGCGAGGGGGAGGAGCAGAGGGAGAGGGACAAGCAGACTCCGTGCCAAGCGCAGAGCTGGAAGGGGGGGGCTCCATCTCACCATCCTGAGATCATGACCTGAGTCGAAACCAGGAGTCGGACACTTAAACCGACTGAGCCACCCAGGCAGCCCCCCAAATTACCTGCATTTTCTACAGTGGTGGACATGGATTGTTCCAGCATGAAGAGAAAGTTGCCAGCATGCCACATTTAGGAAACAAGTGAGAGGGAAAGGTCATCATTCCGCGCACAGTAAGATACACCAGAGAATATAGAAGCGGCGGACCCCCATAAAATCACGTTGATCCCCGCGTCTTTTTCTCCAGCTTAACTGAGGTGTGGTTGACCCATAAAATCGTGATGGACCTAAAGCGTACACCGTGATGACCTGATGCATATGTACAGTGAGAAAGGATTCCTACAATAGAGTTAATTCATCTTATTCACCGAACCTGGGTGCCCTTTTCCAGCCTGTCCCCATTTGTCCCAACTCCCAGCCCCTGGTCACCAGTCTCTCCTCTGTTTCTGCATGTTCCACTTGAAAAGTATTTTTTTAGATTTCACATATAAGTGAAGCCAAGCAGTATTTGTCTTTCTCTGCCTGGCTCCTACAAATCTTTTAAATTAAAAAAAATAATAATTATAAGAGAGTCATTCTGTTATGCCCAGATTTTGAGATCCCCAAATACCACCAGGGAGCCGAGTCCGATGCAAAAGCAAAAGAGCCCTTTATTCAAGCTAGCTTGAGCTCTCCCTCACACTCACCGACACAGCGGCGTGGTGTAGAGAAAGAGAGCGAGTTTCAAAAAGCACAACA
>CM052804.1:50759223-50799463 GCA_028533885.1 Nasua narica
CTTCTGTTTTCGGAGGATGGGTCTCGGGTGACGGAGATGTGCAGCCCAGGAAGCTGCCGTGCAACCGCCTGAGAGGAAACATACCTGACCACCGCGTCCCCGTGAACTTGTCCCGGGACGGGGACCTGAGACTGAGCAGCCGGGGTTCTGACGCCAGGCTCCAGATACCCTCCTGCTGACGGTCGAGTTTTAGTGGGTCTGGGAATTCCTCAAAATGGCACAGGAATTGCCTGCAAATGTGATTTTTTCAGGACAAAGGGTTGTTGACTTTGATCGGATTCTTCAGGACTTGATGCCCTCAAAAGGCTGAGAGCCACTGCTCTGTCTTCTTTATTACTTTAAGCTAACTGGATGGGTAGGGTTTCTTGTTGGATTTCTAACCAGTAGAGCGTGAATTGATTTTATCCTGGTCTTACCAGCTCCTTGCTCTCTGTGTGTCTCTCTTACTTTTCTTTCCTTGTTTCTTTTTTTTTTAAAGTAGTCTCTGCATGCGGTGTGGGGCACGAACTTAAGACCCCGAGATTAAGTTATGTGCTCCTCGGACTGAGCCAGCCAGGCGCCCCACTTTTATTCTTTTTATACGTTTTTCTGATTGGACATCCAATTTCTGGGTATTTTTATTTATTTTACTTTAAATATTTTATTTATTTATTTGACAGAGAGAGAGAGAGATCACAAGAAGGCAGAGAGGCAGGCAGAGAGACGGGGGAAGCAGGCTCCCCGCTGAGCAGAGAGCCCGATGCGGGGCTCGATCCCAGGACCCCGAGATCATGACCTGAGCCGAAGGCAGAGGCTTTAACCCACTGAGCTACACAGGTGCCCCAATTTCTGGGTATTTTTTAAATCTTTCATGTGGGGGCCTAGGTGGCTCAATTGGTTAAGTATCTGCCTTCGGCTCAGGCCGTGATCTTGGCGTCCTGGAATCGAACCCCTCATCGGGCTCCACACTCGATGGGGAGCCTTCTTCTTTCTCTCCATCTGCCGCTACCCTTGCTCGTGCTCTCTTTCTCTCAAATAAATAAATAAATAAATAAATAAATAAATAAAATCTTTAAAAAAATTTTAAAAAGGAGCACCTGTGTGGCTCAGTCAGTTGAGGGTCTGCCTTCGGCGCAGGTCATGATCCCAGGGTCCTGGAATCGAGTCCTGCATTGGGCTCTCTGCTCGGCGGGAAGGCCGTTCTCCCTCTCCCTCTACCTGTAGCTCTCCCTGTTTGTACACGCTTGCTCTCTCTCTCTGTGTCAAATAAATAAAAATAAAAATAAATCTTTCATGTGGTTTTAAGTTAGTTGCTTAACTTAGGGTGGTGGTGTTATCTTTAAATATGTCATGACTTTTTATTTTCTTAAGAAAGACCTTTTTTTTTTTTTTTTTAGTACACACTGCTTAAACAGACAAAAAAGCACATATATATGTGGAATTTAAAGAAAAAACTAAAGCAATTCAAAAGTAGAATATTGCCAGCCTCTCATTATTTACATCCCTCCTAAAAACTCCCCCAGAAGTAACCCTTCTTCTAACCGGTGGAATGATTTCCTTGCCCGTCTTTATAGTTTTTGCTTGTGGACATGCATTATTTAATGCTGTCTGTTCTTGAACTTTATATAGTTGGAATCATACTAATTATTTACTCTCTTGCTGTTTCAGCTCGATGTTATGTTTGTGATGCTAATTCACATTGCTGCACGTAGCTGTGGCTCAGTCGTTTCCAATGCCCTGCGGTGCTGTCTTGCACCAGGATCGCGTAACCCATCCATTTCCCCGTTGACGGACAGTGGATGGTTTCTATTAACTGTTAAGAATGGTGTAATCTCTCTTGTGCCTGTGGTGCATATGGACTGGAGTTTCTCCGCAGTATGTGCCTAGAACTGGATTAGCTGGTTTGTGGGGTGTGAGCAAATGCGACTTTGTTAGAAAACGCTCCTGGGAGGGGCGTCTGGGTGGCTCAGTGGGTTAAAGCCTCTGCCTTTAGCTCAGGTCATGATCTCAGGGTCCCGGGATTGAGCCCCACATCGGGTTCTCTGCTCAGCAGGGAGTCTGCTTCCCTCTCTCTCTCTGCCTGCCTCTCTGCCTACTTGTGATCTCTCTCTCGGTCAAATAAATAAATAAAATCTTTAAAAAAGAAAGAAAGAAAGAGAGAGAGAGAGAGAGAGAAAGAAAGAAAGAAAGAAAGAAAGAAAGAAAGAAAGAAAGAAAGAAAGAAAGAAAACACTCCTGACTTTGCAAAGCAGCTGTAGGAATCCAGGCTCTCATGAGCCGTGGATGAGAATTGTGCCGCATCCTTGGTAACCCTTGGAATGCTGAGTGTTTTTATTTTAACTATTCCAGAAGTATGTAGTTATAGCTCATTGAAGTTTTAATTTGCTTTTTTATTATTAATGAGGTTGAGAATTTTAAAATATGCTTATTGACCATGGGGATCTCTTCTTCTGTGAAGTGCCTGGTCCAGGGTTTTGTCTAGTTAGCTAGTTATTTTTTACAAAAGGGCAAGGTTTTGTTTGTTTGTTTGTTTGTTTTGTTTTTTAAGGAGGCTCCAAGCCCAGCGTGGAGCCCAGCGTGGGGCTTGATCTCACGATGCTGAGATCAAGACCTGAGCTGAGATCAAGACCTGAGCTGAGATCAAGACTTGGGCGACGAACCGACTGCGCCCCCCTTTTAGTCTAGTTATTATGAGGTTGTCTCTTACCTATTGATTTATTGGAGTTCTTATCATGTTCTAGGTACCAGCACTTTTGGGGGGGGGGTACGTGAGCTGCAAATACCCTCTCCCGCATCATTCTCTTATAGTTTTCTTTAGGAGACTTGCCTAAGGAAGCTTTTTAATTGTCCTTTCGAGCACACGCAAAACACCGAAAATATAATAAACCCCTCCACTCCCGTCGCCCATTTCAACAATTGTGTAGTGTTGTTTGATGAGCAGAAGTTCTTAATTTTTGTGTCGGCCACTCTATCAGTCTCTTTATTCAGGGTTAGTACTCTTTGCATCTTATTTAAGAAATCTTACCCCAGGGTCTTGAAGGTATTCTCCTATATTTTCTTTTGAAAGATTTTAGTATTATCTTTTACACTGAGCCCTTTTAGCTGCTTGGAGCTGATTTAGATAAGAATCAATAAGAAAATAAGAAATAATAAGAAACAATAGAAACAATAAAGAAACAAACAAAGAAACAATAAGAAAAAAGACTTCCATTTTTTTCCGTATGGAGACAGCTGTCCCAGCACTCTTTAGGAAGCCGCCTGTCCTTCCCCACCTGATCTAGGTCAGCACCTCTGTTAAAAAATTGCAGACATGGGGCATCTGGGTGGCTCAGTGGTTTAAGCATCTGCCTTCAGCTCTGGTCATGATCCAGGGGTCCTGGGATCAAACCCTGCGTTGGGCTCCCTGCTCAGCGGGGAGGCTGCTTCTCCCTCTGCCTCTGCCCCTGCTTGTGCGTGTTCTCTCTTTCTCTCTGTCTCTCTCTGTCAATTAAATAATAAAATCTTTTTTAAAAATGGCAAATATGCCTGGGTCTGTTTCTGGGATCTTCTTTCCACTCTAGTGTCTCTTCCTGTTGGTCCTCATGCTAGAACCAAGCCGTCTTCATAAGCAGGCTGTCGGCGTCTGGCTCGATTACTGATCGTAGATATAACATGGCTAGCCTGATTGCCACCCGTCGTTGGGACTTGATACATTGCCCAGTGTGGGGCATTTCTACAAAGGTCCTGTGCATTCTTGAAAAGAGGATGTGTTATGCAATGTTGGGTGTGTTCTTTTTTTTTTTTTTTTAAGATTTTATTTATTTATTTGACAGAGAGAGAGAGAGATCACAAGTAGGCAGAGAGGCAGGCAGAGAGAGAGGGGGAAGCAGGCTCCCCTCAGAGCAGGGAGCCCGATGCGGGGCTCGATCCCAGGACCCTGAGATCATGACCTCAGCCGAAGGCAGAGGCTTTGACCCACTGAGCCACCCAGGCGCCCCTTGGGTTTGTTCTTCTACAGTGCCTACCTGGCCAAGTTCAACTGTGTTGTTCAAACATATTCTTTTTTTTCCCATTGATTTCTATTCTTTTTTTCAGTTGTGATTCTATATTCTTAGTGATTTTCCATCTGTTTATTCTATCAGTGACCAAGAGAGGTGTATTAAAATATCCCCGGTACAATTGTGGACTTATCTGCTTCCCTACGTAGTTATGTCAAATTTTTTAAAGATTTTATTTATTTATTTGACACAGAGAGAGAGAAAGTGCACGAGCTGGGGGAAGTGCAGAGGGAGAGGGAGAAGCAGGCTTCCCGCTGAGCAGGGAGCCTGATGCGGGGCTCGATCCCAGGACCCTGAGATCACCTGAGCTGAAGGCAGACGCTTAACCAACTGAGCCACCCAGGTGCCCCAGTTGTCTCAATTTTTATTTCATGTATTTTGAGATGATGTTATGAGGTTCATATATATTTAAAATCATGGGACACCTGGGTGGCTCAGTCGGTGAAGTGTCTGCCTTCAGCTCAGGTCGGGATCTCAGGGTCCTGGGATCGAGTCTCGAATCACATTAGAGCAGGGGGTGCACGAATGCCTGTGGCATTATTGGTGACGGGACCTTGGTCACTTGGCTAAGGCAGCGTTGGCCAGGTTTCTCTCCTGTAAGGTGACTGTCTTCCCCGTTCCCGACTCTGTTTGTGGAGGTGACTCAGTAGGTCCAGCCCATACTCAAAAGAGGGGAAGGAAATCACGCTCCTTTTCCTGGAGGGAATAGTATCTTCACAAATTATTTGGAATCCTGTAAGGAACGTTTATTTCTTCTTCTCAGCTATATATTTATGGAATCATTTATTTCTATCCGTAAGTATATTTATCTTATACGTTGGGTCATAATCTAATCATTATGAACTTTGTTGCTGGGATTGTTCCAGCTTTGGCCATTGGTGGCTCTTTCGGGTTGGTTCCTGTGTTCCCCCATGATATGCTCCATCCTTTTATTTATTTTTATTCTATTTTATTTATTTACTTATTTATTATTATGTTCAGCTAGCCAGCATATCGTACATCATTAGTTTTTTTCTATTATGTTCAGTAGCCGGTGTATCGTATAGTGTTGGTTTTTGATGTAGTGTTCAATGATTCATCAGTTACGTATAACACCCAGTGCTTATCCCAACTCGTGCCCTCCTTAATACCCCCTACCTGGTTACCCCATCCCCACACCGCTCCCCTCTATAACCCTCAGAGGGGAGGGTTCCCAGAGTCAAGGGTCTCTCTAATTTCTTCCCATCCGGTTTGATTCTCCACGCTATTCCTTATGTTCCACATACGAGTGAAACCATATGATTATTATCTTTCTCTGATTGACTTATTTGGCTCAGCATAATCCCCTCCAGTTCCAAGTTCCATTCATGTTGATGCAGATGGTAGGTATCCATCCTTTCTGATGGCTGAGTACTCTTCCGTTGTATATATGAACCACATCTTCTTTATCCATTCGTCTGGTGAAAGGCATCGCGGCTCCTTCCAAGTTTGGCCGTTGTGGACGTTGCTGCTGTGAACATTGGGGTGCAGGTGCCCTTTCTTGTCACTACATCTGTATCTTTGGGGCAAATACCCAGTGGTGCAATCACTGAGTCGTAGGGTAGCTCTATTTTTAACGTCTTGAGGCACCTCCATACTGTTTTCCAGGGTGGTCGCACCAGCTCGCATTCCCAACAGTGGAGGAGGGTTCCCCTTTCTCCGCATCCTCGCTGACATCTGTGTTTCCTGTCTGGTTAATTTTTGCCATTTTAACTGGTGCAAGGTGGTATCTCATTGTGGTTTTGACTTGTATTTCCCTGATTATTTTTATTTTGTAGCACTTCCTTACTTCTGGCACTGAGATGCTCCAGGCTCATCTTGTGTTTTCTCTGCTCCAGCCCTAGAGTCTTGGATTGGAGGATGATATTAGGAAATCTGGTTTTTATAACTATTGTTGTCACTTGTTTATTCCCTTTAGTAGAGTACAATGATTGATTCGACCATTCTGAATTTTACATTTGGGAGTAATGATTTTTCATGTTAAAAAATAATTTTGCAGATTTTCCCTGGGAAAATAAAGTAGGTTTTTCTGGGAAGTAGAGTCAATTTCAAGGAGAGGGATTAATGGGGAAGGCCCCTGGCTGGCTCAGTCCGCGGAACATGCAGCTCTTGATTTCGGGGTTGCAGGTTTGAGCCCCGCATTGGGAGTTGAGATTACTTAAAAATAAAAATTAATGGGGAGGGCGCCTGGGTGGCTCAGTGGGTTAAGCCTCTGCCTTCAGCCCAGGTCATGATCTCAGGGTCCTGGGATTGAGCCCCGAATCCGGCTATCTGCTCAGCAGGGAGCCTGCTTCCTCCTCTCTCTCTGCCTGCCTCTCTGCCTACTTGTGATCGCTCTCTCTCTCTCTGTCAAATAAATAAATAAAATCTTTTAAAAAATTAATGGGAAAAAGTCATGTATATTTTTATATTTCTAGACACTCAGAGGCAAACTGTTTTCATATTATGATACCAGTGTATACTGCCTCCAAGAATTTATAAATGAACTAGTTCTCCTTCAATTTTTAGAATGAATCGCAAGGTATAGAATGAAAAATCTTCTTCTTGTCCCTGTCTTTTTAATTCCCACAGGCCTCCTTCCTGGAGATGACAGTATTAGTTTCTTGTATAGTCCCTTAGAATTTCTTTATGAACAAACCGGCCAAATGAATGCATGCAAAAGACAGCATACTAAACACACGGTTCTTTTTTTAAAAGATAAACTTTCTTTTCTTTTTGTTTGAGATTTTATTTATTTGTTTGAGAGAGAGCACGCACAAGCAGAGGGTGGGGGTGAGGATCAGAGGGAGAGGGAGAAGCAGACTCCCCGCTGAGCAGGGAGCCCATGTGGGGTTCATCCCAAGACCCCAGAATCATGACCTAGGCTGAAGGCAGATGCTTCACCAACTGCGCTACCCAGGTGCCCCTAAAGACATTGTTCTTAATCTTGCTCATTTTATGTGTATTTTGGGTATCTTTGTATATCACCACAGAGAACTTCCTCATTCTTTTTACAGCTGCAAAATAATTCCCTTGTATGAATTTACTATAACGTATTTAACCAGTCTTCTGCTGATGGGCATTTAGATGTTTTCCTGATTTTTTTACTGAAGCCAACAAGGAGACAGTGATTAACTTTCTACTCACCCTATTTTTTTTTTTTAAGATTTTATTTATTTATTTGGCACAGAGAGAAAGAGATCACAAGCAGGCAGAGAGGCAGGCAGAGAGAGAGGGAGAAGCATGCTCCCCGCCAAGCAGAGAGCCCGATGTGGGGCTCGATCCCAGGACCCCGCGATCACAACCCGAGCCAAAGGCAGAGGCCCTAACCCACTGAGCCACCCAGGCGCCCCAACTTTCTACTCACATTATTTTGCTTGTGTGCAAGTGTGTTTGAATACTGACATGTCAGAAACATTACCGCAGTCTCACAGGAGACACAGATTTGTAATCTTGTGAGGTATTACCGTTTGCCCTCCTTAGGAGCTCTGTTCAATAAACATAATCTACCTGCACTGTATGAGACTACCCTATTACCCTATCACACACAAAAGGGCGTGCTATTCAACACTCGAGTTAATGTGTCTAAAGCACTTAAACAATGAATGGGACATAGGAAGAGAGTGTTAATTACTTTTATTATTGTTGTTATTTTTAGATTTACCCCCCCCCCAGTCTGATTAGTAAAACAATAGTACCTTGGTGTCTTTTCATTTGCTTTTGTCTTACTGTGAAGGAGGTTGAAAACTCTTTTCATATGTTTAAGAGACATTTGTTTGCCGTGCCAACCTTTATAATCATTATTTAAATCTGAGTCCTGCGTTCTCCCTCAACCTAGAAATCCTGGTTTGCTTGCTTACCCACCACCGTCCCAATTCCTCAACCTGGCAGTTAGACCTCTCATTGTCTGGCATTAAATTATCTTTCCAATCTCATCTCCAGGGCTTTCCCATACCTCCTTTTTTATTCTAGCCCAAATAATTTAACTATTGTTCTAAAACACCTTGTACCTCTTGGCTCCTGGGTCCCTGCTGAAGCCACTAACTCGGTCTGAAATTCTGATTCCCTTTCTCTGAACTTGTCCTAGAGCTTTTCTTCCTAGCTCAAAATCCAGTCATGCTGATGGGGTTTGGGAATATAGGAGAGGTGGGGTGGAGTCCGGAGCTGATGACCAAGAAAGAATTCTTGAGACGTCTTGGGTGCAAAATGGTGGTTTATTAAAGCACGGGGACAGGACCCTTGGGCAGAAAGAGCCGCTGCCCCAGGTTGTGAGGGGTGGCTGATTATATACTATGGGGTTGGGAGAGGTGAGGAAAAGAGAGATTTCAAAAAGATTTTCATATGTTAAAGAAGACTCGCAGGAAACCCAAGGCCTGGCCATTGTCGAGTTGAGGTTGTTTTCCCCTCTAGCACGGCTTTGACAGGAAGAGAGTTGGGAGCTTCCTGGAGGAACATTACACTCTGCCCACCTCCGTATCTGTCAGTGGGCTGCAGGTTATAAGGACATTTAACTGTATCTACATTTCCTTCTGGAAGCTATGTTGGTAGAAATGCTTTGTGCTTGTAGATTGCTGAGACATTTTTAAAGGCGGGGGGGACCCGTCTTGCAGGATTGTGATCTCTACAAGTTAACTGTTGTTTTTCCTTAGCTTTGGGGCAGCCAGGAGTGCCCGAGGAATGTGACATTTATCCCATGGAGGGGGGCGGTTGTGGGGTGTCAGCTTCTGCCTGTCCTCAGTCAGCTTTCTGCTCCCCCATCAACGCCTTCTCTCTAACAAGGAGCATTTTCTGACCACCTCCAATATCCTTGGTGTTTCCCTTCAAAGACCCGAGAATGCTAGCTGGTCTTTACACATATTTCTTCAGGTCCGTGTTTTGCCTCTTTGAGTTTCCCATGTGCAGAGTCGGCGCCTCATTCTGTCGATCCTCGGTGCCTGGCACGGGCGTGGGCCCCCCAGATGTGCAGTAGCCTTTGGGCACAGTGCCTGGGCTTCGGGACAGGGTGGTGGGTTGTTGTGTGGAGACGAGACAAGTTGGGGAGATAAGTAGGAGAGCGATGGGGGACATTTGAGGGAGAAGTCATGGCACAGGATAAAGGGAGCAGGTCGAAGGAGACGTGGAAGTGGTATTTGGGAACGACGGGTAAGAGCATGAGATGGAGTGAAGGTCCCACTCCCACTGTCGCCGGTGAGGCCCAGGGTTCAAGGCCCCACTGGCGGTGGCCATGAGGCGGCTCTCCGAGGGCCCCCCAGGCCTCAGGCTCGGGGAAATGAGGTGGCAGGCAGCAACTAGAGGTTCGGAGAGCCTGCTTGCTGGTTTCAGAGAAAAAGAAGGGTAATGGTAGAGAAGTATTTTGTTTGCTTACTGGATTCATTAGAAAAAGATATGTGTATATATATATATATGATCTATTGAACACCAGGTAAACTAATCCCCAAACTTGTTGTTTCTTGTATTTTTTATTTTAGCCATTCCTACAGGTGTGCGAGGATATCTCATTGTGGTTTTGATTTGCATTTCTCTGATGATGAGTGCTGTTGAGCATCTTTCCATGTGTCTGTTGGCCACCTGGATGTCTTTGGAGAGATGCCTGTTCGTATCTTCTGCCCAATTTTTAACTGGATAATTGTTTTTTGGTGTTGAGTTTTATAAGTTCTTTATATATTTTGGATACTAACCCTTTTTGGGATCTATCATTTAAAAACATCTTCTCCTATTCAGTAGGTTGTCTTTTAGCTTTGTTGATTGTTTCCTTAGCTACACAGAAGCTTTTTATTTTGATGTAGTCCCAGTAGTTTATTTTTGCTTTTGTTTCCCTGGCCTCAGGAGACACATCTAGAGAAATGTTATGGCTGACGTCAGAGACATTATTGCCTGTGTTCTCTCCCAGGATTTTTATGGTTTGTTTCAGGTCTCACATTTAGGTCTTTAATCCACTTGGATTTATTTTTGTGTGTGGTATAAGAAAGTGGTCTAGTTTTATTCTTTTGCATGGAGCTACCCAGTTTTCCCAACACCATTTGTTGAAGAGACTGTCTTTTTCCCACTAGATATTCGTTCCTACTTTGTTGAAGATTAATTGACCATGTAATTGTGGGTTGGGAATTTCTATTCTGTTCTATTGATCTATGTATCTATTTTTGTGCCAGTACCATACTGTTTTGATTACTATAGCTTTATAGTATATCTTGATATCTGAGGTTGGGATACCTCCAGTTTTTTTTTTTTTTCTTCTCTTTCAAGATTGCTGTGGCTATGTGAGGTCTTCTGTGGTTCTGTATAAATTTTAGGATTGTTTTAGTTCTGTGGAAAAATGCTGTTGGTATTTTGATTGGGATTGCATTAAATCTGTAGATTGCTTTGGCTAGTGTGGATATTTTAACAGTATTTGTTTTTCCAATCCATGAATATGGAATATCTTTTCATTTGTTTGTGTCTTTTACTTCCTTGGTTAAATTTATTCCCAGGTATTTTATTCTTTTTGGTACAATTTTAAATGGGATTGTTTTCTTAATTTCTGTTTCACCTACTTCATCATTAGTATGTAGAAATGCAATGGGATTTCTGTATATTGATTTTATATCCTGTGACCTTACTGTATTCATGTAACAGTTGTAGTAGCTTTTTGGGGGAGTCTTTAGGGTGTTCTTTTTTTTATTTTAAAGATTTTTATTTATTTGAGAGACAGGGAAAGTGAGAGAGAGCATGAGAGGAGAGAAGGTTAGAGGAAGAAGCAGACTCCCCGTGGAGCTGGGAGCCCGATGTGGGACTCGATCTCGGAACTCAAGGATCATGACCTGAGCTGAAGGCAATTGCTCAACCAACTGAGCCACCCAGGCGCCCTAGGGTGTTCTATATCATATGTAATCTGCAAATAGTGAAAGTTTTACTTCTTCCTTACCAATTTGGATGCATTTTATTTCTTTTTCTTGTCTGATTGCTATAGCTAGGACTTCCAGTACTATGTTGAATGAAAGTGGTGAGATTGGACATCTTCATCTTGTTCCTGACCTTAGGGGAAAAACTCTCAGTTTTCCACCATTGAGTATGATGTTAGCCGCAAGTTTTTTATATATGGCCTTTATTATGGTGAAGTATGTTCCTTCTAAAATTACTTTATTGAGGGTTTTTTACCATGAATGATTGTTGTACTTTGTTAAATGCACTTATTGAAGTGATCATATGGTTTTATCCTTTCTCTTGTTAATGTGATGTATCTCGTTGATTGACTCATGAATATTGAACCACCCGTGCATTGTGGTGAATAATTTTTTAAGGTATTGTTAGATTTGGTTTCCTAATATTTTGCTGAGGATTTTTGCATCTGTATTCATCAGGGATATTGGTTTTGGTATGAGAGTAATGCTGACCTCATAGAATAAATTTGGAAACTTTTCTTTTTCTTTTCTTTTTTTTTTTTGGAAGAGTTTGAGAAGAATAGGTATTAACTCTTCTTTAAATGTTTGACAGAATTCACCTGTGAAGCTCTCTGGTCTGCACTTTTGTTTGGTGGGAATTTTTTTGATTTCTGATTCAATTTTATTGCTGGTAATCAGTCTGCTCAAATTTTCTATTTCTTCCTGATTCAATTTTGGGTGGTTGTATGTTTCTAGAAATTTATCCATTTCTTCTAGGTTGTCCAATTTGTTGGCATATAATCTTTCAAAATGTCCTTTTATAAAGCTTTGTATTTCTGTGGTGCTGGTTGTTATTTCTCCTCTTCCATTTCTGATTTTGTTTGAGTCCTCTCCCCCACCTCCCCACCCTGGGTTTTTTGATGAATCTGGCTAAAAGTTTATCAATTTTGTTGATCTTTTCAAAGAACCAGCTCCTGGTTTCTTTGTTCTGTCCTTTTGGTTTTTTTGTTTCTATTCCGTTTATTTCTGCCCTAATCTTTATTATTTCCTTCCTTCTACTTTTTTGGGGTTTTGTTTGTTCTTCTTTTCTAGCTCTTTTAGGTGTAAGATTAGGTTGTTTATTTAAAATTTCTTTTGCTTTGGGACATCTGGGTGGCTCAGTTGGCTAAGCGTCTGCCTTCGGCTCAGGTCATGATCCCAGGATCCTAGGATGAACCCCGCATCGGGCTCCCTGCGAGCCTGCTTCCCCCTCTCCCTTTGCACCTCCCCCCAGCTTGTGCTCTCTTGTGCTCTGTCAAATGAATAAATAAAATCTTGAAAAAAATTTTTTTCCTTGCTTCTTGAGGTAGGCCTGTGTTGCTAATAAACTTCCCTCGTGGAACATCCTAAAGATTTTGCACCAGGGTGTTTTCATTTTCATTTGTCTCTGTGTGTTTTTTTTATTTTTCTTTTATTTTTTTATTTTTTTAAGATTTTATTTATTTATTTATTAGGAAAGAGAGAGAGTGAGAGAGAGCAGGTCAGAGTGAGAAGCAGACTCCCCATGGAGCTGGGAGCCCGATGTGGGACTCGATCCCGAGACTCCGGGATCATGACCTGAGCCTAAGGCAGTCTCTCAACCAACTGCGCCACCCAGGGGCCCTCTGTGTGTTTTTTTTAATTTCCTCTTCGATTTCTTGGTCGATCCATTTATTCTTCAGTAGCATGTTATTTAACCTCCATGTATGTGTGTTCTTCCCAGGTTTTTTTTTTTGTGGGTTGTTGTCTTGCACCCAAATAAAGTTCTTGGTCACCAATCTGAGCAGCCACGTAGGGCCTCCCCTGCGAGGGAGAGTAGCAGCGGCTGGATTCTGCACTTAGCTTTTAGTTATTTATTTATTTTATCAGAAAAGCAAGGACGGATGCATCAGAGCATGGGAAAGGAGTGCAAAGGATGGCAACTATCTTGGAGCCATAAAGCAGGCCTGCATGCCCCCCTACGCACCGGCACGTAGGGAAGCAGTCATAGGATAGGGGAGGAGTGGGATATTTATGCTAGCCATCACCAGATGCAGGAAGGGGGATCGAGGGTTCATTCTCTCATGGCTCTAAACCCATGCCCGCCCCAGGGGATCATGGGATCCTATTCGTACCACGCCCTTGCATTTAATAGTCTGAGACCTGCTGCTGATGTTTCCTTCCGTAATCACCCCTTGGGGCTTACAATACACTTTCTAAGAATGACCCAGGAGATGATGGATCCCACTCCTACCGGACCATTGTGTTCCATAGCCTGAGAACAGGAATGCTGCTGACGTCTCAGCTGCTCCCATAGTCACAGGTTTAACAGTGCATGTTCTAAGAATAACTCCACAGTGGCTGATTTCTAGCTTCATGGCATTGTGATCAGAAAAGATGAATGGTGTGACTTCAGTCTTTTTGAATTTGTCGAGACTTGTTTTGTGGCCTCATATATGATTTATTCTGGAGAATGTTCCATGTGCACTTGAAAAGAATGTGTGTTCTGCTGTTTCCAGATGGATTGTTCTAAATGTTCTGACTATATCTGTTAGAGCCATCTGGGCCAATGTGTCATTCCAAGCTACTATTTCCTTGTTGATTTTCTGTTGAGATGATCTATCCAGACCTTGACAGTTTTGAGAAGTGCTGGTCAGGTATTTTGTAGAATAGCCCTCTATTGGGATTTGCTGGGGTTTTTTGTTTTGTTTTTGTTTTTTAAGATTTTATTCATTTATTTGACAGAGAGAGAGAGAGAGAGAGATCACAAGTAGCCAGAGAGGCAGGCAGAGAGAGAATGGGAAGCAGGCTCCCTGCTGAGCAGAGAGCCCGATGCGGGGCTCGATCCCAGGACCCTGAGATCATGACCTGAGCCGAAGGCAGAGGCTTTAACCCACTGGGCCGCCCAGGTGCCCCTGTTTGGTGTTTTTTTTCTCATGATTAGATGGAGGTTTTGAGTTTGCAGGAGGAAGCCCACAGAGGTAAAATGCCATTCCTATCATATCAAGGGTACATACAATCAATATGACTTATCACTATTGATCAGGTTTTGTTTCGTCAGGTTTCTCCACTGTAAAGTTACTCTTTTCCCCCTTCCCATATTGTACTCTCTGGAAGGAAGTCACAGTGAGTAGTCCACACTTAAAGGATGGGGAATTATGCTGTCTCCTCTTCACAGCAGAGTATCTACGTAAATTATTTGGAATTCTTCTGTATGGCAGATTTGTATTTTCTTCCTTATTTATTTATTTGATCATTTATTTGTACCATGAGTTTGGACTCATGGATATTTATTTCATAATTTGAGTTATAACCTAACACTGCTTTATTCATTTTATTTCTCAAATTGTTTCAGGTTTGGCCTTTGGAAACATTTTCAGTAGGTTCCTATGTTCCCTTAAATATACCCCCATCATTCTGTGCGTGGGTGCGTGCGTGTGTGCGTGGGTGCGTGTGTGTATGTGTGTGTATGAGCATTTCCTTACTTTCTGCCATTACAAGATACTCCAAGTTGGTCTTATATAGTTTCTGCTCTGGTCCTAGAATCAGCCATTTCCCTAAGTAGCTGTAATTCTTTTTATTGGAGCATTTAAATGACATTTAAATCCAAGGTCTTAGCATGTTGCTTCTGGAGTGTCATTGCTTCTAGACCCTCTTAGCTGATTGCACAATGGCATATATACATTATATATGTATATATTATATTACATATATATATCATGATGTCATATATAATATATATAATATATGCCATATATATCATATGTGATATAGAGAATTTTATACCATTTATACATGCCATATATATATACTATATATATAAAAATAGAATTTCCATATTATAAAAACAAAGTATTTACATTGTATTATGTGACCTTTATTTCCACCATTGTTTTCATCTTAGTTTTATAGCACATAAATATTCAGTGCTTATAACCAGTCATTATAGATTATAATAATGTATAAATAAATATATAACATATATTATAAATATGTATGATTTATCCATAGCTACTCCTATAGAAGTATCTATATTAAGCTAAACATGAGGGACCCAGCCCATGCCTTTCATAAAGTAGGGAAATTTCTAAATGAGTCAAGTAACTAAATATGAAAAACATTTAGTTTAGCAACAACAAACGAACAAGTAATACTGCCCCCCCCCATAAGTGGTAATAGAAAGTGTGGGTGAATTCTTGCAGAATCTGGCAGTGGGAAAACTTTTGTAACCATGACCAAGATTCCAGCAGCCATAAAGAAAGAAGAGGAACTTGACTCTGTAATTACAAAAAAAAAATCAACAAACCTGCACAGCAAAACCCCATAAATGAAGTCGAAAGACAAATGGTAAACTAGGAAATAATTCACGACTTGTAGCACAAAAGGCTATTATTATCTTCAATATATACTGAACTTATAAAATTTAAGAAGAAAAAGACCAGTAACCCCATAGGGAAAAAAATGAGTGAAACATATATATAAATATAGTTTCTAGAAAAAGAAATTTAAATGGCCCTTAGACATAGGAAAAGATTTTCCATCTTGCTCATAATAAGGGAAATGCAAATTAGAATCATACCAAAGTGTCATCTCTCTCCTCTCAGATCTGCAAAGATCCAAAAGTTTGGCAACTCTCTGTTGGCAAGACTTTAGGGAAACAGACACTTGTGCATATTGGTGTGAATGCAAAATGGGAATTTGGCAAACTCTGTAGCAAAATCATACGTGAATTTGCCTTTTGAAACAGAAATCCCACTTGCAGGGATCTATCCCCAAAGTATGTTGGACAGAAAGGAGAAATGATGTAAGTAGAAAACTCTTAATTGTCGCACTCCTTGTACTAGCAGAGAACTCACAGGAAACCCGAATACACTCCACCAGGGGGCTGGCTTATGGAAATGGAAATGCCAAAAGTAAAAAGAGAAAAATACAACATTAGACATTAACAACAACAGAGAGGCTGATCTAGTCTGAAGACCCACCAGGAAGATACCCTAATTCTAAATTTGCTTTGTACCTAATAACATCGTCTGAGAATAGATAATGTGAAAACTGGCATAACTCCAATGAAAAAAATATACATCCTCAGTTTTAGAAAGGAATGATGTCTCCCCATCTCAGTAACCAATGCAACGAGTCGAGAAAATCAGTGAGGTCATTTGACCTAAAACATGTGATATGTATCCAAGTGGGTGTGGAACATTTCCAGTAATTGAACAAATAGGGGCATAAAGTAAACCACAATAAATTTCAAAGGATTTTAAGTCATGCAGAGTAACTTTTCTGACCACAATCATATTGTTTAGAATCAAATAATATAAAGATCGTTAGAAAATCTCAAATATAGGGAAATGAAGCAGTACACTCAAAAAAAAAAAAAGAACCATCAAAAAACCATGGAAATAATACTAAAAATTTAAAAAATATTTTAAAAATTAAAAATATTAAAAATATTAATATTTTAAAAATAAAAATATTATTTTAATAATAAAATATTAAAAACTATTTTAATTATTTATTATATATTTATAATATCATTTATTATATTATAATTTTATTATTTATTAATTATGTATTATATTTATATTATATTATATATTATATGTTATATTAAATATATTATCTATTTAAAAATAATAAATAAATAATAAAATATTTAAAATATTAAAAAATTTAAATTTAAAATTAAAAAATATTAAAAAATTAAAACATACTAAAAATTTAAAAAATATTTGAACTAAATATAAATGAAAATATATGTCAAAACATGCCACTAGAACTATGCATAAAGGAAGATTTACAGCACTAAATGAAAACAGAAAAACATTCAGGCTCAGTAGCAACCATTTGAGTATTATCTCATGAAGTCAGAAAAATGATATCAAATAAACTCAAAGAAGGTAGAAAAGAGCAAATAATAATGAGCAAAAATTAATAAAATAGAAATAAACTCATAACAAGGAATTTTTACAAAGCAAAAGTTTGTGATTTTATTTTATTTTACTGAAGATTTTATTTATTTATTTCACAGAGAGGAGAGGAGAGAGAGAGAGATCACACGTAGGCAGAGAGGCAGGCAGAGAGAGAGGGGGAAACAGGCTCCCCACTGAGCAGAGAGCCCGATGTGGGGCTCGGTCCCAGGACCCTGAGACCATGACCTGAGCTGAAGGCAGAGGCTTAACCCACTGAGCCACCCAGGCGCCCCTGAAGTTTGTAATTTTAAAAGACTGGTAACATTTTAACAGCCAGGCAAAACGTATGTAGCAATGAAAGTAAACAAATTCTTGCTAAATGCAACATAGATGAATCTCAGAAACAAATGCTAAGCAAAAAGAAGGGCCAGACGAAAAGATGATCTGATTCCATGAATACAAGACCCTCTCTGTTATTAAAAACAAAACTACAGTTAGCTTTGAGGAGGTAGGAAAGAGACATGATTGGAGAAGATGCCACGAGGGGACTTTTGGGATGCTGGACGTTTCTACATCTCGAATGAATATTAGTTCCATGGGGGTGTGTCCCCCCCCCCCCCCCCGGGGGATAATTCACTGACCTGCACACTTGGGAGCTGTGTGCTTTTTCTGCAGGAAGATTTTCCCCCAGAAGAGACAGGAGTCATCAGAGCATAGCTTCCTGATAAAGTCAGTGCCCCCCGAAAAGAAATAAGAAGAAAGAACAAACGTGTTTCTCCTTTACTCTCTCGGGCTGTCTGGAGACTCAAAAGCCATGTGTGATCACGAAGCCCAAAGCCTCAAAGGCCAGCAGCCGTGGACAGCCTACCACCCGCACCTTCTATAAGAAAATAAACCGTCTGCCTCCTGGACCCCCTCTCACTTGAAGCTGATGGCCGCCGCAGCGAGTGGTTTAAGGATTCAATTCGATAAAAATAGAAAAAGAAGTATAATTTCAACATTAAAGAGAGTAGGAGGAGGCGGAGACCAGAAATTCATCATATAGGAAATGGAGAAACAAGAATACATAGAGAACATTTAAAATAAAACCAATTAAAACAAGGACATCTCGAGCTTTATTTTGGCACAACATGAGAGAGCAAAACTCAACTGCATTACGAAGGAATACGGTAAACACTACTTACACAGCATCGACTGGTTTAAAAAAAAAAAAAAAAAAAAAAAACAGCACACATCGCAAGATCGCCATAGTGGGGATAGAAGAGAAGGAGTGCCCTCGGAATCCCTAATTTGCAGAATTTGCAGCACAAACCTCATTACCTGACATGCGTAGGGCTCGTGCTGTCACGCTGTATCCTTTCCCTTACAAGCGCCAGCTGCCCTCTATTTGAGGAACAGCGTCATGGCTTTGATTCCAACCAATCCACAAAGTGGGAACGGGGCCCACCTGGTCTGCAGGTGAGGCCCCAGGACCACACATTTTAATTCCTGGGTTTGTCGCCCTTGGTTGAAACAGAGAGCCCCCTGGGGGCCAGTGGCGGAACGGCAGGATCTGCGGTGGCTGCGATCGGGCGGCGGACGGTGGGGGGGGGGGGGGGCGGTGGTGGAGATGGGAAAGCCGCCTGGTGGGCTCCAGCCTGGAGCTAAATTAGACAAAAGAGAAGGCCTGGCGTGGGAACCCTCAGTCTGCTCTCTTCCCTTCCGGGGGCCACCGTGTCGCCCAGCTGCAGTGGACAGGGCTCCCGGGGAGTGCAGCGTAAGTGCCCGCCCTGGACGTGGGCAGGGCGCAGAGGGAGTAAAAGCCGAGCTCTAAGTCGGCTGGAGGAAATGCCACCAGGATTCCCGCGGGGCTTTGAGCCTGGTGTCAAGGGGGAACGGGATGCTGGATGGGAAGGTAGGGGTATGTGGTCCGCGTGGGGGTCCCCGCGACAGGTGTGCAGACAACAGCCAGCCCCTGCAACCAGATCCCTCAGTAGGGGAGGTGGTTGTACCAGACTGTCCCCGCGGATTAGGGGGGAATGTTCCAGGGGCTGGACCGAGTAACCTCAAAATGTGCCATGGGGAGGCTAGGGTGCCTGCTGAGAAGCCTCGGGGAAGACAAGAGGGGGGATTAGAGCGAGAGAGAGATCTTTGAAGGTGAGGTGAGGCGCAGGGAGAGCCCTCATGTCCCTTGTCTCATGAGCTGGTCCCCTCCTTGCCAAGTCCCGGTCCTCTGTCTCACCTCCCTCACTGAAGGCGGGCCCTAAGAGGCTGGGCCCACCCACACTCAGCCCCCTGTTTGCACCCCGAAGCCCCTTTTCCAATAGTCTGCTTACTTTCTTCCCGGAGGTGTCCCACTGTACCCCAACTTCAACAGTGTCCCTCTGTCATGCACACACCCACAACCTCCAACCGCCCCTCTAACCTCCCTTGCTCCTTCCTTCTCTCCTAAACTTGGCCCATCTCCCAGGTTTTCCAGTCTCTACCTCACAAAGCCTCTCCAGAAGACCTTCTGAATGATCAGTGCAGACCTTCTCAGAGGCTTTTTTTTTACCCACCTGAGAGGGCAAGGTCTGAGCTCGAACTCCACCTTCTGCTTGGTGACTGGGGGATTGAGAGGTTGGTGCATCAACAGGTGAATTTTCATGGATCATATATATTTGTTTCTAGCTTACTCGCTGTATCATGTCAACCGTATTTAAATTGCCTCAGATATTTGTGGAGAGCTGTGCGGCATAGATAAGCCACATATTTAAGATGTTTTAAGGATCTAGACTTTACCTGTCCTGGCCTTTGCCATCCCACAGCCCTTCTTACCCCAGGCCAGGCTTTCGTTTCCTTACATTGAGATGACAGCGGTGATTTCCAGATTGGTCCTTCAGTCTCTACGTCTTCAGTCTCTACATCTTTTTTATACACTGTTTTGCTCATGTCCTCTCAATTGGCCCTTGATCTTGTTATATTTGGTTGTATGTCATGCGTTTCTTAACCTTTTAAACCATATGGACCTGGTGGAGACAGGGGCAAAGTCTACAATATCCCTTGTTTTTGTCGTCTGATTGGAGATGGGTGCTTGGTGCAGGGTTTTCAGGAGTGCTGATCCAGCTGCAGCAGGAGAACCACCCAGGGATCCAAGCTACTAACCGTGCATTCTATCCTCCTTCCCACTCCCATGACATGTCGCCTGGCCCAGGTTGGCAGAAACCCACTGACCAGCACATATGAAGACGCACGTGGAAGCAAAATGGCAGAGCTGGGACACTCTAAGGAGACAGGGACACTGGGTAAAATCAGAAGAGTTTGAGGCTGAGAGACCAGAGTCCAGACAGCAAGGGATGCTCAGGCCAGAAACATGGATATACAGAGAAGGAAGAAACTGTGTTCTCTGGCGGGAATGGAGTATCATTCAGTGCTAAGAAGAAATGAGCCATCGGGCCATGAAAAAACATGTGGGAACCTTAAATGCATCTCACTAAGTCAAAAAGCCAATCTGAGAGGGCTAGATGCTGAATTATTTCAACTGTATAATTATTATGGGCCGAACGTGTGCGTTCCCCCACAGTTCCCGTGTTGAAATCCTAACCCTCAATATGATGGTGTTAGGAGGTGGGGTATTTGAGAAGTAATTAGGTCATGAAGGTGGAGCCCTCGTGATTGGGATTAGGGCCCTGATACAAGAGACCCCAGAACTCTCGCTGTCTGCGGTGTCACCGCGAGAAGAGAGCGGTCTATGAGGCGGGTTCTCACCCAACAGAGAACCTGCCAGTGCCTCGATCTTGGACTTCCGGCCTCCAGAACTGCGAGGAATGGGTTGTTGTTTAAGCCACTTGGACAATGGTGATTTTGTTATAGCAGCCCCCAGTGACTGAGATGATAATGTTCCCAGAAAGGCAGAATTATGGGGACAGTAAAAAGATCAGTGGTTGCCATGGATTAGGAGGAAGGAATAAGTGGAGCACAGGGGATTTTTGGGGCAATGAAACTACACTTTACATTTGTCAAGGCCCATAAAGTGTACAAAACCAAGAGTGAACCCTCATGTAGATTATAGGCTCTGGGCGATGATGTGTCGATGAAGTTTATTGATTGCAACAAACTTACCCCAAAGTACTCCTTCGGTGTGGGGCTGTCAGTGGTGGAGGAGGCAGTATGGGAGTGGGGGGAATTGGGGAATTCTCTGTATTTTCTGCTGTTTTCCTGCAAACCTAAAATGTCTTTAAAATATAGTCTGTTGGGGCGCCTGGGTGGCTCAGTGGGTTAGAGCCTCTGCCTTCAGCTCAGGTCATGATCTCAGGGTCCTGGGATCGAGCCCCGCATCGGGCTCTCTGCTCAGCGGGGAGCCTGCTTCCCCCTCTCTCTCTGCCTGCCTCTCTGCCTACTTGTGATCTCTCTCTCTCTCTCTGTCAAGTAAATAAAAAAATAAAATAAAGAGTCTATTAGGGGGTGTCTGGGTGGCACAGTTGGTTAGGTATCTGATCTTGGTTTGGGCTCAGGTCATGATCTCAGGACTGCGAGATTGAGCCCTGTGTCGAGCTCTGGGCTGAGTGTGGAGCCTGCTTGAGATGGTCTCTCTCCATCTCCCCACCCCTGCTCGCTCGCTCTCTCTCTCTCTCTCAAAAAATCAACTAAAATGAAGTGTATTAAAATATGTACATAAAATTTAATATTCTAATTATTTTAAGTGTACAGTCGAGTGGCATTAGGGTTTTTATCATGAATCGATGTTATACTTTCAAATGCTTTTTCTGCGTCTATGGAAATGATCATATTGTTCTTATCCTTCCTTTTATTAATGTGGTGTATCACACTGATTGATTTGTGAATATTGAACCATCCTGGAAACCTGAGGATAAATCCCACTGGATCAGGATGATTTTTTAAAATGTATTTTTGGATTATGTTTGCTAGTATTTTATGGAGAATTTTGGCCTCCATGTTCATCAGGGATATTGGCCTGTACTTCTCTTTTTCAGTGGAGTCTTTACCTGGTTTTGGTATCAGAGTAATGCTGGCCACATAGTTTGGAAGCTCTCCTTCCTTTTCTATTTTTGGAATAGTTTGAGAAGAATAGGTATTAATTTTTTAAATGTTTGGTAGAATTTGCCTGTGAAACCATAAACCATCTGGTTCTGGACGTTTTTGTTTGTTAGGAGTTTTTTGCTGTTGTTGTTGTTGAAGATTTTATTTATTTATTTCAGAGAGAGAATGAGAGCACATAAGCTTGACTGGGGGTGGGAGGCAGAGGGAGAAGCAGACTCCCTGATGAGCAGGGAGCCTGATGCGGGGCTCGATCCCAGGACCCTGGGGTCATGACCTGAGCCGAAGGCAGATGCTTAACTGACTGAGCCACTGAGGCACCCTTGTTGGTTGGGAGTTTTTTGATTACTGATTCAATTTCTTTCCTGGTTATTGGTCTGTTCGAGTTTTCTATTTTGTTTCTCTTTCAGTTTTGGTAATTTATATGTTTCTAGGAATTTATCCATTTCTTCCAGGTTGTCCAATTTGTTAATATAGAGTTTTTCAAAATATTCTAATATAATAGTTTATATTTCTGTGGTGTTGGTTGTTATTTTTCCTCTCTCATTTGTGATTTTATTTATTTGGGTCTTTACTTTTTGATAAGTCTGGCTAGAGGTTTATCAATTTTATTAATTTTTTCAAAGAACCTACTCCTGGTTCCATTGATCTGTTCTATTGTGTTTTTGGTTTTGTTTTGTTTTGTTCCAGATTGATCTTTTAAATTTATTTTTTAGTTATTTTTTTAATTGTCGTTTAAATTCAACTTAGTTAGCCTATAGTGTATTATTAGTTTCAGAGGTAGAATTTAGTGATTCATCAGTTGCATATGACCCCAAATGCTCATTACATCAAGTGCCCACCTTAATGACCATCACCCAATTACCCCATCCCCCTTCCCCTTCAGCAACCCTCAGTTTGTTTCCTGTAGTTAAGATTCTTTTATGGTCTCTTATAGTCCTTCTCTGTTTTTATTTTATTTTTTCTTTCCTTCCCTTTTGTTCATCTGTTTTGTTTCTTAAGTTCCACGCATGAGTGAAAGCATCTGGTATTTGTCTTTTTCTGACTTATTTTGCTTAGCGTAATAACCCTTTGGTTCCATCCACGTCATCGCAAATAGCAAGATTTCATTCTTTTTGATGGATGAGTAATATTCCATTGTAGATATATATACACCACATCTTCTTTACCCATTCATCTATCGATGGACATCTGGGCTCTTTCCATATTTTGGCTACTGTGGCCATAGCTGCTGTAAACATGGGGGTGGGCAGTTCTATTTTTAACTTTTTTTTTCACTAAGTTTTGAAATTTTTTTTATTTCTTTATTTGAGAGAGAGCATGAGTGTAGGGAAGAGCAGGGTGAGAAGGACAAGCAGACTTTATGCTAAGCAGGGAGCCTGACACAGGGCTGCATCCCACGACCCTGAGATCATGACCTAAGCCAAAACCAAGAGTCAGACACCTTAACTGACTGTGCCACCCAGGCGCCCCTATTTTTAACTTTTTGAGGGACCTCCATGCTGTTTTCCAAGAGCGGCTGCGCCAGTTTGCATTCCCCACCAACAGTGCAAGATGGTTCCCCTTTCTCTGCATCCTTGCCAACATCTGTCATTTCCTGACTTGTTAATTTTAGCTACTCTGACTGGTGTGAGGTGGTATCTCACTGTGGTTTTGATTTGTATTTCCCTGATGTCAAGTGATGTTAAACATTTTTTCATGTGTCTGTTGGCCATTTGGTTGTCTTCTTTGGAGAAATATCTGTTCATGGCTTCTGCCCATTTCTTGACTGAATTATTTGTTCTTTGGGTGTCGAGTCTGGATACTTTATAGATTTTGGATACTAGCCCTTTATCTGATATCATTTGCAAATATCTTCTCCCATTCTGTCAGTTGTCTTTTGGTTTTGTCGACTGTTTCTTTTGCTGTGCAAAAGCTTTTTATCTTGATGAATTCCCAGTAGTTCATTTTTGCCTTTGTTTCCCTTGCCTTTGGAGATGTGCCTAGCAAGAAGTTGCTGTGGCCAAGGTCGAAGAGGTTGCTGCTGCCTGTGTTCTTCTCTAGGATTTTGACGGATTCCTATCTCCCATTGAGGTCTTTCATCCCTTTTGAGTCTATTTTTATGTATGGTGTAAGGAAATGGTCCAGTTTCATTCTTCTGGATGTGGCTGTCCAATCTTCTCTACACCATTTGTTGAAGAGACTGTCTTTTTTACGTTGTATATCCTTTCCTGCTTTGTCGAAGATTAGTTGACCCTAGAGTTGAGGGTCCATTTCTGGGCTTTCTATTCTGTTCCATTGATCTATGTGTCTGTTTTTGTGCCAGTACCACACTGTCTTGATGATCACAGTTTTGGAATAGAACTTGAAGTCTGGAATTGTGATGCCACCAGTTTTAGTTTTCTTTTTGAACATTCCTTTGGCTATTTGGGGTCTTTTCTGGTTCCATACAAATTTTAGGATTATTTGTTCCAGCTCTGGGAAAAAAGTTGATGGTATTTTGATTAGGGATTGCATTGAATGTGTAGATTGCTCTCAGTAGCATAGACAATTTAACAATATTTGTTCTTCCAATTCATGAGCATGGAACGTTTTTCCATTTCTTTGTGTCTTCCTCAATTTCTTTCATGAGTATTCTATAGTTTTCTGGGTACAGATCCTTTGCCTCTTTGGTTAGGTTTATTCCTAGTTATCTTATGGTTTTGGGTGCAATTGTAAATGGGATCAACTCCTTAATTTCTCTTTCTTCTGTCTCATCGTTTGTGTATAGAAATGCAACTGATATCTGTGCATTGATTTTTTTAAATTTTTTAAAAGATTTTTATTTATTTATTTGACAGAGAGAGAGAGATCACAAGTAGGCAGAGAGGCAGGCAGATAGAGAGGAGGAAGCAGGCTCCCTGCTGAGCAGAGAGCCCGATGCGGGGCTCCATCCCAGGACCCTGAGATCATGACCTGAGCCAAAGGCAGAGGCTTTAACCCACTGAGCCACCCAGGTGCCCCTGTGCATTGATTTTATATCCTGCCACTTTCCTGAATTCCTGTATGAGTTCTGGCAATTTTGGGGTGGAGTCTTTTGGGTTTTCCACATAGAGGATCATGTCATCTGCAAAGAGTGAGATTTTGACTTCTTCCTTGCCAATTGAGGGACGCCTGGGTGGCGCAGTTGGTTGGGCAACTGCCTTTGGCTCAGGTCATGATCCCGGCGTCTTGGGATCGAGTCCCGCGTCGGGCTCCTTGCTCCGCGGGGAGCCTGCTCCTCTCTCTGCTTCTGCCTGCCTCTCTGCCTGCTTGTGTTCTCTCTCGGTTAAATGAATAAATAAAATCTTTAAAAAAAAAAAAAAAAAACCTCAGTACTAAAAAAAGGGAAGAAATAAATACACTTCTATCTATTAAAAAAATAAAAACAGAATTAGCATGTGACCCAGCGATCCCACTTCTGGGTGTGTACCTGGGAGAGTTGAAAGCAGAGTCTCAAAGAGATATTTGCACACCACCGTTCACAACATTTTTCACAATAGCTAAGCATTAGAAGCAACGCAGGTGCCTACTGACCAATGAATGGATAAGCCAAGCGCGACATATCTGCGCAATAGACTATTACTCAGCCCCAAAAAGGAAGGACATTCTGACAGGTGCTACAACGTGGATGAACCTCGAGGACGTTATGCCGAGTGAAATAAGCCAGTCAACACAAAGATACATACTGTGTGATTCCACGTGTATGAGATTTTGAGAGTAGCCACCGTCGTAGAGACAGAAAGTGGAGTGGTGGGTGCCAGATGCCGGAGTGGAGAGAATGTAGCTAGTGCTTAATGGGGACAGAGGTTCAGTTTTATGAGATGAAAAGAGTTCTGGGGACGGACGGTGGCAACGGCTGTACGACCACGTGAACGTATTCAGTACCACTGCCCTGCGCACTTAAAATGGCTAAGATGGTAAATTTGATGCTTTGTGAACTTTAACACAATTTTTTAAAGAAAGCAAACCCAAAAAGGAATTGTTATTATTTTTTTATTTTTATTTTTATTCACGGACTGACCAAGAAAAAAATCGTTGGCTTCCTTTCTCCTTGAGTATTTTGATGGGATGACCCCACTATTGTCTGGTACTCATTATTTGTCATGGAGAAGTCTGAGTCCAGACTCCTTTTTCTCCTGTAAGTGACTCGATCTTTTTGTCCCTCAGCCCTGAGGATTCTTTATTCATCTTTAAAATCCAGTACCTTTGGGGGCGCACCTAGACCCGCATCTGCCCCCGGGTTCCTCAGACGCGTTAAAGTGACACAGACATAACAGACGTAACCTGCAAATCCAATCCCTCCCATCTGTTTATGGACATGTGGGACCCCCCGTAGAGTATCCGTAAGTCTTCTATTCGTGTCCGTCTGGTTGACTGTAGAAGCCCCTCATTTATTCCAGCCCTCTGATAACACCTGGAAGGATCCCTTTGTCCTCAGGTACTCAGTGCTTCATTGGAATTGCTTCATTTGAAAAAACGCTATCCGAGACGTCCCTTTTGAAGTTAAAGGTTTTTCTTTCTTCCCTCTGACCACTTTTAAGGTTTTTCTCTCATCTTTGGTTTTCCCAAATTTTTACGTTTCTCTCAGTTTTGTTTTTTTTTTCCCTTTCTTTAGGAAGACGCGTGGTTTGGTTTGGTTTTTCTTCATCCTCTTTGGGGCTTGTGGTGGTATTTTAATCTGTGGCTGTTGACGCGTTTGATTGTCTGCCCTCTCCGTCGCTTTTGATGCACTCACTCTCTCTTGCTCGGGGCTGACCTGAAAGATCTACACCTGAGGAGTGAGGGTGGGCTGGAAACTCTGGCCTCGCAGGGACTGAAGCCCAGTATCCGATAAACTTGGCCCCCGCTGGGGGCGCCTGGGTGGCTCAGTCGGTTGAGCATCTGCCTTCGGCTTGGGTGATGATCTGGGGTCCTGGGATCGAGCCCCGCATCAGGCTCCCCGCTCAGCCGGGCACCTGCTCCTCCCTCTCCCCTGCTCCTCCCTCTCCCCCTGCTCCTCCCTCTCCCCCTGCTCCTCCCTCTCCCCTGCTCCTCCCTCTCCCCTGCTCCTCCCTCTCCCCCTGCTCCTCCCTCTCCCCCTGCTCCTCCCTCTCCCCCTGCTCCTCCCTCTCCCCCTGCTCGTGCTCTCTCTTGCTATGTCTCTCTCTCGCAAATAACTAAAATCTTAAAAAGAAAGAAAGCTACACTAACAGACTTAACCCAGATATAATAGAACGAATTGGTCCAAAGTACTCAGCCCAGCCTGGCTGAATGTTGTGACCCTTTATCCTTTCAGTTCTAACTGCTAACTGTTCTCTTTCAAAATAACGGGAGATTGCTTTTATGTTGCTTTTAGGTTGTACAAAATGAGTAGAAAAAAAAAAAAAAACAAGTGCTCTGAAGAAGGAAACATACTAAGGCTACTTGGCAGGCTGGCAGAGATTGGAGATAATTCTTTGATATATATATATATCTAATTTTTGGACAATCTGTGATTTTGAATCGAAATCCCTCTGTGGGCCACAAATGAACACGGAGGACGTGCTGTTAGAATAAAATGAGACGGACATGGAGAGATGATCCAGCACCGGGTGCCCAGCCCTAGTGGAACAGGTGTGGCTCCAGAAGTCAGGATGCTCTCACACATGTCTCCGTATGGCTCCTTGGAGCAAAACTCCGGGGAAGGCCATTCACATAGAATAGCACACAGACAGCCCCAGACTGCAGGTTCCAACCAGGGCCCTGTGACTTAGTGCATTTCCTGAGCTAGAGGTGAGCCACCGCTGTAGGACTCAGCACAGAGAAAGATCCAGAGATGGCAGTAAGCCTGCTGTATGCAGAAGTGCTGCCCCCCCCCCAAAAAAGTAAAATTTAGAGAAATTGAGATCATGCATTTGAAACTCCATAATGCCCCGTCTGCTGGTTCCTTATTTGCAGCATCTCAGACTATGGGCTTCTGCATACATTTGGATGGCGGGAGGGAGGAGGAACAGAAATGAGGGGAGGGGAGGGAAGCGAGGGGCGCTGGGAGCACGGCCGAGGGAAGGCAGGGCTGGAGAGTGGCGCTGGAGACCTTTCGGAGGTGGCCTAGGGGACGTGTTGGTTGAGGACTCCAAAAAGCCTCAAGCAGTGCTCGCTTCGGCAGCACATATACAAAAAGCCTCAAGCCAAGAGCTACTGTTCGCAGCCAGATTCCTTGACCGCACTCGGAACTTCTGTAGCGCAGCTTAGAGGGGCTTATGGAAGCCCCTGGAGGAAGCGCCCAGGGCAGGAAGATGTTTCTGCGCTAAGCCAGCATCTAGGTTTTTCTTCCTTGAAACCTGAATGAGAGTGCAGGAAACAAACCACGCATAACCGACTTTATGATTTAATCAGATCTTTTTACTGATGCGTAAGCCAGGTCCCCTGGGGAGGAGGAGAGGGATGAGAGGAGGCCCTGGGTGAAGAAGTGCAGGACCGGTTGGACTTTGAGGCGGGGCGGCTACAGGGGGTGCTTAGTTCCAGAAGCCAGTGGGAAACACTGCTCGTGAGCTCCCCAGAGCTGCGTGGGGCAGGGGGGACCCTGACGACGCGGCTCTGGGGCCAGTCTGTTCACCACAGGTGTGGCCAGGGCACCGGGAGAACTCAAGGGCACTCAGGGAGGGTGGAAGTTGGGGCCGGGGCCCCTCAGATGGTCACACTGTTCTCCACCACGCTGGGCCGAAGGTACTCATAGGGCAGCTCCAGGCCTGCATTGCGGACCTCTAGCTCCTGGTCCATGGCAGCCAGCTCCTCCTGGAATTTCGCCAGCACAGCTTGGGGGCCAGGGCCCGAGAAATATTTCTCCTTGTGCTGCCCCAAGGCCACCTGAGAAGGGGACAACAAGACGGCTCAGCCCTGGGCCCCTCGGCCAAGAATGCCACCCCTCCTTCAAGCCGCCCCCTCCCCCAGGACCCGGCCTCTGTCTCTGACCATGACGGGCTGGCGTCTGCCAAGGAACTTTGTGAAGGTCTTCTGCATGCGGGCCTGGTGGGCCGTGGGCAGCGAGTCCACTATATCCTTCTCTGTCACGTCCTTGGACGTGGGCGGGGGCTTCCGCATGGTGCACGGCCCATTGGGGATCCAGGAGTACCAGTCCAGCTGCAAGGGGGGCCTCTCAGAAACCCAGGCACCCGACTGCCCGCGTGCCACACGTGGGGAGCCGCTGGGGGCTGGTGCGGGCCGCCTACCTGGCCCAGGTGGGCAGAGGCATGCTGCCCAGTGCACGCGAAGATGCACATGGAGGCGAAGCGGCTGAGCTGAGCCCGGGAGTCTAAGGAGACGGGGAACCTGGGCGACAGGGAGAGAAGTGGAGGCCTTGGGACCAGGACGTGAGCCCCAGGCCTCAGGCAGTGCAAGGTACTTGGAGATACGGAGAAGAGTTTCTGTCCGTGGTCGTGGCCCCTGGTCCCCAGCTCACGTGAGACGGACACTCGCGGAGGGAAAGTGCCCGAGCGGAGCGTGCGTGGCTCTGGGGGACACTGTAAGGGGGGTGAGGACGGACGGGGCTGGGGAGTCAGGACCGATCGTTCAGATCGCCGAAGGGTGCTCCGGAGGGGTGCCCAGGGTGCTCGGGAAGCTGAGGTAGGGTGGCTTACAACAACGCTGCGAGACGGTGCAGATCGTTGGCGGGGGGGGGTGGGGGGGGAGTGTTGGCACGGGCCGGTGGGGAGGGATCTGAGCTTACCCCCGGTCCTGGGCACCCTGCAGCCCGGTCTCGGTGATCTCTCTGCACCAAGCCTGCAGCTCGGGATCGTCCCTCACGGCTCCGTCACTCTTGTAGAAAAGGCCGACCATCCCCTCCACGTACCTGCTCCCCAGGCAAGAAGGCCCCTGGTCTCAGGCGGCCGACGCAGGACCAGCTGGACCTGGAGCCCCTCCCCCCCTTGTTCTCTCCACCAAGCCCACTGGGTCCCCTGTCTGTGTCCTCCTCACCGGCTGATGATTCCCCACAGTCTGAGGGCGTCTTGGCCATAGAGGGAAGACTTCACATCCAAGAGCCCGCGGTCAGCGAGGTCGTCGGGGGGGCAGAGGGACCGGTAGGTCAGGCAAGCTGTGGCTCTCTGGAGAATGTCCACGTGGCCTCCGCTGCCGGTGCTCACCACCTGAGGGCGACCCCGCAGCAGATCCCAGGGTCAGCCACGGCCCGGGGACAGAGTTCAAGGTCAGATCCAGGTCCATGGTCCTGCTCAGGCCCCTCTGAGGAGAAGGCTCCCCAGGTGTGAGGCAGATCAGGGCGAGGCCTTCACAGAGGACACAGGGCTTGGGGGGAGGGAGGTAAGCCGAACAACCCTCGGGAACCTTCCGCTGTCAAACCCTCTGCCTTCTTCACCCGTCCCTTTCCATACCAGATCAAAAATTCCCCATTTGGAGACAAGATTACTCCGGGCCAGGATGTTGATCTCCATGGTGTAGCGGAAGTGCGGGATCAGGAGCTGATTCCGGAGAAAGAAACGGGACCGTTAGGAGGGATCCCTGAATCCGTGAGGGGAAAGGAAATTAAAGGACCAGGTATAGAGAAGAAGGGAGGGGATGGGTCCCCATGAAAAGAGAGACTTCCCGTTGGATTGGATTGGGTCAGGTTAAGATGTGGGAAAAGAGAGATGGGGAGATGTCTTCCCAAGGCCTTCCAAGGTTGAGGGTTTTACAAGCTCACTTACTTGCACAATCTCACATTACTTGTAAGAATCCCAGGAATCTCTTGTCTCACACCACAAAACCTAGCAAGTTTCCCACATATGAAACCATGTCATGCCTCTCTCTTATTCCCATCAAGAGAGTATCTCTGCTCCCTGCAAAGGTAAATGTCTCCTGCCCTCTGCGTTCCCTGGGATGTCACTCCTGCAATCTCTCCCTCTCCCTCCCACCCCCTCCTCTTCCCCCTCCCCCATCTTTCCTCCCCACCTCTCTCCCTCTCCCTCCCTCCTCCTCCCCTTCTCCACCTGTCTCCCTCCCCCTTCCCCTCTCTCCTCCCTCCCTTCCCTCTCTCTGTCTCCCCATTTCTCTCTCTCTCGTACACACACACCATCCTGGATACCCTGACAGAAAAAAACAGGGCCCCCCCACACCCCTTCCCATCAGCCTCCTCATTTCTTGCTTCTGTCCGCAGCACGTCTTCTTCAAAGAGCTTCTTCTTCACCCTGCACCATCTCTCCGCCCCCTGCCACCCTCGTCGCTCCCCTGAGACCGCCCGCACTCACCAGCGGGTGACCACTGGCTTCCACACCGACATCCAAATATGACATCGACAATCTCTGAGATTTCACTGGCTTCTCAGCAGCCTTTGATGCAGATAATCACGCTCCCTCTTTAACCCTCTCTCCTCTCGGCTGCCTTGACATCATGCATCTTGTTTCCCTCCCACCTCAGTGGATGTCCCTTCTCTTGCCCCTCGTCTGTCTTCCTCCACTCCTCCGTCCCTGTGCGTGAAGGCCGGGCGCCCTCCACTCCTGTCCTGGCCCGGAGCCTCTGCTCTCGCTACAAACCCTGGGCAGCTTCATCCAGTACGATGGCTTTCGCTAGCCTGAGTTCTGACAACCCTACAATCTGTCTCCAACCCTCCCCTGTTCCAGGGACCCCGGGCTCCAGTATCTGACTCTGACATCTTCAGGTGTGGCTGTCTCTAGGGGTTGGAGCCCGCACGGGCCCAAAAGCACTCTTGATTCTTCTCCCCACCGAGTAACACGGCTTCCTCTCATCCTTTCTCCTTCCCAGGGCTTCAGGCCCTCACACCCTCCTCCTCAGTCGCCCTCCGACTGGACCGTCCCCATCCCTCACCACCCACCTGGCGACCTCCATTGGCCACACTTCAACAGCGCCTTTGTAAAACCCACCCTCACCTTGTAGATGGGATGCAGGCTGGGCAGGGTCCTCATCGTGGCCACAGAAATAACCTCAGCCATCAGGTGTCCCCTCAGGAGGTGTGACTGGAGCTGGTGCAGCTGGAAATCCGAGCTCCGGACCCAGGTCTTGGCCAGCAGCCAGGCCATAGGGGGATCGGAGGGCAGGAAGAGCATGGGTGGGGGGCATCCAGGAAGAGGAGGCTGCAGCTAGAGCAGGGGGGAGAGTGGGGCTCAGGACCTGTGCGCCGGCATCTCTCGAGGAGATCCGTGTGTGTGTGTGTGTGTGTGTGTGTGTGTGTGTGTGTAACGCGGCTGAGGGCTCTCACCTGGATGACCATGGGTAGGAGTTGCCCATCAGGCTGGAGCCTCAGCATGACCAGCGGGGCCGCCACGTATTGTTGCTTTAAGATGATAACATTAGGCTTGACCCCCTCTAGCAGGGAGAAATCGGCTTCAAACAGAGTCCCAGCCTGGAGGAGGCGGGGAGAGGGGGGGAGAGCGGGGATTGATAAAGGCGTTGGGGTCAGTAAGGGGGTCAGCCCTTATTTCATTTGGGAGGCTAGTTCCTCCTTCCTCTACCCATCAGATCCTTCAACACCAATCTCTTTCCCCCTAACCCAAGCCCCGAACTCAAGGTTTCCATGCCCAGCATCTCCCATCAGAGTGGGGGCTCCCCAAGGTGAACTTTCTGGTTTTCCCCCATAACCAGAGTCCTCCCCGTCACCTCCCTTCGGGCTTTAGCCAGATGGAGCACAAAATAGTTCCTCCATCCTCCCCTCCAAAAACCCCACAGCTCCAGCCTGCGCTCTCGGGGCTTTCATTCAGTCTCTCTTCCTCTTTACCTCCAGAAAAGCTTTTTCCTAAGGCTGGGACACATCTAACAAAGGAGAAAGGGGACGGAGCAAAGAAAGGAATAACAGGAGGAGATGCTTAGTTCAGTGGTTCCCGACCAGAGATGATTTTTGCCCCCCCCCCCCCGTTTGGGAATTTGACAATGTCCGGAAGCAGTTTTGGTTGTCACATGGGGGGAGGGGAGGGTGCCTAGCATCTGGGACAACTAAAGCACCCTACGTGCACAGGACAGCCCCACAAGTTATCTGGCCCCAAATCTCAAGTTTGAGGAGCCCTAAGTGTAGGCGGACGAGGGTGTCTAAGGACTGATGGAGGAAATGAGGGGATAGGAGGCAGAGGTAGCGTGGCTGGGGACGCAGGTGCACCCGGGGGGCTCAGCACCTGGAGTTCTTTCTGCAGCTGGGTCTTCAAGTCCTCCATCCCTGAAGGCAGCACCAGCCGGGCTGGGAGGCTGGCGGACCGCCTCAGGACCATGGGGTTTGCACCGTTGAGGAACTGGTACCCAAAGAGCGTGTCATCCTTCCAGGAATTTCGAACCCGCTCTAAAGACATCAGTCGGGGAGCATGCTGTGAGCTCTGAGCCCCTGATCCTAACAGACCCCTCCCCCTTGCCCTCTCCCCCTCTTCTTTCAAAGCCCTGGGTTGGAAATATGGACATAGGTTTGGGGGGGGGGGTGGTAACTGACCAGCCAGTGGAGTCTTTGCACGGGGGAATAGTCTTTGGAAATCTTCCAGTCTTTTAACTGGATTTGTGAGGTCCAGTGTCCCCTTGAGGACCAAGCCCTCCAGCCTGTGGAAAGAATGGCAATGCTAGGAGATTGAGAAAGGACCCGACTTCGCATCCTGGGGTGCAAGTACCCACCCTCTACCTCGCACGTACGCTCTTGCCAGCGAGAAAGAGAAATCGAGATCCTTATCCTCGCGGAATCTCTCATTCCTGGGAAGGTCCCGCGGCGTTCTCCCCGCTACAGGCAAGATTAACCCATCTTTCCAGGAGCCCCACCTGGAGGAAGAATGGGGAATCGGTAATAAGGGGGGGTGGGGTTCTTGGGATCTGGTAGAGGGGATCAGAGGCGTGCTCCGGCTCACCGGTACACCGTCTTCCTTTCCTGGAGTTCCTGTTCCCGATGCGTCTTCAACAGGCTCTGGTCGTTGCTCACGGTCCGGGCTGGGCAAGGGGACGCGAACACTAGGTCTCCCCGGACCTCAGTCCGCGCGGGTCCCCCCTCTTTTTCCCTTGTCGCCTCTCCTGCACCCCACCCTCACGTCCCAGCATCCCCCGACGCCCTCCTCCGTGCCGCCCCCCGTTGCCCCACCGCCCTCACCGGTGCCCTCCGCCAGGCAGACGACCCGGTTGCCCTGCACCCAGCTGTAGCAGGGGAAAAGGGCCTCCCCCTGGGTCCCGGGGCCGCGCACGGAGATCCAGGTGCAGAACCAGTCGGAATCCCTCAGGTCTTTGTGCTTGCGCAGCTTCACCAGCAGGAGGCGCCCCAGGTGGACGGGAACGCGGACTTCGAACTCCGTCTGTCGCGGGACCCGGAGCGAGCTCAGACGCGAGCCAGCGGCTCCCCCGACGGGGCGCGCGGGCGCACCCTCGGAGAGCCCGCCTTCCCTGGAGAGACGCGAGTCCGGCTGCAGGTGTCCCCGCTCGACACCCGCCCCAGACCAGGCCCCCGCCCCCGCGCGCCCCTTAGGCTCCGCACCCACCTCGCGGCGCAGCGGCCGCAGCTTCTTCCCCAGGTCGGCCTCCCCGTGCTCGCCCACCAGCCACAGCTGCACCTGGTTGTAGGAAAACGCCAGGAGCGAGTCCCCGGTGGCCACGCGGATCGTGTACTTGCCCATCGCGCTCGGACTTGGAGGGGCCTTGGGGAGATCAGCAATTTAATGGATGCGAGCCCCTCCCCTCCCCCCCGCCCCCGGGAAGCCACACCCAGACCAGTGTAGCTGGGGTGTGGGCTCCCGGGGTCTCCGCCTCCCACCCACAGGTTTCTCTCCGCCCAGCCCGGATGCCTGTGTCCCCGCCACCATCCATGCCAGAGGTTTCTCACGGCAGCTCCCGAAGGTGCCCCCCACCCTGATCCTCTTGGAAACGCTCCCTGGTGCCAGTTCCGCGCCCAGTGGGACCTCGGGACTAGCCCACAGGCTCGCCCAAACAGTGAATAAACGGATAAATGACGAGGGAGCAACAGGCAGTGGAGAGGAGGGAGGTCGGGAGCGTGGGGGCGGTTTCGGTGGAAAGTGAGTAAACCATCCTGACAAGGATCCAGGGTTTTCTGTGGAGGACAAATAGGAGATAGTGCCCGACAGGTGCACAAGCCGGGTTTGTTGTCCCGACTCCGGAATGGGAGTTGGGAATTCCCCTTCAAGTGCGTCATGGAACTTCCATGGGGCTCCCCCGAAACAGGCTCTGTGGGGCCAGCGCTCGGGCTCATACAGAAATATGCATCATGAGAAGCAAGAAATATCACCCATCCCTTCTGCATATTAACAACTTGTCCCTCCTGAGCAACCGATTCCTTCTTCCGTTGCTCATTTCTCTCCATCCCTCCCCAGAACTCCTGCTCAGATGGCTTGCCTCTTTCCTGAGCCTCCTGTTCTATTGCGAACAAAAGGTCTCAAGTCCTCAAGTTTAAGTCCAAGTCTACTTAAACATTGCTTCTAGTTCGGCAGGTTGAATTAGTCAGTCAAAATAGTTGGATCAAGAGGGAATCAAAAACCTTAAGCATTTTGCTTTAAAGCCGAACCATACATGAATGGCCACCCACGAATGTTTTTATAGAGGGCGGGCATTTTTCCAGCGTGGATCCACAATAAGAGCTTCCCACGGTCTTTGTTGTGTAAACCACACCCAGATGCGTTCACGGAGCTCATATCTACCATTTGCATCGACATCGGTGGAACTGGAGGGTATTATGCTGAGTGAAATAAGTCAATCAGAGACACACAATTATCCTACGGTTTCCCTCCTACGTGGAACATAGGAATAGGGCAGGGGACGATAGGGGAAGGAAGGGAAGACTGAATGGGAAGGAATCAGAGAGGGAGACAAACCATATGAAATTCTTGACTCTGGGGAAAAAAACTGAGGGTTGCGGGAAGGGAATTGGGTGGGGGGATGGGGTAGCTGGGTGATGGGCATTCAAGAGGGCACGTGAGTGTTATTATGTTCACCTAGCGAATCATTGAACATTATACCAGAAACTAATGATGTACTATGCCTTGGCTAATTGAATTTAAATAAATTGAAAAGGAAAACAAAAAAGGAGGGGGAGTTCAAACCTAAAGGATCTTGTGGGGGAAAGACTAAATTCGGTGTCTCTCCAGATCTTTAGTTTTCCTCAAACCCTTTACAGCTGTCTTGTCTACTCCTAATCATAACCTCGACGGTGAGTTTTAAATGATCCTTGTTTATGGAGTCATAAAGTAGCCAGCTTGGTTTTAATAAGAACAATACCTTTTGTTTACTCTTTTCATCAGTTTGTAATTTGCACAGTTACAATCACAAGTGCATGGGACCCCAACAGTCTGGGCGGCTGTGACGTCACTCTTCGTGACGAACAGAAGGCTCCTCCGTGGGCACCCAAGTGCCACCCGTGGCAGGAACGAGGCTTCTGGCCGCGTGCTTCTGGCTCACGGCGGGCCTGGGGGTCGTCTTTGGCGGGGGTGCTCGGTGTCCGTTACCTGGTAAGCGGGCTCAGTGCAGGTGACTTGGGAGCTTCGTGGTGAAAGCCACTTGCTCCCTGATGCTACCTTGTCCACTTGGGCCGCCTCTCCTAACTCTCAAGAATCGGGGAGCACGAGCGATCTCAACGCTCGCCGCACAACACGTCCCCGGGGTTGTGTTCCTGCGTCCCTCGGCGTCGCAGTGTTGCCAATAAACCCTTGATTCTTCCTGCCCCCAAACTGCGAGCCCTCTCCTGCGCTCTGCGTTGACTCCAACCCCTGACCGACTTCCCCTCCACTCTGTAACCTTCCATTGTCCTCCAGAGCCTTAACTTCTGAGAGAAGAACCTTCTGACGGCCTGGCCCCATTTCCCTCCACCGACCCAGCCTCCAGATCCCTATCTGGATCTGGATCTCTCTCATATGGAGAGAGCCCAAATGTCCATCACGCGTCACTTGCCTGCCCATCCGATCACAATTTACATGTCGCTTATTATCACTTAAAGCCCACACCTGCTGTATGTCACTCTTACTGTGGCTTACCTCTCTGTCGCTGAACTTACCTCTCTGTCGCGCTCACACGTCGTCTGAAGGGGAGCGTGGAGAAATTCCACGGATGTCACTCGTCCGGGGTTCTCTCTGCCTTCCACTGGTGGTTACTTGCGCGGAGATGATGGTCTATACAAGTAACGTTTGGTTCTTGGAGCGGTGTTTAGCTTCACGCTTATCCTTCCCGTGGAAAGAACTCCTAGAACAGGTTCCTTCGGGGCAATATCCCAACACCATTGTCAGGTTGGATGAATGTTCCACTGTTGGGCCTGGAAAAAACTGCAGCCCCTCGGCCTCTGTCTGCTCCTGCAGAGAAGGAGTCACTGATAGCCTCCTCTGTACCCTGGAAGGACGGCGGAGAGGTAGACTCAGTTGATCATGAACCCATCTTGCCCCAGGGCAAAATACAGTGAGATTCTTTCAGGCCTTCTTGGAACTCCTTACTAGATTTCAGAAATCTCCAGTACGATTCCTTCATTTGAAAGCCTCCAGACCGATAACAAACACGAGTTTCTATTTTAAAGTATGCCTCCGAATTCAGAAGACAGATCGTTCCCTGTTCCTCTGAAATGGCAATGCTCCATACTCCTGGGGCATCAGGACTCTTCTGCTAACTTTTATCTCACTGTCCTACACGCCAGTGATGGCACTGGCGATGGTTCTGCTGGTTTCCCTGCAGCAGCCAAGGACCCAGTAGAAGACAGGTGACAAATTTAAAATGGGATAACTGGAGGAGACAACTGATGGAGACGCAGGGTGTGAGAACCACACCGGAATGCTACAAGATCCTGAGCCCATCAGCCCTGAAGCTCCCATCACTCGTGTCTCCTCCCTCCCTCTGACCTCCTGCTGAGGCTCTCCTTGGGCCAAGCCCAGCCAGAAACCAGGGGGTATGAAAGCCCATTAATTAACCCATAAAAAGCTTCTGTACAGGAAGGAAGCAATCAACAAAACTAAAAGGCAGCCTATGGAATGGGAGACGATATTTACAAGCCACATATCTGATAAAGGCGTAGTATCCAAAATCTATAAAGAACTTACTAAACTCAACACCCAAAAACCACATAATCCAGTTGAGAAATGGGCAGAAGACAGGAATAGACACTTTTCCAAAGAAGACCTCCAGATGGCCAACAGACCCACGAAAAGATGCTCCACATCACTCATCATCAGGGAGATAAAAATCAAAACCACAACGAGGTATCCCCTCACACCTGTCAGAATGGCTAAACTTAACAACACAAGGAACAAGTGTTTACAAGGATGTGGGGAAAAAGGAACCTTCGTGCACTGTTGGCGGGAGCGCAAACTGGTGCAGCCACTGTGGAAAATAGAATGAAGTGTCCTCGCGAAGTTAAAAATAGCACTACCTTAAGATCCAGCAACAGCGCTACTAGGTACTTACCCAAAGGATGCAAAAATCCAGATTTGAAGGGATAGCATCCCAATGTTTATAGCAGCATTGTCAGCAGCAGCCAAACTATGGAGAGAGCCCAAATGTCCATCAACCGGTGAATGGATAAAGGATGGAATGGAATATGTGTATATGAAATCTGGGACGCTTGGGTGGCCCAGTCGGTTAAGCGTCTGCCTTTGGCTCAGGTCATTATCTCAGGGTTCTGGGATCAAGCCCTATGTTGGACTCCCTGCTTGGTGGGGAGTCTGCTTCTCCCTCTCCCTCTGTGCTCTCTCTTCTTCTCTTGCTGTCTCTCAAATAAATAAATAAAATCTTTTAAAAAATGAAATCTTGCCATTTGCAACAATATGGACGGAGGTAGAGTGTAGTTTGCTAGATGAAGTAAGTCAGAGAAAGATAAATGCCATATGATCTCACTCATATGTGGAATTTAAGAAACAAAAGAGTTAAACATTTGGGAAGGGCGAAAGAAAAAAAAGGGGGAAACAAGCCACAAGGGACTCTTAACTACAGAGAACAAACTGAAAGTTGATGGAGGTGGGTGGGGTATCGGCTAGATGGGCGCTGGGCATTAAGGAGGACACTTGTCGTCATGAACACTGGGTGTGTGTAAGTGATGAATCCCTGAATTCTACCCCAGAAACCAATATCGCATATACCCCCAGAGAGTAATGTAACAACCAACCACGACTCACTACCCAGAATAATCAACCATGAACATTATCACTTCCGGTAGGTCTTTATATAAAATAGTTAGTATGTCACAGGGGGAAAATGATCCCTTGCCCTCCCTGCCTTCTTGTTCCCTAGAAAGAACCACATTTCACGTTGCTGAAATAGTTCTTCTGATGCTTATATTCCTTTCTAAATAATATCCTCATCGTTCTGTTTATGGAGCAGTCTGTTTTAGAAACTATTCACTGAAAATGGCACCGTAAAAAAAAAAAAGAGAGAGAGAGAGAGAAACATTTATGATTATTTGACTTTCTACAACAGTAATGAGCAATTAGCTTTCTTAGACTCCCCTGCTTTCCACTGTCCCCCAGGGTCGCCTGTACGATTACTCCTAAATTTTTGTTAAATCAGTATTCAGAGTTGACATTTTTTTTCCCGATTATGTAAGTATTGTTCACTGCCGAGTCCAAAAAACACAAAATTGGAATTCCTTTCCTGCCCAGCGTTGCTTCCCTGGAAGTTACCTTGATTTTATTTGCTTAATTTTGTACATACCTCTCCTTCACTGTCCCCCACTGTGCTCGATCCCATCTGTAAAATGTCCCTCCATTTTATTTTTTAATTTATTATTTTTAATTAATTTATGTATTTGATTTATAATTTTTAATTATAAAATATGTGAGATAATACACCAGGGACAATTTATCCCTTCCCAGAGCCCTCTGTCCTCCTGCGCCATCGCCAGCTGGCTGCCCTGACTTCGACGCTGACAGACCGTTTTTATTCTGGAATTCGCCTTTATTGTTCTCCTACGTTGGATCCTCTGCTCATTAAATCCCAAGCTTTCCTCTTCTTGGTTTTTGCCTTTGTTCCGGTAGCTTCCTTATGGATATAACTCCTCGTGCCTCTTAAATATCTCCAGTCTTTCCTGACATTTCACAATTTGGTGTAAATGAAAGTACTGCTTTATTGTCTCTGGCTTTTGATCGTGCTACTCTATTTTATCGTTATCTGCTGTTTTGTCAGGGAAGGCTTCTAGTATGTTCTCTCTATCTCTAGTGACCTGAAGTGTTCACGGTGTTTGTGCCTGGAAACAGCCGCCGATTACAGCATGCTGGTGTAGTTTGTGTGGCCTCATCTGGGTGATTCTCAGGAGCCTCGCTGGGGATGCGTCCCCCCCCCCCTTTCCAGATGGTATCGGGTTCACACGTAAAGCCTGGTGTAGGTGCCACGGCTTTGCCCCTGTAACAGAAACAGCCTCAGAAGGAGGCTGGGACACCACAGGAGGCAGGATGGAAAGATCCGGGAAAACCGCAACTTTGAAAACACAGAATCAAGCTAATCCTAAAGCAGCCACGCTGCTGAATTCCACTGTATAAACTGGTGACTCCCCTGTATGATGGAAGCCAGTCTGCCACGGGGTTTGGTTTTTGTTAACGGGGGTGACGTC
>CM052804.1:50799963-50825126 GCA_028533885.1 Nasua narica
TAATCTCCCAGGGCTTTGAAGGCATAAAGACCTTACTGGGTCTAAATCCCTATTTTCAGCACAGATTAAAACACAGTTCATGACCAGCTCAAAGAACCTGTCTTCCTTCGTAGCTCCTGAGCTGGGGTCAAAAAGAAAAACTATAGAGATTCTGTGGGGTGAAGAATCAGGGAGTTAGCTGAATGCATATTGTCCCATCGTGGAGGACTGAGGAGGAAAAGATCATTGGGATGGGTTACCCGGGGAAATTATAACACTTGGAGAACCCCCAAACCTCCTCTGAAGCATCTCCTACTGGGATGAGAGTATTTAAATCAAAAACACGTATATGCCGTTGTACATATCCAATCTCAGTTTGATAGTTGTGTTGTTGCTTGGGGGAAAGTTCATAGAACTGTATTTTCTGACTATCCCCAATAGGTGAAATTCCAAAAAGTGGTCATCCCATTAGAAATGGACCTTCCTTGGGGCGCCTGAGTGGTTCAGTGGGTTAAAACCTCTGCCTTCAGCTCAGGTCATGATCTCAGGGTCCTGGGATCAAGCCCTGCATCGGGCTCTCTGCTCAGCGGGGAGCCTGCTTCCCCTTCTCTCTCTGCCTGCCTCTCTGCCTGCTTGTGATCTCTCTCCCCCTGTCAAATAAATAAATAAAATCTTTAATAAAAAAAAGAAATGGATCTCCCTTGCCCTCCTCTCCTGGAGAAGCCACCCCTCCCTAGCTTAGACCTGCACTTACCACCTCACCAGAGGGAGACCCCCATGCAAGGAAAACAAACGATGCCCCCCCAGAGACCCACCCCTCCCCTGAGCCCCCAATGAGGATGGGGCTCCCAACAGTTAGCGGCATGCCCACTCAGAGACAACATTCGATTCGGATAGGTGTCGATGGGAAATCAGGTTCCCAAAGAGAAAGTCTGCATACTGAAATGATTCGAGATATTTTGCTGATTAATGTCAATTCCAAGGACTCTTCTGGGAAGTGGATTTTGAGGACAATTCACCAAGGAAAAGGGAACATTATTGGACACTAGGCTGAAATTGGACTCAACAGAATTGGGAGCTTAGCATATTGTTCTGCACATCTGGGTGTTATTCCAACAGCTCGCCAGATTAGGTCGCCCAATCCAGTCCTGGTTGAGTGAAAGAAGTTTAAATGCCATAAAACCCTGCATCTTTTGCAAAGGAGGAAACTCTAAGGCTTGGCGCAGAAAAACACTGGATTCGTCCTATCGCATATGTCCCACCCACTCTCACGCTGTCCCTTCAGAGGGTCCAGAAGTTTCTCCCCTCACGGAGAGTGAGAAACACATCAGCATAGGTGACACCTGCTCTTTTAAATGAGTTTTATTGGCTTCGCTAAAAAAAATCAGTGTTGCTCAAAAGGACACGTGGGGGCCACCCAGTAAACATGAGCTTTATTTCCTCTGCTCTGTGATTTTTTCATCTTAATAGTAGCCTTCATATAAAGTAAGATTATTCATTCAACTTCTCCCACTTTAATTTAGAGTGAGGTCTCATAAACAATGAAGATTTTCAGAAAGTACATTTCACACTCTAGGACACGATCCCTATTGAAATAAGCATTTATCAGAAAGATGATGGCATCTTTGGGGCACCCGGGTGGCTTAGTCGGTTAAGCATCTGCCTTCGGCTCAGGTCATGATCCCCAGGTCCTGGGATCGAGCCCCATGTCGGGCTCCCTGCTTAGTGGAGAGTCTGCTTCTTCCTCTCCCCCTGCTTGTGTTCTCTTGTGCACTCTCTCTCTCATGAATAAATAACATCTTTAAAAAAAGAAAATTAAAACTGTAGAAATACCATACGATCCAATAATTCCACTACCGGGCATTTGCCCAGAGAAAACAAAAACACTAATTCAAAAAGATATATGAACCCCAATGTTCACTGCCGCATCATTTATGAAAGCCAAGATAATGGAAGCAACCCAAGCGTCCATCAGTAGATAAATGGATAAGGAAGACGGATCATATATATTTAACAGAACATTACTGAGCATAAAAAAGGGTGAGCTCATGCCCTTTGGAACAACATGGGTGGATCCAGAGAGTATAATGCTAAGTAAGGCCGATAAAGTCAAACACCGTATGCTTTCACTCATATATGGAATCTAAGAAAACAAATGAATAAACTTCTGCTTTTTAGCGGAGTCAGATGGATAAATACAGAGAACAAATTGACAGTTGCCCAAGGACAAGGATAAAACGCACAGGATAAGGAATAGAGTCCATGATACTGTAAGGTAGTAGCCAGTTTGCATACTAACTACCACATTTGCGGTGAGCAGAGCGTAACGTGTAGAGACGATGAATCACTATGTCACGTGCCGGAAAGTAAGGTAACACTGTGTCAGCTCTACAGGAACTTAAATTTTTAATAAGTAAATGCATAAATAAAAGTCTAATATAAAGTGTTCTTTAAGGCTTTTTATGACCACTAATAGTGGGTGTGATATAAACATATTTTTTCATTAGCTTTCAACGCAGCAAGGATGAGTAAAATTTTCCTTTTACTCATCCAAAAACTTGAGAGATAGAAAGAATGTATTTTAATAAGGCTGTTATTAAACAGCCTTAAATTAAAATGTTATTGATTACACTTAAATTAAAATGTTATTTTTTTTAAATATTTTTATTTATTTATTAGACAGCGAGAGACTGAGAATGAGAGGGGAGAAGGTCAGAAGGAGAAGCAGACTTCCCGCAGAGCCGGGAGTCCGATATGGGACTCGATCCCGGGACTCCGGGATCATGACCTGAGCCGAAGGCAGTTGCTCAACCAACCGAGCCACCCAGGCGCCCTAAAATGTTATTAATTACACTTTTTCTGCACAGTTAACATGTGGATTTTCTTTTTCCTCCTCAGTGTGAAATATATATCTTTTAACTAAGTATTTTATCATTTCATTAATTTTTTTCCCTTAAAAATAGGCTTTTACAACACGAAAACCATAACACTCTGTCCCTTAGAAACTAATTTAATCAACATGTGCAATGTATTTGTGGAAGGTTATAAATATAATTAATGACTGGGCTCTCTTTTCAAAAACTGAGAAATTTTAAGATGTCATTTTTTTCTGACATATCCCTTACTTCCAGCCTAAAAACAAACTTTCTTAAAAGACCATCATATTTAAAACATTGTCAATTTTGGCTTTATTTCTACCTGTGCATAGCCTGGCCACTCTTTGGAATTTCTTATTTTAGGTTTTTGTAAGCACTTATTAATTTCTTATAATTAAACAAAATGGAAACTCTTTAACTTTAAGACTCTTATTATCTTCATTTTCTAATACCTCTAATTAAAGGTGCTCTCTGAAGGAAATTATTTTTTGGTTATTTATGGAGTCTATATAGTACCAATCCTTGGGGAAGTGACAACTTTGGCAAACATACTGTTTTATCATCAGAAAATCTGGAGTGTCCACTAGACTCTTTGATTAGATTTTCTTGGAATTTTCACTCCTTAATCCTCAATTCATGTGGATTTTGACTCAAGGATCTCAGGGATGCATCTGGAGTCATAGTACCTCATATTCAAACAATGTGAAAAATAATAAATTTCATGCCAAGTGCACACTACTTGGAACCTCTTACAGAAACAAAAGGAGGAAATACATACATTCAGAGTAGAAAGCACAACCCTGACCCAAAACTTCACCTCTATTTAAACTCCTAGAAGGCAACACCACCGAGAAAGGGCGGTTTCTCAGCTTTCTGCTTTCCCCCTTGGAGACCACGGACTCTCCACTTGGACCAGCAGCCTGGCAGGAAAACTCACTCAGTGGAGTCTTAATGCTCCCAAACAAAGGAAACCCAACTTTTGGAGCTAGAAACATTCTTTCTAAAAACAAACAAACAACAATTCTTCCTCCGTGCTCTGCTATTGGGATCAAACTTGACCTGTATTCCATGGACACATACCCCATGCCTCTGTCCAAAAAAAACAAAATGTTAGAAACAAGGACCCACAATGACAGAAAGCAAAAAGAAGACGGTCCTAATTCACTTACCAGCGTGTGGCTGCTCCCTGTCCGGCCGTGTCCCCTCTGTCCTTACTCCCCACACCTGGCAGTCTGGCCTGCTTCTGGCCAGCCAAGCACCCCGAGTTCCCAGCCTCCTCTGCAGCCCCGCGTGGTCACGTGACCTATCCTCGCCCACAAAAGGCGGGCAGGTGTGAGGGCCGCCATTACTGGGGCAACACCTCCCGACTGGACCCTGTCTCCTCAATATTCGCTTTCTTTCCCCCGCCCCACTTTATTGTGGCATGGCTGACAAATAAAAATTGTATCTGTTTAAGGCATACAAGGCAACGTCTTGATACAGGTGCACATTGTAAACTGATTCTACAGTCATATATCCATCCCCTCAGAGTCACCTGTTTTTATTTTAGTTTATCTTTTTGCCCTTCGAAATGGGTTTTTTCCGTGAAGGTTTTAATTCCGGTGTAGTTAACGTACAGTGTAATATAGTGAGACGTGGAGCTCACCACAAGTGCCCCCCTTTATCCCCGTCACCTGTTTAACCCATCTCCCCACCCCCCACCCCCCTGGTGACCAGCAGTTTCTTCTCCATAGTTAAGACTCTGGTTCTTAGTTTGCCTCTCTCTTTTTCCCCCCCTTTGTTCGCATGGTGTTTGCCTGTCTCTGACGGACTTATCTCACTTAGCATGATACTCTCTTGCTCCATCCATGTCATTGCAAATGGCAAGCTTTCATTTTTTATGGCTGACTAATATTTCATTATACGTATACCACCTCTGTTTTATCCATTCATCTGTTGGCAAACACTTGGGCTGCTTCCGTAATTTGCCGGTTGTAGATAATGCTGCGGTAAACATAGGGGTGCTGGTATCCCTTTGAATTACTGTTTTTGTACTTCTTGGGTAGATACCTAGTAGTATAATTACTAGATGGTAGGGTAGTTCTATTTTTAACTTGTTGAAGAACCTCCATACTGTTTCCACAATGGCGGCACCGGTTTGCATTCCCGCCAACAGTGCAAGAGGATTTCCTTCCCTCCACATCCTCGCCAACACCTGTTGGTTCTTCTGGTTTTGATGTTAGCCCTTCTGACAGGTGTGAGGTGGTATCTCCTTGTGGTTTTGATTTGCATTCCCCTGATGCCGAGTGATGCTGAGCACTTTTTCATGTGTCTGTTGGCCATCTGGATGTCTTCTTGGGAGAAAGTCTGTTTTATCTTCTGCCCAATTTTTAATTGGATTATTTGTTTGGGGCTGTTGAGTTGTATCAGTTCTTTGTAGATTTTGGATTCTAGCCCTTTATCAGCTATGTCATTTGCAAATATCTTCTCCCGTTCCATAGGTTGCCTTTTCGTTTTGTTGATTGTTTCCTTTTCCTTCAGCCGTGCAGAAACTTTTTATTTTGATGTGGTCCCAATAGTTTATTTTTGCTTTTATTTCTCTTGCCTCAGGAGGCTTACCTAGAAAAATATCGATATGGCCAATGTTAGGCAGTTACCTTCTTTTCAAATGAGAACAATTAAGATCTGCTCTTAGTAAGTTTCAAGTATATGATACAGCATTGTTAACTGTAGTCACCCTGCTGTCATATTCTCTTCCTCTTTCCTCCTGGTTAAACCCAACCTCAATCACACAAAGGAGTATAAGAGCCTATGGAATGCAAGAAAAACAAGGTGAAGAAAACCAGCCTCTTGAATTGAGGCGTAGAGTCCCTAACTGACTCGAAATGCCAGCCTGATGGGTACAATGAGGAGAAACGTGATCCTCTCTTAGCCGCTGTGTATTTGGGGTCTCTTCATTATAACGGTATAATCTACCCATGGGCGCCTGGGTGGCTCAGTCGGTTAAGCACCTGCCTTTGGCTAAGGTCATGATCTCAGGGTCCTGGGCTCGCGCCCCACGTTGGACTCCCAGCTCAGCAGGGAGTCTGCTTCTCCCTCTCCCTCTGCCCCTTCCTCCAGCTTGTGCTCTCTCCCTCTCCCTCTGGCTCTCCTTCTCAAATAAAGGGATAAAAATCTTGAAAAAAAATTTTTTTTAATTTAATTTAAAATTTAAAAAAAAAAAATTTTTTTAATTTTAAAAAAAAGAGAAGAAAAAAACACATTGGGGAGGGTGTGAAGAAATCGGAACCCTTATACGTTGCTGGCGCGAATGCCACCGGCGTGGCCGTCATGGCAAACATTTTGGCAGCTCTGCAAAAAATTAAACATGGAATTTCCGTATGAGCCAGAAAGTTGACGCCTAAATGTCACTATGTCACTGTGTCCCTAGGATCTTACATAGTATTCTGTGACTTCACTGGAAGTGAAGGGGCATGATTTCACGTCTTAGAGAACATCGAGATCGTGTGTCGTGGTTTTCTCTCCACAAGCCTGTTTGTAAAAACTCTGTGTCAGGGGCACCTGGATGGTGCCATCGATAGAGCATGCAATTTTTTTTTAATTTTTTAAATTAGGTCATGTTAGTCACCATAGAGCACATCGTTAGTTTTTGATGTAGTGCTCCATGATTCATAGTTTGTGTATAACACCCAGCGCTCCATGCAATCTGTGCCCTCCTTATACCCATCACTGGGCTCACCCATCCCCCCTCCCTTCCCCTCTAAAACCTTCATCTTCCCAGAGTCCACAGTCTCTCACGGTTCATCTTCCCCTCCAACTCCTCCCCCCATTTTTCCCTTCTCTCTCCTAATGTCCTCCATGCTATTCCTTGTGTTCCACAAATAAGTGAAACCATATAATTGTCTTTCTCTGCTTGACTTACTTCACTCAGCATCATCCCCAACAGTCCCATCCATGTTGATGCAGATGTTGGGTATTCAACTACCCCAAAGATCCAGATGTAGTGAAAAGCAGGGCCATAGGCACCCCAATGTTTAAAGCAGCCATGTCCACAATTGGCAAACTGTGGAAGGAGCCGCGACGCCTTTCGACAGACGAATGGATAAAGAAGATGTGGTTCATATATACAACGGAATATTACTCAGCCAACTCTTGATGTTGGTGTCACGAATTCAAGTCCCACATAGGGCCTGGAGCTTACTTAAAAAAAAAAAAAAAAAATCATTTCCAAAAAGTTTTCTCTGGCAGGAAGTGAAGGTGGGGGGGAAGCTATCAAAACAAAAGTATCTGACTAGGAACCAATAACGAGAGTGAAGGGGGGTGGTTCCCAAGGAAAAGGGGTGTGGTCCCCACAAATAAGATGTGTGATCCCCAAAGAGAAGGGGGTGCCTCTATGTTTGACTTCCAGGACCCTGACCTATCATTGCTTAGAATCCTTCAATAGCTGTTTCCTAAAGGTCAAGCCTAACTTCCTGGCATGAGACTACCCTTCTCGGCGCCTGTCTTCCAGTCCCCGCCGCTCCCGCTGCCCCAGCCTCCCAGCTGCATTGTTTCTGGCGTGGAGACTGTGCCACGCTGTCTCGCCAGATCCCAGTATTGAACTCTACCCCACCTCTCGACTGTGTATTTCCTATTGTTGCTTTAAGAATCAGACCAAGCATCACCCATACGTCTTCTGCCCAATTGAACAATCAGAGGCAAGAAGCAACTTTGTTCACCTTGGAAAGGAAATGGTTCGGGCTGGTGTGTAGTGTGAATTTCTTCTTTAAAATACTCACAAAGGGGGACTCCTGGGTGGCTCAGTTGGTTAAGCAGCTGCCTTCAGCTCGGGTCGTGATCCCGGGGTCCTGGGATCGAGTCCCGCATCGGGCTCCTTGCTCAGCGGGGAGCCTGCTTCTCCCTCTGCCTCTGCCTGCTTGTGCTCTCTTGCTCTCTCTGACAAATAAATAAATAAAATCTTTAAAAAAAAATACTCACAAAGGGGCGCCTGGGGGGGGTCTCTTTGTTGGGCGTCTGCCTTCAGCTCAGGTCATGATCTCAGGGTCCTGGGATCGAGTCCCACATCGGCTCCCTGCTCGGTGGGGGGAGCCTGCTTCTCCCTCTCCCACTGCTGCTCCCCTACTCGTGCTCGCTCTCACTCTCTCTCCCGCTTTGTCAAATAAATAAAAATCTTTAAAAAAATTATTTAAAAACAGAAGTTTGTTTTTGCTTTCTCGCAATGGGTTTGTGGCCAGAACACAGGCGTCATGAAAACCACCGCTTACCCTAAACCAAAGTGGGAAAAGAAAAGACTCCCATCAACATCGTCATTGGTCACACAGGTTCGGGCGAGTCTACGACCACTGCTCAACTGATCTACAAATGTGGTGGGATCAACAAAAGAACTATCGAAAAATTTGAGAAGAGGCTGCTGAGATGGGAAGGGGCTCCTTCAACTATGCCTGGGTCTTGGATAAACTGAAAGCTGAATGTGGAATCACCATTGATATCTCCTGCGGAAATTGGAGACCAGCAAGTATCACGTGACCGTCACTGATGTCCTAGGACACAGAGACTTCCTCAGAAACATGACTGCAAGCACGTCTCAGGCTGACCGTGCTATCCTGATTGTCGCTGCTGGTGACGGCGAATTTGAAGCAGGTCTCTAAGAACGGGCAGACCCAAGAGCATGCTCTTCCGGCTTCCACACCGGAAACAACTCATTGTTGGTGTCCACAAAGTGGATTCCACTGAGCCACCCTACAACCGGGAGAGAAACGAGGAAATCGTTAAGGAGGTCAGCACCTACGTTAAGAAAATTGGCTACACCCCTGACATAGCGTTTGTGGCCGGTTTCTGGTTGGAATGGTGACAATGTGCTGGCGCCGAGTGCTCACATGACATGCCTTGTTGGTTCAAGGGATGGAAAGTCACCCGTAAAGATGGGAATGCCACTGGTACTACACCGCGTGAGGCTCGGGAGTGCGTTTCTGCCACCAACACCTCCAGCTGAGAAGGCCTTGCGTCTTCCCCTCCAGGGTGTCTACTGGGTGGTATCGAAGGCCAGTGGAGACTGATGTTCTTAAATCCAACATGGTGGTCACCTTTGCTCCAGTCAGTGTTACAACGGAAGCAAAGTCTGTTGAAATGCACCACGAAGCTTTGAGTGAGGCTCTTCCCGGGGACAATGTGGGCTTCAATGTCAAGAACGTGTCTGTCAAAGATGTTCGTCATAGCGGTGTGGCTGGTGACAGCAAAAATGACCCACCCATGGGAGCAGCTGGCTTCACGGCTCAGGTGATTGTGCTGAACCATCCAGGCCCATCAGTGCTGGATATGCACCTGTCCTGGATGGTCACACAGCTCCCCTTGCTTGCGAGTTTGCTGCACTCATCAGTGGAGGACACTGATGATCATTCCGGAAGGACGCTGGAAGATGGTCCCAAGTTCTTGAAAGCCGGTGATGTTGCCATCCTCGGTATGGTTCCTGGCAAGCCTGTGTGTGTGTTGAGAGCTTCTCTGACTATCCTCCTCTGGGCCATTTTGCCGTTTGTGACGTGAGACAGACGCTTGCTGTGGGTGCCATCAAGGCAGTGGACAAGAAGGCGGCCGGAGCTGGCAAGGTCGCCATGTCTGCTGAGAAAACGCATAGGCTAAGTGAGCATTAACCCCCAAACCTGCCATCCCAGCCTTAACCGTGGCGGAAGGGTAGTCTCAGAACTGTTTGTGTCGTTGGCCAGAGCTGAAGGCAGACACTCAACGGACTGAGCCCCCCTCCGCCGGGTGCCCCTAATTCTTGGCTTTAGATTGCTAGCAAATCTGCGTGAACACTGGTGCATTTGATAAAACAACTATGAATCTTGACCTTTTGAACATGAGCTCTGTCAGGATCCTGTTTGGTCCTTGAATAGGCTTTTTTTTTTTCTCTAGGAAAGGGAACTTTTTCAAGCTGCTTTGAAGTACGGCAAAAAAAGCACATAGGACCCCTTGTGTTTTATAAGGCAAACGATCCTAGGTGACGTGTATCCTATAACTTTGGCAGCTCTAGGTGAGAAATGACTATAATTGAAAATTTTTTTTTTCAGTTTTTTTCAGTTCTAAGCTGGGTAAAATGGCCTCTTAACAATCCTACCAAGGGGCCCTGATGAGGCCTGTAAATTGGAAACTAATAAAAGATGTTGTCCACAACTCAAAAAAAAAAATAAAAATAAAGAGATTTTTATATATGCATTTATTTGAGAGAGAGAGAGAGCAGGAGCATGGGCAGGAGGGAGGGGCAGAGGGAGAAGCAGGCTCCCCGCTGAGCAGGGAGCCCGATGCGGGGCTCGATCCCCGGACCCTGGGATCACGACCTGAGCCAAAGGCAGAGGCTTAACCCACTGAGACCCCAGGCACCCCCAGACATCCTATCCTACTCCTATCCCACTCTTGAAGCGGTTGACATAAATGTGGCTATTATCTGCACACACACACACACACACACCCCCGGGGAGGGCGGGGAGGCCGGAAGTGGGCAGAGAGTCTAGAATAAAATGTATCCACCGTGGGCACAGACTACGGAGAGGGGAAGCCCCCCTGCCCTGGGGTGGGAGCTGCGGGGGCGGGACTACAAGCACCAAGGGGGCGGGTCGTGGCTCTGGCAGGGGGTGGGGGGTTGGGCGGGGAGGCAGCGCTCAGATGGCCACGCTGTTTTCCACCAGGCTGGGCAGCAGGTACTCGTACGGCATGTCCAGCTTTGCATTCCGGGTCTCGATTTCCTTCCCCAGGGCAGCCAGCTCCTCCCTGAACTTCTTCAGCACAGCCTTGGGTCCGGGGCCCGAAAAATACTCCTCCTGGTGCTGGCCCAGAGCCACCTGGATGGAGAGAGAAAGGCAGCTGAGAGCCTGGGACCCCCGTGGGCCTGGCTTGTTGCAGCCGCCCCTTCCTGGGCGCCCTCGGGGCGCCCCGCCCGCACCATCACGGGCTGCCGGCGGCCCAGCTGCCAAACGATGGACATCTGCAGGGAAGCCTGATGGAAGTTGGGCAGCGTTGCCATCACCGTCTCCAGGGTCGCGTCCTTGGTGGTCGGCGGGGGCATCCGCATGGTGCAGGGCGCGTTGGGGACCCAAGAGTACCAGTCCAGCTGGGGAGGGGCAGAAATGCACAGTCAGTGCTTGCAGAGCATGGAAAGCCCTTAGCCCACCTGCCCGGAGCCCCGGCTGCCGCTGCAGGTGCAAATCCCCAGCCGCCCCCGGGGGCAAGTACCTGGCCCAGGTGGGTAGAGGAGTGCTGGCCGGTACAGGTGAATATGCACATGGTGAGAAAGTGGCTCATCTGGTCCCGGGACTGCAAGGAGTTGGGGAAGCCTGCAAGGGGTTTCGGGGAGTTAGCCGCCGGGGCCCGGGGCGGGTGAGACAAAAGCACAGCTCAGACACAGGCACCGAGCGCTGTCGGAATCCGTGGGCGCTGACCGCAGGCTGGGTCGGACTGGGGCTGGGAGGACCTGCTGGGAGGGTCGCACCCCATGGGCCACGGGTGCGGCTCTTGTTATGGTACCGGTCTGGTATTTAGCGGGCTGGCTGACATCACACTGGGAACCACAGTGGAAATATTTACACCGTGGAAGTGGGCAAGTCCTACGATTCTCGGTTTGACCGTGTTTCATTTCATTTCGTTTTTTCGGGGAGCTGGTTGTCAAACCTTTCCGAGCGACCAGCGGTCCCTCTGCGTCTGGGACCTCGAGGGGTTCTCGGGGCAGAGGATGGGGTCCTGTCTGTAGCTGATATCGAAGGAATCTGGGAAGGCCTTAGGGCATTTTCACAGGGTTGGAAATGCTTCTGGAAGATGGCACAGAAGTTCGAGAGGACCCTGGAGAGATTCCCAGGGGAACAATCTCGTGTGGGATGCCCCAGGCGGGTCCAAGCTTACCTCGGTCCTGCGCCCCGAGCAGCCCGACCTCAGTGATCTCGCGACACCAGGACTGCAGCTCCAGATCCTCTCTGACGGCCTCGTCCGTCTTGTAGTGCAGATGCACGATGCCCTGCACGTAGCTGCTCCCGAGGGTCCGAGAGCCGGAGCTCACTGGGAGCCTCCGGCCCTGCGCTCCTCCTCCTCGCCCCCCGGCTGGGTCAGGGGCCCCAGCACCCCAGCCCAGACCCAGACCTCCCGAGACCTCCTAGCATCCCCCCCGCCAGCCCTGCCTTCCCCCTCCTCACCGAGCGAGGATTTCCCAGAGCCGCAGGGCATCGTGGGCATAGAAGGAAGCCTGGACTCCCAGGAGCCCCCGGTCGGCCAGGTCGTCGGGGGGACAGAAGGAGCGATAGGTGAGAAAGGCCCCAGCCTTCCGGAGCAGCTCCACGTGGCCTCCGCCACCTGTGCTCACCACCTGGGGAGTGAGGACCAGGCAGGGTCAGGCCCATCAGCCTGCCCCGGGCCGGAGCCGGGGGGAGGGTGGGCTCCGCGATGCCCCTGCTGCCCTCGTACCTGGTCGAAGACTCCCATGTCAGAGACGAGCCCGGTCCGGGCCCGGATGTTAATTTCCAAGGTGTAGCGCAGGTGGGGAATAATGAGCTGCGGGGACAAGAGCGGGGAAGGGCAGAGTCAGGAAAGAGCCTTGGGCGAGCGCCTGCCGGGAACAGGGCTGAAGGGGGGAAGGGGCCAGCGCTCCAGGGGAAACAGCTCAGAAGTGAAGCTCGGTGGCCCTGGCCACTGCTGGCTTCTTGCTCTGTGACAACCGAAAGAATTCATCCTCCTTTTCTGTTCGTGTAAGACTGTGCCAGGTCGAGCTCGGTATCTCGTCCTTTTGTTTTGTTATCACCCCTCTAAGAAGCCTTAGATGTCATATGTATATAGTATTTACATATTTATACATGATATACATTTTTAGATGAAATTTGCCCTCATGAAATTTCAATGCTACAGCTATACTGTGTCTGTTATGTACCATATGCATATACATGCTTTAGACATAAAAATAGTACATTTTTGCCTCCCCAGAAGCACTTTCACCCACTTGGGGGGCATAATGGCCCCCCCACTGAGAATACATGGTCTAACTTGCCTGCCTCTGGAACTTCCTGTCCTACCCTCTCCCCTTTGTCCCTTCCACTCACCTTCTTTCTGTCCTTCAAACATCCGACCTTGTTCCTGCCGCAGGACCTTTGCACTGGCGGATCCCTCTGCCTGGACCACCTCGAGGCTGGCTCCTTGTAGTCGTATTCTCAAAGGAGCCTCTCTTGACTACCCCGCTTAACCCACCCTCCTATCACCCTGGCCTGATTCCCTGCATGGTACTTAGCACAGCTGATATGCTCCAATACATTCAGTACTGCCTGTTACCCCTTGATGGAAATGAAAACCCCCCAAGTTCAGGACCTTGCCTGTCTGGCTTTTGCACCAGCATCTAGAATGGCTCTCGCCCCATGGGAGGACCCCAAGAAAACGAGTGAATGGGTGGACACTCCATCCTGATCATCCACACTGAGCCGGGCTACTGTCGTCCTGAGCTCCCCCTAACTGGCTTATGGGTCACTAGTTTAGGACTCTTCAGAACGGGCGGGGAAAATACTTTAAGCTATTTGTGTGGTCCCATCTGGATGGAATCCTCATTCATGTGCGTGTACTGTTTATACGGCGTGCAGACATCTGGGCTTGGTACGTGGAAAGAGTACGACTTCTCACCCTTCACCCCGCCAATGACTCATTCTCGCCTCCTTGGGAGGTCACACCACCCTGCTCAGAAGGCACAGCCGGCCAGGCTCTGGCTCCCCGACTCGCTAGTCTGTCCCCATTGGCTCTCCCGAGTCCCCAGGGAGGGACCCCAGTGGCCCGGACGGTGCCGTGGGGCAGGGGGAGGGGCAGGCAGGAGCAGAGGGAGTCAGGAGCTACCTTGAAGACAGGGTGTATCGAAGGAAGGCACCTCATGGTGGCCACAGCGATGACCTCGGCCATCAAGTGTCCCCGCAGAAGGTGAGACTGCAGCTCGTGCATCTGGAAGTCGGAGCTGCGGACCCAGCACTTGGCCAGGAGCCAGACCATCGGGGGATCCGTGGGCAGGAAGAGCGTTGGCGGGGGGGACCCCTCGTGGGGCAGCTGGAGCTAGAGTGGGGACCAGAGAGTGGGATGAGTGCCAGGCGCTCCCAGATCCCCTCCCTTGCATGCCTTGCATGCCTCCTCTGGGCGGCTGCTAGTCCCCTAGTCCCCGGAAGGCTCTATTCCTCACCTGCCTCTCCCACCCCCACCCCCCAGCCCTGCAGCCTTCCGCAGAAACTGCTCCCCCTGCCTCCTCCGACCTCACTTCCCTTTCGGTCCCCGCAGTGTGGACAGGATTCAAACCCTCTGCTTCCTCCGTCCCACACTCTTGTAACCCCGCCTCCACACGGCTGGCTACCCCCCCCCCCCGCCCTCAGCTGTCACTGGCCACACGTGACCATCTGGAAGCCCCCCCATTACCTCCAAGTTGGCCTCCCGATTTTCCTCCTTGTTTTTCCCAATTTCTGCAGGAACCTTGCCTGACTCTCCCTTCTCCTCTCTCCCTGACCCCAGGCCAGGTTAATTTTCCTCGGCACCCCACAGTTGTTCCGAGCCCGTCATCACCTCTGCCTTGGGCAGTCCCTGAACCCATCACCCTAATCCCCGGATCCGGCATCCCCCTTCTCGGCCTGTCCTGAACGCAGGTGCCCGGCACAGCAGCTTCCCCGGCTTCCTGGGTTCCTGACCCTTAGCCGTCCCCCCTCTGCAGCCCACACCATGTGGCCCCCCCACACTGTTCCCCAGCACCCTGGGCTGCCTGTTTACTCGCAGCTGCGCAGCTGCGGCTGCCTCCCTGCCCAGCCCGCCCCACCCTCCTGCCTGAGGATGTAAGTTCTGAGCCTCCTCCAAGGCACCGCCTCCAAAGGGCCCTCCCAGACTGCTCTATCCTCTGGGACTTCCTCTGTCCTGCAGTGTCTTCAGATTTGCCCGGCCTGACTCTCCAGCTAGACCCCAGATTCCCACCTTTCTTTCCCATTTGCTCCTGGGTGCCTTAGGCCTCTGCACTGAGCGGGGACTCAGTGAGCAGGAGCGCAACCCCTGGGGACCGGAACTCCTGGGTCCTCTCACCTGGATGACCATGGGCAGGAGCTTCCCGTCAGGCTGCAGTTTCAGCATGACCAGAGGGGCGGCCAGGTGCTGCTGGCTGCACAAGATGACATTGGCCTTGACCCCATCCAGGAGCGAGAAGTCAGCCTCAAACAGCGTGTCTCCCTGCATGGGGGGGAGGGGGTAGAGGGCACGGGGCAAGGGCTGCTATCATTGCGACTCTGTCTCTGTCAACACCCTTCCCCCCGCTTTCAGACGAGGAAAGCCCGTAGTTGCATTTCTCACGACCACCCTGATTTCTCCAGTCACATCCCTCCTTGCCATCCAGCAAGAAGCTGGGCCCGCAGTAAACCCACCCCGTCTCCCTGCGTGGCCTCTTTAGGGCTCCTGTGTCCGTACCTGGAGCTCCTTCTCCAGCTGGACCTTCAGTTCCTCCATCCCCGGAGGGAACACCAGGCGGGCAGGCAGCTGCCTGGAGCGCCTCAGCAGCACGGGGTTAGTGCCGTTGAGAAACTGGTACCCGAACAAGGCGTCCTCTCGCCAGGAGTCCCGCACCTTCTCTGCGGACGGCAGGGGTGGAGGACGCCATGGCATCGGGGTGCCCCCACCGAATCACCCCCGCTCGGCTAGAGGGACTCAGGCCTCCCAGCCCGGGCTCCCTGGATGGGGTGGGATCTGGGGGGTAAGGATCCTTCCAGAAGCACTGGGGGCGGGGGGCTTACTGACCAGCCAGTTTGCTCTGGCCACACCAGAAAATCCGGCGGAAGTCGTCCAGATCATTCCAGCAAGTCAGAACATTTAAAGTGTCTTTGATGGCTAGGTCTGCCAGCCTTCGGGGAAGGAGAAGCAGAGAGTTTGTTACACTCAGAATCTAACAGATAACCACGGGCACCCACCTTAGGCCTGGCCCCACCTTGCTCTCACCCCTTGGCCAGCGAAGCCTCAAAATCAAATTTCTTGTCTTCCAAAAATCGCTCGTCCACGGGGAGGTCACAGATGGTGGCCCCGGCCATATTCAGGATCAGCCCATCCTTCCAGTTCCCCCATCTGTGGCAGAGAAGTGAAAGCAGCTGTTGGTCCTGGGGGAGGGTCAGCAGCGCTGGGCGGGGGCAGGAGGAATCCCCAGCGCGGGGGCGGAGCGCTGACCGGTATAGCTTCCTCCTCTCTTCCAGCTCCTGCTCCCTGTGCTGCTTAAACAGGCCTTGAGGGTCGTCTCCCACGGTCCGGCCTAGAGGTGGGGAGGAAGGCATGGGCAGGAAGGCCTCTCCTGAGGCTTCGCCCGGGTCCCCACCAAGGGCGCCTCCTCCGCGGGCCTGTCCCGCGGCCCCGACCCTTCAGCATCACACCCTCCTCCGGCAGCCCCAGCAACCTGCCTCTTCCTCATCCCCCAAACTCCGCCCCCAGCCCCCCCCCCCGTTCGGCCCTGCCTCCTGGCTCCACTCCCCCCACCGGGCCTCCTCCACCCCCAGCCCCGCGCTCACCGGTGCCCTCGGGGAGGCTGAGGACGCCACTGCCCTGCACCCAGCGGTAGCACGGGAACCTGAACTCGTCCCCGCTGGCCCCGGGGCCCTGCACGGAGATCCAGTTGCAGAACCAGGCGTCGTCCTGAAGGAAGTGCTTCTTGTGCACTTTCACGAACAGCAGCGGCCCCAGGTACTCCTGCACATCTGCCTTGATTTCCGTCTCCTGCAGACGGCACAAGGGGCTCAGCGTGGGCGGGGCGCGCCAGACTGAGCCCTGCTCCCGCGGGACGCCCGTCTGTGAGCTTCTGGGAGAGGCGCGCGGAGGGAGCCAGAAGGACCAGGGGCGCGCTCCGTGCAGGTGCGTCGGGTGAGGCCGGTGGAGGGAACAAGCGGAGGCACGCTGCTTTCTTCGATTCTTCCTCCCTGTAGACCTTACCTGTGCCGAGCGCAGCGCCGGGAGGGAGCGCACCGGGGCGCGGGGAGACGCGGGGTCGAGCAGGCTGCATGCTGCGCGCGGACAGCCCACGGCCCCGGGGAGGCCTCCCGCGGGACTGGCCGTCTGGGGACCCCTTCAGGAGGCGGCACTTGGCCGGGCCGCGCGGGAAAAAGAAAAGCGGGGAGGTGTGTGGGGCAGGGCCTGGGGAGACGGGGCCAAGGGTGCCGAGCGGCGTCAGGGAGCTGGGGCGCCAGGGCGAGCTCTGGGACAGGGGCGCGACCACATCGTTAAGTCTCAAAGGTCAGCCAGGGGCTTGGGATTAGTCCTGAGAACATGCGGGGCACGTTTGAAGGTGGGAATGTTTGGAAGGAATCGCTCCGGCCCCAGGAGGGCTGGGAAGGGCCGTGTATAAGCGGCGAGGCGTGGAGAGGGTGAAGGTGACCCGGTTCAAGGGGCCTCGGGCGGGGGGAGGATGGAGCTCGGGGCGCGGAGGCCCGAGGGGTCCAGGAGACAAAACGGACCGCGCCGGATTCCGGGTTAGAGGCACAGAGGGGGAGGCGCGAGCGACCGCCGGGGTGGGGGGCGCGAGGGAAGGGCTGCGGGCTGGGAAGCGTCCCTGGGACAGACCGCCGCTTCTGGGGGGCTTGGAGAGAGCCGGACAGGTGATGAGAATTGGAGGGGCGGAGCCCGGGCGAGAACCAGGTAGAGTGATGGGAGCGAGGAAGTTGGTCGTAACTTGAGTGTTCTCATCTCTGGGCTTCTTTCCGGGACCGTCCTCCGGCGCCCCCAACCCCAGCCGGTGAGGGCGAGAAAGCCTGCGGGTCAGACCCCTAGCAACGGTGGAGAAGGCTTGAAACGGCAGCTTTTGAGAATAGAGGACACAGGAGGATGGAAACAGAGACTAGAGGGCACAGGAGGACAGGCGGCCCGTTTGAGGAAAGGGCGAGCTCCGCGCGACCCCCGGCCGGCGAGTAGCGGGTCGGTTCCGAGGAGGCCGGGCGCGGAAACACGACCTAAGCGCGCACCGTGCGCCCCATCCCGGCCGGAGGGCACCCCCCCCCCGACCCCGCCCCGGCTCCGCGGCTCACCTGGCCTCGCGCCGGCCTCAAGCGCTTCCCGATCTGCGCCTCCCCGTGCTGGCCCACCAGCCACAGCTCCACCTGGTTGTTGGAGCCCGCGCACAGCGAGGTGCCGGTGGACACGCGGATGCGGTAGAGACCCATCCTGCCCGAAGACGATCGCGCCGTCTGAGGAGGATGGAGAGCGGACGCGCTAAATAACGGAGCCTGGGACCCCGCCCCTGGGAGGCCCAGCGGGTCCGAGGGTGTGGTGGCTCCCGGGTCTCCAACTGACCCCGCGCGCGGCCGCGGCCAAGAGTTGAACCCCAGCCCAAGAAGGCGGGCCCGACGGGCACAAGGGGAGGCACACCATTCTCCGGGTGGGAGGAGAAGAGAAGGGGGAAGCAGAGGTGGACTGGGGCAGAAAACCCGCAGGAAGGAGGAATGGACGCCCGGTCGCCGCAGGCAGACGGGACAAGCCCGGCTGGCAGAGGGAGCCTCACAGGGTGGCTCACCTCTGGGAGGGTCTTGCTTAAGGGTGCAAGGGGGAGATGAAGAGGGCAACTCGCTCTGCAGGTGTTTGTGAATAAGGCACATCGTGACCACTGAATTAACCCGATCAAGTTGGAACACTTGCGACCCCTGCGTTCGCCAAGCTCTGGGGCTCCTTACTTTCTAGCTTAAAAGCCGCTACCTCTCTATTTGCCTGCAGGAGGAAAATCCAAGCTTTGTGGCATTCACAGCTCTTGCTCAGGCGGCCTGCCCTCCTCGCACCTCCCTCCACCACCCGCCATCATCTCCCCTCCCTCCACTGGGGTGGACCCCTGTGCTTCCCACAACCCACTGTGGCATTTGCCTGGCAGTCCTTGTTCTTGGAAAATTCTGTGCAGCCTTCTAATCCCTAGTTCGCCTTCAGTATTTCAGAGAAGTCCTCCCTGGGGATTCCAGCCCTCCCCACCTGCCCCCTCCAGAGCTCATCAGCTTTCCTCTCCATTGTTTCTGCCCTGTGCACGCCTCTCTTTCGGCCAATGTCCACGCCCCCGCCCCGCCCAGCTCCTCCTAGGCAGGGACCAGCCTCCCGGCAGGACTGACTCATTTTTATATCTCCCCTGGATTGAGCACAGTATCAGGCTTGTGGGTATCAGGAAGTGTTTGCTAAAACACACTGAACCCCAAAATCCCTTATAAATGAGTCCTTCCTTTGGAGCGGGGTGGGAGGCGAGAGCAGACGCCTCGCGGGCTACATAAATAATAAAGGAATAGTACCATCGACTCGCGGGGTACCATGCGCACGATGAAAACACAAAGGAAGAGAAATATTTCTGTAATGCGTCTTTTCTTGTTGGTTGACTCGCTTAGTGGGAAGTGCATTTACATGATCCGAAGTGCAAACAGGAGAAAGAGGTTATTCCCCCGGTGTCTCTCTCTTGGCCCCATGCTCACGCGTTTCCCCCCCTCCCTCAGTCACTCGGTTCATCTTTCCAAGGCCCGTTCGCAAGCAAACACATGCCCGTCGTTTTTGTCCTTTTCCTGCACCTGGTAGCATATATGACACGCTGTTGGGCGGCTTGTTTTTTCCACGCTGCAGCATAAATCAGGAGATCCTTCCGGATCGGAACTTGAAGAGCTTCATTGTTCTTAAGCGTGCTGCTATTTTGATGTAGAAAAGACAGTCTGCCCGGTTTTGTAGAAGCTGGACATTTAGGTTGCTTGCAATCTTGGGTCAGTATTTGAGAAAGTGTTTTTGCGGGGTGCCTGCCTTTGGCTCAGGTCATGATCCCGGGGTCCTGGGTTCAAGCCCCCCCATCCCTGCTCTGTGGGGTGTCTCCACTTCTCCCTCTCCCCTTCCTCCCCCTCATACGCACTCTCTCTCAAACAAGTATCTTTTTTAAAAAGCGTTTGCTGAGAGAGATTACCGGGCATACACATCATTTCTCAAATGTAGGTATATATGTAGTACCAAATCCTAGAAATGGAATTTGTGGATCAAAAGCCGGTGTACATCTGGAGCGTGTGTCGCTGTAATTTCTCTCGCTCTCAGTAAGGTTGAGCATCTTTTCGTACTGTAGAAGCCGTATATATGTCCTTTGCCGGGAACTAGCTGCTCCACTTTTTTCTGTTGGATTTGGGGCCTTTAATTCTTGATGTGTAGGAACTATTTATATGTTAAGGAAATTATCCCTTTTCCAGCTCTTGTCGTGACTAAAAGGGTCCCCATAGCGACAATGGGGTTTTTTTCCTACCTATACCAACTCCTTGGAGCCTAGATTGTGGTCCACACTATTATTCTCCACTAAAATCTGGGCTCTTTAGGGGGTACTTGGAGCAGGTAAAACTCAGGATACACCTGGAACGGGCAATTGTTGCTAAAAATTAAAAAAATAAAATAAGTAAGACACTCTCAAGAAAGTCACAGGCTAGGGGCGCCTGGGTGGCTTGGTGGGTTAGAGCCTCTGCCTTCGGCTCAGGTCATGATCTCAGGGTCCTGGGATCTAGCCCCGCATCGGGCTCTCTGCTCAGCGGGGAGCCTGCTTCCCCCCCTCTCTCTCTGCCTGCCTCTCTGCCTGCTTGGGATCTCTCTCTCTCTCTGTCAAGTAAATGAATAAATAATAATCTTTTAAAAAAATGAAAGAAAGTCACAGGCTATACTGACAGAGCATGATGTCCAACTAGAGGACTTCCCACGCATTATGTTGTGACATTTTGAGGAACAAAACCTAAATAAATGGGGCTAATGGAAATAACAAGTGTATCAGTTAGAATGCTTTCTGTTGCAAGTAACCAAAAAAATCTATTCAAAATGGCTCAGGCAGTAGGGAGAAATTATTATCTCAGAAGATAACAAGTCCATAGGGTAAGTTGGCTCTAGGGTTGCTTAGTTCAGTGCCCCGCAGCATCACCAAGGAAGTAGGGTTCTGTTTTCTCCATCCTTCGTGAGTTAGCTCCTCAGTGAGTCTCCTCCTTGGCAAAATGGCGCTGCTATCCCAACAATCCCATATGGACAATCCCATACGGACAAAGGGACGCGCAGTGGGGAAAGAAGGACCATTTCTCCCCGCGCCTCCCTTTTTAAGAGTGGGGGAGAGGCCAGAGCCACCTCTGCCAGCAACATGTTCAAGGTCATCCAAAGGTCTGTGGGGCCCGCCAGCCTGAGTCTGCTCGCCTTCAAAGTCACCTAAAAAGGACCCACTTCCAAAACTTCCGCAAGGGTCAAGGAACTTTTGCTCTCCGTGGCCAAGGGTCATTCTGAGGGTGGGAAGGAGCCAAGGACCCAACTTGAAGGAAGCATCGCACATCTCCGACCCTGTGGCGAGCCCTCTACAAGTTAGCGTCAGGAAATGGGACTCACGACCCCAACCCAAGAGCTTGGTTCACTGTGGGCGTAGACGGCTATGAGTGTCTCCAAAGTGCCCCTCCTCGATTTTTTTTCCAAGACTTGGTGTGACTGGTTTCGCTGGCCTTGTTGGACTCCTTTGGGCTGGAGGCCCAGAAATAAAGCTCGTGTTTCTACCTGGGTTCCTGGGATGAGCGGTCCCTCTTCATTATCCGCAGTGAGCCGTTCATCGCCTGCGCCCAGGCCAGCGGGGAGAAACTGCATGACTGGGGTTTATGAGGGTTCATAGTCCTGGGAGATTGGCGGAAGGAAGACTTCCAGATGCCAGGACATGTGAAGAATTCACTTGGAAGTAAGGAGAATGTTCCGTGCTCTGCCCACTTTAATCAGTTAGAGGTAAACATTGGAAACTCCACGCAGTAAAGCAGTATTTCTACGGAGGGTAGAGGCCGCTTTCAGGCAAACAGGCTTCCGTCACGTACACAAAGAGGGGACTCAGTGACCTCCTGGCTGGACACAGGCCCATCAGGGGTCCCATCTCAAAATAGCCGTAAGCCCTAACTGACCAGTGGGGTACTTACAACCAGGCACAGTTACCAAAAAGGGGAGGGTTCCATACATCCCCATTCCTGCTCACCTCCCCCCCCTTAAAAACAGCCCCCACCCGCCGCCTCCTTGCACTTGCTCCCTTGCGGCGCAGTCAAGAAAGTTCTCTCGCCTTTGTCCTCCCTCGGGTGAATTCATTCGCTGCGTGCACTACTGACTTTCACCTGATCCTCCCCCGCCCTTTGGGGGCCCCCGTCCAATCGAGAGTCACCCCGTTTAGACATTTAGAGAAGTCGGTACTCAATGCGATAGATTGGCTTTCTACTGATGCTACACTCCGAGTGGACCGATGGGCAATCCTTCCCCCTAGAGATAAGGTCCAGCCTTAGAACTCCCCATTCTTGTGTTACTAGTCATGCACATAATTCAAATGCCAAGTTTAAAAAAAATAAATAGCAAAGCAGGAGAAGCTTTCACAGAAACCATCCAGCAGCCTCTCCTTATCTATTTTGGCCCAAACTGGGCACCAAACCCAAATCCTTCAAGCTGGCAGGGGAGATGGGGCCGTGTCACCCCCCCAGCCTTATCAGGATTTCCCCAAGCCACAGAGGGGTGGGCGGACACGCGAACGCATGTGGGCCCCGCCGGTAAGTAAACAGGGAGAACGGATTAGGGAAGCAGCACCCCAGGGTGTCTGCCGCAATTAGTTGGGGAAAGACGTAAGTTCAGAACAACATTAAAAAGAGAAAAGTCTCCGTAAACTGTCACCAAAAAGCATAATACAGAAGAGAGGGATTCCATTGGGATTTCTGAAAGTTCCTACAGGTTTTAATACGAAACGGAATGTTATCCGCGAACGTGGGTGCTTCCTCTAAGGATGCTTCCGTCTATAATGAGCAGATACACATTCATTCCCACTGGTAGATGGCAGAGGATTAAAACAGGCAACCGCGTGTGAGCCAAATAGTCCCGGGAGAAATGGCAGCCATTCCCAGCCCAGGGAGGACTGGTCAGCCCTGTGGCTGCCCAGGACGACCAGGTAGAAAGGAGGTCCGACCAGTCGGACAGGACTGGTGTTCATGCTCCGAGGTCAGGGAGAAAGGGAGTCCTGAGATGCTGGATTAGCTCAAGTCCTCAAGAGGAGGATTAATGTGCAAACACCCCCCTCCCCTCTCCGAGGGGATGAATACACTAGATGTCCCCAGGGGGCCTGGGGGGGAGGTGAGCGCGGGAAGGAGCCGCATCGCTGGGGGCCAGAGGGCATACAGTGATAGCCAGTCTTCAGAATAGCCGCCGTGACCCATACTCATGGTACACACACCCTCCCCGAGTGTGTCAGGGGTGGTCCACACCACCAGCGGAAGACGGCAGACGTGAGGGTACGTGACTCCTAGAGCTAGGTCCTAAGCCATCGCTCTCCTTCTCGGTCCCTCTCTTCCCTCCCTCTGTCTCTTCGACTGCTTTTCTGGGAGAGGTCAGCCGGCCATGTCATAAGGACAATCCAGAAACTCCAGGGTGAGCTCCTCGTGGCAAGGCTCTGAGGCCCCCTGCCCCGAGCCAGCGAGGAACGGAGGCGCCCGGCCAAGAGCGGCGTGAGGCGGCCATCTTGGAAGTGGTTCCTCCAGCCCTGGTCACACTTCAGATGACCACGGCCCCAGCCAACGTCTTGACTGTAACCTCAGGATAGACCTGAGCTGGAACTACCAGAGATTCTCAGAAACCGCGTGAGATAATAAATGTTCGTTGCCCCCAAGCAATGAGTTTTGAAGCAATTCAGCACTGAGTTTTGAAGCAATACTGAAGCAATACTGAAGCAACTCAATACCGAGTTTTGAAGCAATAACTAACAGGGTCCACATACTTACTTTCTGAATCCTCCAACTCATAAGCTTCTGTAGGTCAAAAAACATTCACGATGAACTTACCCCTTAGAAAATTAGTCCTCATTCAGACGTTCCTCCCTTATTAGCACCAGATACCAACCTTGCAAACCATCCAACTGGCCCCCAGTGAAACTCCAAGTGTTGAAAAAGACAGATTTCACCAAGTCCGCGGAAGTGTGGTTAGAAAACTGATCAACAAAGCAAGTGACAATGTTGATGTTGCAAGAAATTCTAGATAACTCAAGCAGGGGCTGAGCAGGGTTTTCAGGGACCCGGTCAGTAGATGGCACATCAAAGGGACAGGCATGGACGCCGTGCAAAGATTTTCCATGCAGGTGATGTCCACTGGTCCTTTCTGTGTGCTCCCCTCTGTCCCCATGTGACAAGAGATGGTGCCCTCAAATCAAGGGCAGTGGGGACCTTGGACCCTGCTCCTCTCTGGGGTGCCCCCAACCCTCATGCATTAGTTTTCCCCTGTGGCCATCACCTGTTCATGAGAGCCCTTCCCAATCCCTTTGTGTCAGAAACCCAAAACCGAGACTCAGATACAGTAGGCCCTCCTGAAATTGTGGAAAGAAGTGCCAGGACCATTAAAACACATATGTTAATGTTGTATTTGATAAGCATTATTCCATCCAAGTGAGGCCCAGCAATGTAGTTTAATGGGTTATAAATATTGCTCCCAGTAGCCATGGAGAAAGGTGGAGGGATTTGGGAGGGCAGAGAGATTGCCGAATGCTCTGTGCTACATCATGAGGTTCTTCTGATAAACTTCTGGACCTTCCATTACTATTCTGAAATGCTTGATGCATTGTAACTTTGAGTGAAGGAACTGAATTTTGCATACAAGTTTACTGACGGGCCATCCAGAGATGCCATGTTGGGCGCTGGGATGAGAGGCAAGAAGTATATCAAGGCCACTACTCTGAAGACTCCCCCAGAAATCTGGGGGGACCTTTGGATTTCTCTAGGCCAAGAAAATTGGGGGGGGGGACGGAATAAGAAAATTTCCCTTAGAATATTAAGGACAGGGATGTCTCTAATTGACCATCAGGCTACATTTTGAGGTCCGAGCCAGGATAGTTTGAACGAAGGTGTTCAAACTACCAGCTAAACTGTTGGCCCTGAGCGAGGGGTGAACTCCCCACCCCCCGCTACTGCCAAAGCTTATATTACTGATGCTGGGTCATTGATGATAATCCTATACAAGCCGCTATGGTCCTGGGAAATCCACTTGTATACGTGCCCTGACATCAGCCTTATAGCCTTCAGGGAATGGATGCACAATCTCACATTGACTGTTCATGCCATCGTGTGCACTCAGAGCCCAAGACTAAGGAATTCTCTGGCGAGATAACCTGTGGCTGAAGACCTCAGCATCGGTATTCCCCAGCCGCTGTAGATACCCCATTCCTTAAGAGAGTGGAGGTTTTCAGGAAGCATGCTTAAAATCCATCCGCCTCCTCCCTGTTCCTTTTGCTGAAACAGGATTCCGTTGTCTCCCTGAAGGACGCCGGTTGTTTCTAGTTTTTGATAATTATAAATAACAGTGTAGAAAGATCGCTGCTGTGTG
>CM052804.1:50825626-50884784 GCA_028533885.1 Nasua narica
GAGATAGGATAGAAAACTACCTCCAATTACACGGTCTGCGGCACATTTAGAGAATTTCTGAAGAGACAGGATTCTGGTCATACTGAGGCCTTCAGCACCTACTCGGTACAACTATCTGAGACGGTTTTCAGGAGTTTAACACGGAAGAGACCGATTAAAACTGGCTGAGATCCGAACGCCATCACACGCGTTTACAACCACGTAAATAAGGGACGCTAAGTTGCAAGAGCAGCATGGAGAATTAAAATGCTCTGACTGCAAGGGAAAATGAAAACAGAAGAACTACCACAAAGTAACTACAGAAGAAAAACATCTCTCACGCCGATATGTGGATTTATGGATTTCTACGGTGGGCCACCAGGTAAGTTCGATTCACTGACCTGCTCCAAATACGTCCCCTAAACGTGAATACCAGCTAACTGGGACCAACAATTAGGGGATGGTTTACATGGCTTATTTTCTGAGTAAAATCGTGGTTGGTTTTTTTTTTGACTATCTGCAAGCATTTACTTCTCGGATAAGCCCCCCCGCCCCGCACTAGACTCTGAGGACCACGTCAGTGGGGTCCAAGGTCGCCTGACTGTCCTCCCAGAGCTTAGCACTCAGCCCCCTGTGCTCAGAATGTGTTTGCTGAACAACAAAGTGGGGACACCATCAAAGCACGTAAGACTAGAAAAAACTGAAAACGTTAAAAGAGAAAGAAGGGAGCACAAAAAAAACCCACCAGACAATAAATACAAATAAAATACCTGGAAAAAGGAACTTTCGAGGTGTCGCTTGTTAGAAAAGCTAGCAAGGAAGTGAAATCGGTCAGTGGTGGCAGTGTGTGAAAGGTCAAATGAATTAAAATACCCCCCTGGGTAAAAATATCAGGAAGTTTATGGGGCGCCTGGGTGGCTCAGTGGGTTAAGCCTCTGCCTTTGGCTCAGGTCATGGTCTCGGGGTCCTGGGATCGAGCCCCGCATCAGGCTCTCTGCTCAGTGGGGAGCCTGCTTTCCCTGCTCTCTCTCTCTGCCTGCCTGCCTCTCTGCCTACTTGTGATCTCTGTCAAATAAATATATAAAATCTTAAAAAAAAAAAATCGGGAAGTTTAAAGCCGTGCTGGCACCTGAAGCCTGCACTCCCTGCTGTCAGGACACTGCCTCTCTGGCCTGAGCCCTGGGGACTCTGGCCGTGGGGCACGAACCCTTACCTGCAGGACCTGCTGAATGCTCCGGAGCCAGGACACGCAGTGCTGCTGGAACATCTCCGTGGGGCTCTCCCCCACCAGCAGGGACAGCAGGCACAGGCCCTCGAACCTGCCAGGGAAGCAGCCAGTGACGCCAGAGGAGCCACGCCCCCGGCAACAGCGCCCCCCCACCCCGGCCGGTGTGGGCAGCTGTGGGGCCAGAGCAGACGCCCCCTGGGGACCCTCTGTGCTTTCTGACTCCCGAAATGCCTGGGGCGCTCGGGGTGAGGTGCCAGCAGCAAGGAAGCAGGGAAGGGAGGTGATCCCGGTGGGACGACCGGGGGCCAGAACGGGGGCTCACCCCAAGGGAGCCCACGGAAAGGAGAAACCCCTCCACCCTCTCCATGGGAGTCTCCCGAGTCCACCCCATGGATGGACGGGCAGATGGACAGCCTGCTTCTTAGGAAAACATCCCCCTGAAAAAAGCAGGCTTCAAGACTCACCGAGTTTTGATGGAACCGAGCCGCGCGTTACTGAGAGCCACCAAAGCCCCGACGGCGGACAGGTTCTGGTGGAGCAAACAGGGAAGCGAGTCAGGATTAGGACGCTAACGAGGGCAGGGACGCTTCTCCGGGCCCTTCCCTGCCCGCACCTATGAAGCCTCTCCAGGCGTCACACCGCCCCTGAGGCCCGAGGCCCCGTTTTCAGCAGCTGACCCCCAGCAGCCTGGGCCTGGGGCCCTCCTCCAGGCGCGTCCTACCTGACCCCTCCCCCGCCTCACCAGCAGGTTAACACCACGCGCAGGAGAGCCCGACGCGACACCTCCCTTGGCACCTCCCTCGTTGCTCAGTGTCAGTTCAGTGTCCCCGGCAGCGCCCAGCGCAGAGCAGACCCCACCCACTGACCCCATCTGTTACCCTCTTCCTCTGCCCCCAAACCCTCCTGTCCTGCCCCCAGCTCCCTGAGAGGAGTCCCACTCCGCCACAGCCTCCTTCCCGCACGTTCTGGGGGCCCCGACACAGGTTTCCTCCCAGGCCTCCCAAGAGGAACCCCACCACCCCCGGGGAAGGCCACGCTCCTCTCGTGGCCCCTGGACCTCCCTAACCCTGCTCGTCCCTCATTCTCCCAACAAACACGTGACACGCGAGGCGGAGGAAGGAATCCAGAGCTGGACAAAATAAATAAGGCCCCTGCTCTCATGAAGGGAAATGTTGATTCACTTCTTCAGTCAACATTTGCTCAACGTTGACCTCATGTGGGACGTTGTCATCGGCGCTGGGGAGCTCGACTGCAGGCAGACGAGGCAGAAAATACAGAAGTGACCAAACATGAAACAGCACGTGGGATGGCGCCGAGTGCGGGGCGGGGCGGAGAGCAGACTTGGGAAGGAGCGGGGGCCTGGCCTAGGGGAGGGGGCTTGTGTTTCCAGGGCAGCAGGCACAGAGACTCTCTCTAAAGTGGCCCTTTAGGCAAAGTGAAAGCAAGACGCATTCCTATCCGCAGACTCAGCTGACGGGAATGTACGATGGTGCAGCCACTCTGGAAGATTCTGGCAGCATCTCCGAAGGTCACAGCACACAACCCGGCACTTCCGCGCCCAGGGACACGCCCAAGAGAACCAAGAACCTGGTTCTCCCCAGACTCGCCCATAAAGCTTCACAGCGTCCTCCCCAACAGCCCAAGACCCACGGGCCCACCCGCTGGCCAAAGGACGGCAGGATGTGGTGCGTCCGCACAACGGAAGAGCACCATAAAAAAACGGGAGGGCGCCTGAGTGGCTCAGTGGGTTAAGCCTCTGCCTTCGGCTCAGGTCAGGATCTCAGGGGTGTGGGAACGGGCCCCAGGGCAGCAGGCACTCAGAGGAGAGTCTGCTTGTCCCTCTCCCTCCCTCACCCTCTAAGATACGTAAATAAATCTTTTAAACATAAATAAATAAAATAAAACGTTGACGTTTAAGGCATCTAGGTAAAGGGTATATGGGAATTCTTCTAATTATTCCTTCAAATTTTCCATAAACTTTAAGTTCTGCCAAAGCAGTGTTATTTAAAAGAAGAAGAAGAAGAGAATGAGAGAATTGGAAACAGCAAGTACAAACAATTCTTTGGAGGAGTCCCGCCAGGAAGAGATATGGGGCAGGAGCCGGCAGGGGTGGGTAGGGGGTGTTAAAAGCAGCTTGGAGCGGTGCGCTGATGAAACGCTCCAACGTTGGGAAGAGCTGATGAAGTGGGGGGACAGGCATGGACCAGCTCACCCCTCGCCGCGGGAGGGAAGGCAGAGCGCCGGACACAGACGCAGGGAAGCCGGCGGGCTCCCGCAGGCCTGCCCATCCGCCTGCTTCTGTCTTCTCGGTGAAATGGGAAGCAAGTCATCAACTACGAGGGAGGGTGCAGAGAAGGAGTCAGAGGTTGTCCAGGAAAGCGGAAACGTGGCAGGATTGCCCGGGCAACACTAGGGTCCGCTGGAGACGATGACGGCCGCGAGTGCTAAGTGAGACCAGTCCACAAGGACACCTGTCCTTCTGAGGCCACACTGGGCTGCGCAGGTGCGGGCCCAGACTAAACAGTTAAACTGACCAGACGCGGTTCTTGCCCAGCAAGTGCAGCAAAGGGCGGGGCAGCAAAGGGATTATAACGGAACTTAAACTGGGTAAGAAGAGAAGAGAGAACGTGACAGATAATGGGTAAATTTCCTTCAAATGGTGATCAACGCTAGAAAGCAAAGAGAACAGGACAACGCGTTAGAGAATGTCTGGAATGGGGTGGGCTGGTCAGGGAAGACTCCCGTGAAACAAGAACACACAAGCTGAGACTTAAGTGAGAAGTTCACCCTCCCAGGAGTTCCCCCGAGTTTCCCAGCCAAAGAGCCACGGAGCTGGTGAGCAAGGGCCTCAGCACACTCTAGAAACGACGTCAGCCTGGGTGGCTGGAGCACGGTCCACCCGACAGGGAGTACGAGATGAACTCAGGAGGTCGGCAGAGGCCCCACAAGGCAGGGACTACTGTGCGGTTTGCAGCAAGAGAATGTCGTCATTTTATTGATAACACATTTTTTTCTTAAGTAGGCTCCACGCACAACATGGGGCTTGAACTCACAACCCTGAGATCAAGGGTTTCGTGCTCTAAGGACTGAGCCAGCCAACGTCCCTTTTGTTGATATTTTTAAGCAGATCCCTGGCTACTGAATGGGGAGCAGAACGATACAAAGCCCTGGGGAGAAAGGCAGAATAAGACGTTCCATCCTTCTAAGAACACGCAGTTACAGAGGAAATGAGATGTGGGATTTGCTTTAAAATGCTGGGGGAGGGGGGCAGAGTTGGGAGGGTAGGCATGAGATCATTTGGTAAAACGTTCATTGTTAAATCTGGGTGATGGGGACAGCGCAGGGTGAGATGGTTCAAAATACTATCTTTTTTTTAAGATTTTATTTATTTATTTGACAGAGCGAGCGAGCACAAGTGGGGGGAGCAGCAGGCAGAGGGAGAGGAGACTCCTCACTGAGCAGGGAGCCCAGTGCTGGACTCAATCCCAGGGCCCAGGGATCATGCCTTGAGCCTCCCAGGCATCCCTCAAAAGCCTATTTTCTCTACTTTTGTGTAACCTGTAGTTAAGTTCCGTCTTTTTAAATTACACATAAAAATAAAGCAAAGCCAGGCGCCTGGGTGGCGCAGTTGGTTGAGCGACTGCCTTCAGCTCAGGTCATGATCCCGGAGTCCCGGGATCGGGTCCCACATCGGGCTCCCAGCTCCGTGGGGAGTCCGCTTCTCACTCTGACCTTCTCCCTTCTCGTGCTCTCTCTCACTCTCTCTCTTTCCTAATAAATAAATAAATAAAATCTTTAAAAAAAAAATAAAGCAAATCCAAGCCTGGCTGTTTGGTGTGAAGAAAGAAGGTTATATATATATCCACGCGTGAGATGAACAAATACCCCATCTCACTACGTTGTAAGAAAGGACAGCTAATCACAGGTGGTTTGGAAAGGTTTCCCAAAGGCAGTGAAAAGCACAGAACTAAAAAGATTTTTGCGGGGAGCAGGGAAGCAGCACGGGGAGGGGCCCCAAGCAGAGAACAGTTAAGTGCAAAGGCCTGAAGCCAGGAAAGGCCAGCTAGTGAGGATCTTAAAACACAGCAAACAGGATCAGAATCTTACTGGAGGAAGCTCACTCCAGCTGCCGTGCGAGAAATGGGTGAAATGCCGCAAGACTGAGGCTAAGGAGACAAGTCAGGAGACTTGCTATAATCCACACCAGAAACTGTGAATGGATCCAGTGCAACTACTGAGTTCACACTACCTATAGGAAAGCAAGTTGGTGATTCAGCCAAAACAGATGGCCCACTAGTGGATTTATTTGTCTTTCCAATACGCTCCAAGCCTACCTATTTTCTTACTTTCATTTCTCATCGCAATTAGACTAGAAATCCTCCAAGGGAAGAGACCACGCCTACGTGTCTACCCAGAGATAAGAAACAATAACTACTCCACAACAGGTTCTCGATAGTCTTTGAATGAAAACATACGCGGAAGCAAAGCAAACCCTCCAGAGGGCACTATGAACCCCGCGAACCCTGCGAATCGAGGATCCAATACGAGAGACATCAGCAAGAAAAAAGGCAGGCTACACCCAAAAATGTGGCACAGGCAATATCAAAGGGCGCCGGGGGGGCTCAGTGGGTTAAAGCCTCTGCCTTAGCCTCAGGTCGTGATCTCAGGGTCCTGGGATGGAGCCCCACATGGGACTCTCTGCTCAGCGGGGACCCTGCTTCCCCCCTCTCTCTGCCTGCCTCTCTGCCTACTTGTGATCTGTCAAATAAATAAAAAAAATATTAAAAAAAAAATGTGGCACAGGCAGTATCAAAAGGGGAGTCTAGGTTCCCACATCACCTTTAGCCTTGCTCAGAATTCTACTAGGCTTTAGACACTTGGGGAAAATAAGACGTTGAGTTCATGAGGTTGCCTTGAAGGAGGAGGGAAAACTTCGGATGATCAAAGAAACCGCATATGTATAGGCAGAAAAGTCAATATTTCAGAAACCTGCATGAATTAGAAGACAGAGATTGAGAAGAGAAAATGCGTAATCAGCTCCCACTGCCCAAAGTGGGCTGAGATAGCAGAGGTACGGTTCTGTCACTAGTGGGGAGTAATGTCAGTATCAGCAATGAGACCGTCCCTGATAAATCTGGGGCTCAGATCAGAGAACCAGCCGAGGTTGTGACAACTCTCTCGCTGGAAGGAAGCATAGCCCCGGCAAGGTCCCAGGAACAAAGACTGGACAGAGAAGACCTCATGTATATGGGTCTTGAGGGGTGGATAAATTTGGGGAGGCCCTAGGAGAGGACCCAGGGCAGGGGCTATTAAAGGAGCACTCACCCTTAGACATCATGTGGGACACACTATGCCTTCTTACAATCAGTGCCTCCAACTGGGCGAGAGGAGCACCGGGGCAATGGGAAGGGTATGGAAAGGAGTGGCCAGATCTGAAACCTACTTAGATAATAAAATCAACAGGACTGTATGTAAGGAAGGCACGAGAGCAAGAACATATTTAGGATGGCATCTGGGTTTCTAGTTTGCGGTCCTAAGGACCGCTTCTAAGCCAGTCTACAAAGCCCTACATGATCTGTGCGCTGTCCCCGACCTCACCCACCTCCCTGTGCCCACTCTCTTCCCCACCACCTCTGAGCCCCACACACGATGCCCTTTCTACCACAGGACCTTCCCACGTGAACTTCTCCCATTTTCTTTCCCCAGCCAACCCTCTGCTCATCCGGGGAAGGGGGGGGAGGGGGTCTCAGCTTAAATTCCAGTGCCTCAGGAAAATCTATGCAATCCTCCGGGTCAGGTTAGAGATCCCTACTACACGATTCTCACTGTTTCAAGACATCGTGTTCATCGCCATTGCACCTGTGAGTGGAGAGCCCAGGGCTCTGGTTCAAGAAGGGCTCGGTCAATACCCGTTGCCTACATCCATTCACTCAGTCCGAACAATCCCAAAACCAGACCCGCGAGGGGGAGGGGAAGATGGTGCATCCAGTGAGTGGCGGGGCCTGGAATCGAACCCACAATCCCAAGCGACTACCAATAGCCCAGCGGTGGAGCAATTAGGCTCTTCCTCCCTCCTTCCTCCCCCGTCCCGCCCCCCGGAGTTTCCGCCGACGGCGTGAACGTCGCCCAGACTGACACCGGCTCCGGCAGAACCCCCCACCCCACCCCCCGCGCCCCCGCAGCGGCTCCAGCTCCCCGGCAGGGCCCCGGGCACGCGGGCTGCACTCACCTGGGCCCCGCCCACCGTCCCATGCAGCCGCAGGAGGCACATGAGCCCGGGCAAGTGCGGGGCCGAGCGCACCGGTGGATGCACGGGCGCCACGGCGCTCCCCGCGCGCGGCTGCAGCAACCCGGACACGCTCTCCAGCAGCAGCAGGCGGAGACGCGGGCCCGAGCCCACCGCCGACAGACCCCCGGTCCCGCCGGGCACCCCGGCCGCGGAGCCCGCCGAGGGCCCGCTAAGAACGGCTGCCGCCATCTTCGCCCGGGCTCCGGTGGTGGCGTGGCGCGATGACGCAAACGCACCGCGACGGGCGCCTGGTGGGGAGGGGGCGTGAGGAGGGGGCCGCGGCCCTGCGCACTGGGCGGCCGGGGGTGGGGCTCTGCGCGCCGCGCGAGAGAGAGCATGCGCGGGCGGGACTGCCGGGGCGCGAGCGGGCCACGTGGGCGGGACAAAAGGCGCCCGCGGCCCGGGGCTGAGCGGAGCCGCCCCGGGTTGGGGATGCCCGGCTGTCGGCGCGGCCGGTGTGCGAGGAGCCATCCTCGCGGCCGCGCTCGGGGATGTGCGTGCAGCGGCGGCGACGCAGAGGCCGCCGTCTGCGTGCCCTGCAAATACGAGTTCCAACAGCGCCCGGCCTGGAGGAAGATGAGCCGCCTTTCCTATCCTTGAGCCAAACTAGCCGCCTTTCTAGCCAGCAAGCCCACTCCCGCCGCAGAACCTTTGACATGCTGCTGCTTGTGCCTGGAGAAATTTCCTTTTCAATCTCTGATCCCATCTTGCTATCCTCAAAGAGGGCTCCTTTTATAAATAGCCCCGACTCCAAATCCCTTCATCCTTTACCACCTCATCTTATTTTTTTTAATAGCTCATAACAGTGTCTCAAGTATATTTCTTTTTTTTTTTAACATTGTATTTGAGAGAACAGAAGCAGGGAGGAGAAGGTGAGGGAGAGGCAGGCTCCCCGCTGAGCAGGGAGCCGATGGCTCCCCGATGTGGGGCTCTATCCCAGGACCCCAGGATCATGACCTGAGCCAAGGGCAGATGCTTAACTGACTGAGCCGCCCAAGTGCCCCTCAAATGTATTTCTTATGGACAATCTCTTGCACGTGGTTGCAAGGGGCTTCCTCCAATTTGTCATTTTATGTTTTTAAATCTCGTTGTCTTCTAGAGATACGGTGTTTCGATACAGGGCACAAACTCTAAACTAGACTGCTGGGTTCAGACCCCAGCTTTGCCTCTTGCTAGCTGTATGAGTCTGCGGATTGCTTCATTGTTCCTCCACTTCCTCATCTGTAAAGTGGGGGTGATCATAGAACCCTAATGCATAGAGCTGTGAGTATTACATGAATTGATGTTTGCAAAGTGCTTGGAACAATTTTTGGCACGTGGTAAATAAAGTGCTCACTGGTGTTATTTATGGCCCTGGGGTTTGAGGTCTTAGGAGGCTTTTCCTAACTTCGAAGGTTATAAACATATTTTCGTGTTTTCCTCCTAATACTTCTGTAGTTTTATTCCATGCCTTTAGATCTTTAACCCATCTGGAATTTATTTTGTTTAAGGCGTGAGATGGAGATATCACTTTTTTTCCTCTCAGATGAATAGCCAACTGTCTCAGCCCAACTTAGTGAATATGCCATTCTTTCTTCATTGACTTGAAATGCTACCATGTGAGCTTGTATCGGGACCCTCTATTCTCTTTCGTTGCTCTGTTTAGTATCATTGCACCAATCACACAATTTTAACTCTTGTAACATAATAAATTATCAGGAAAGACAAATGCCTCCTTTATTCTTATTTTTCAGAATTCTCCTGGCTAAACTTGTGAGTTGATTTTTCTGATTGTTTAGGATCCAGTCCCTCCCCCCCCTCAAAAAAAAATCCCATTGTTGTTCATTTGCTTTTAAAGACTAGTCAGGTGCAGGAGTGAGGAGGGGGGGCAAGAGTAGAACAAGGAGTTGGATCTACAACTGTGAGCCATCACTTGAGATAACTTTGGACCAGCCTCCCATGGCTATTTTGATACGGTGTTAAATTTATACACAATCTGCAGAGAAATTACATCTTTATAATGATGGGTTTTCCCACCCATATATGGTGCATCTCTTTCGTTCTTTCTAGCCTTCTTTAACATCTTTCTAAAATTGTCTTTCCATTAGTACCTTTTAATATAGTAGCTTCCGTGCCACACAGACCACTACCTTTCAGTCCCCAAATCATTTTTTATAAGATTTTATTTATCTTTTTGTCGGAGAGCGAGGGAACACAGGCAGGGGGAGCCGCAGAGGGAGGAGGAGAAGCAGGCTCCCCGCTGAGCAGGGAGCCCGATGTGGGCCTCCATCCCAGGACCCTGGGACCATGACCTGAGCTGAAGGCAGATACTCAACCAACTGAGCCACCCAGGTGTCCCCCAAAACCACTTTAGATATGTAGCAATATTTATCTCATTATCTTCTGGTCATGACCCTTTGGCAAAAGTGATTCAGAAGTCCAAAAGAAACATATGATCTATAGCTTGAAAGGGATGAAGCGTGAACTTAGAAGGTGGGGACAGAACTGAGGACCTATGTTTGAACCTTTTTTTAAAATAACTTAATGTCTTTGGATTCAGTTACTATACAGTGTATTATTAGTTTCAGATGTAGAATTCAGTAATTCATGAGTTGCATATAACCAGGGCTCATTCCATCACATGCCCTCCTTCATGCCCAGCCCCCCGGTCACCCCAGCCCCCCACCCCACCCCCTCCAGCAACCCTCAGCGTGTTCCCTGTAGCTAAGAATCTCTTATGGTTTGTCTCCCTCTGATTTCTTCTCATTTCCTATTTCCTTTGTTGGGACCTTAAAGATCTCAGAAACTGTCGTGTTGTGCATATTACTTTTTGTGGTGTGGAAGGGTGGAGGGAGAAGTGTGACGTTAATTCGCTGGGGTGGGAAAGACGGGGAGAATGAGAAAAGACATGGACCAAGGCAGGCACTCAACATCCCCGCACCCCCGCCCGGGGCCACTCCATTTTGCCCTAGAAATGGCTCTTCCGCCTGGTCCCTCTTCTCCTCTCGACTGGTTTTAGTGCAGACAACCTTGCTCCACATCGCCCAGAATTATCCTCCTGAAGGAGGAATCCCATCGTGCCAGTCTTTCGCTTTAAAAAAGCCACCACTGGATCTGAGTGCCTTCCTGCGGGGAAGGCTCTGGTCTCGTTCCTTCACCTGCCGTGCAGAATCCTTCCCAGTGTGTTCCAGTCCTCCTCCGCCTCCTCATCTCTCCTGCGGTGGAACCCCACAAACCCTTCCGAAGAGGACGTGCCCGGCCTTGCTCTATCTCTGCCACACCTTTTCTCAACTTCTGCCCACCCTCCGGAAAGACTGTCCTCAAATGTGTCCTCCTCTGGACAGCGTCCCCCCGACCACCACCCCTGCCCCAGGCAAGCGCCGGTAGTCGCTAGGTCTTCTGAGTGATGCCTCCGTTATAGTATTCTTGGGATCCTAATATCTGTCTGTGCGTCTCCTGAACTGTGCTAGGAAAGCAGGGGCCACGTGAGTTCGTGTCTGGGTCCCCGTCGCCCCGCACGGTGACTGGCACGAAACACGCGTGGACGGACGCATGGATGCTGGCTGGGATGACAGTGGGTGGAAGGGGTGGGTAAGTCGAGAAACTAGGCACAGAAACCCCGTGGAAGATGAAAGACAGACACCAGAGGGAGCTGATACACCGCAATGAAGAGGCGGGAGGGCGGGCCGAAGAAGGCTGCGAGCGCCGGGGAGCGCGGCGCGCCCCGAAGCAAAGCATCACGCAACTGGAAGCGCTCACCCACGTGCGCATCCCCTCATCCTTCTTCCCAGACTGTGCCCGAGCTCGTTCCTCCGCCCCGACCGCCTCCCTCGCCTCCACCGCCGCTGAGAAAGCAAACAAAGGGGAGGGGACCCCCGCGGCGTCCTGGGCGCAGGGAGCCAATCACAGGGCTCTCGCCTCCCGGCAGGCGGGCGCCTCCGTTCCGGGGGGCCCAATCGGTTCCTACGGGGGCGCGGAGGGGCGGAGAGATGGGCGGACCGAGCGGGCACTGGGGACCGCGCGCGCCGGAGGGACAGCCCCCCCTGGCGCCCCGGGAGCGGCGGGGCGGGGCCACGGAGGGGCGGGCGCGGGGGCGGAGCCAATCACCGCGCGGCTCTGCGCCGAGAGGGCGGGCGGCGCCGCGGCGCGCGCGATCCGGGCTGACGCAGCCGGGCCTGGTTCCCCAGGATCGCAGGGGGGCCGGAGGGGCGGGGGAGAGGAGAAAGAGCGGAGGGCGCGCGTGCGCAGTGGCGCGGGGAGGAGCGGGGACCTGGCAGCAGGCTGGGAGGCTGCGAGCGAGTCGCGGACCGGGCGGGCGGCGGGCAGCGGGTGCGCGCACCATGGGGGAGAAACCGGGCACCAGGTAAGGGAGGTGGGGCCACGCGGCGGGACGTGGGCGGCGGCTCGGGGCGGGTGCCGGGACGGTCCCCGGACGAGGACGCCGGGGAGAGAACCCGGGGGCCGGACGCCTGGGTCCCTAGGGGGTAGCCATCTGGGGCCGCACGCCTAGATCCTCGAGGATAATGAGGGGGACGCATGCCAGGGCCCTTGCAGAAAGCGAGGGCTGAGGGGGATCAGGAACCCGGCATCTGGGTTCTCGCAGGGATGTGGGGGCCGGACGACTGGGTTCTCCCGTGCAGGCTGCGATGCAGGGGCGGAGGAAGGAGGAGCAGGTGGCCGGCCCCGAGGGGTAGGGAATGGGAAGGCTGGGTGCCGGGAGGGGATTCCCTCCCCCCCCAGACTCATGCCGAGCTGCTGGAGAGCCTCCTGTCCGATACCCCACAGGCAGTCGCCTGTCCCAAGGGCCAGGTGGCTCTGCTTCCAAACTTCTGCCTTCCCCCAGGTTGCTAGGAGCAACAGCCTCATCTTGGGGGAGCAGAGTGCGTGACGACCCTCCCCGCTTCTGGGCCTTCCCCTTCTTCCCAGAGGTGAGGGAAGGCAATATCTGCCCTGGGCACGCCATCCACTCCCCGGATGTTTTCTGTGCAATCGTTGAGGCTCCTTCCTTCCACTGATACCCCGAGTTCTCTTTTTTGGTCTCTAGCAAAATCCACTTCCTGTTGTGGGCCAACACCCCCCAAGGGGACAGTGGGTGAATGGCCGGGTCCCTGGGGAGCAGGAGCAGAAGAGGAAAAGATTGGGGCTGCATGCCTCTGTCCAGGAGGGACCAGGCATGGGGCCCAGGTCCTCAGACATCACTGGGCTGGAAAACATGATCATCTCAGCCCCACCACTCCCCGCCCACAGAGGACGGGAACCCAGGCCTCTGAGCACCCAGTCCAGTAGTATCAGAGAGGTGATCAGAGGGAGAACTCGTGTCCTGGAGTAGGGCTTAAGCGCACCCAGAAAAAGGGGAAGTCGCTGACTTGAGGGAGGCCCCCAATTTCCGTTATGTGGCTCTGGGAGGAAGATGGATGGACCAGAGGGGGACTGCTGACTTGCCACAATTCCCGCCACCCCCGTCTAATTCTGAGCCACAGGAAATGGAGAGAACATCTGCTGTCGCTGGCCCCCTCGCTGGGCACCCCTGGGCACCCCCACACTCGGCCTCCTTGGCCGGCCTCGGCGTGCAAGTGCCGTTGCTGCCCAGCCTCGGCTCCCGAGGGCAGGTGCTCCGGGGCCGTTACCCCACAACCACAGTCCAGTCGCTTTCTTCCCAATAGGAGGAAACCCTGGGACAAAGAGGAAAACTAGAAGCGAAGGGGAGGGGGAGCTGTAGCTGTCCGCCCCCGGGGTGGGTGCTTATTCGAGCTGCCGCCCCAATCGTTTACTCTCCTTTGCTGGATGGGGAGACCGGGGGCCACCATACTCTTTGCCTCATGGCCTTTGGACAGTCTGACCTTCGGGGAAGAAGGGGCAAGTGAAGTTGTTCGAACAAAACTGGGGGCGGCAGGGGGCGGGGAATGCTGGAGGAAGGATGGGCCAGTTGGCGGGACTTCAGTTTCTACTAGCCAAGGACCCTTCCCAGGGATTGCCGCCGAGATAGCGGATCGAGATGAGGAAGGTCAGACCCGCAAGTGACCAGAGCACAGGGGGTCACCGGATAACTCACTACGCTCACAGCAGTGGGTAGGGTCCAGGCTTAGACTGTTACAGCGCGAGGGACCGAATCCCTTGCAATTCAACAAACTTAATGCCCGTTGCACAGACAGGAGAGTTTAGTGATGATGAGCAGTGGCTCAGAGCCAGGTTGCACCTGTTGATCTGAGGCCCACCATTTACACCCTCTGGGGCCTTAGGCTAAAGCCTTTCAGCCCCCTGTGCCTCAGTTTCCTCACCTGTAAATTAGGAATACTGGGACCTCCGTCATGGGGTCTCTGAGAGCGTTAAGTGCGATAACACAGACGAAGCCCCTGAAACAGTGCTGAGTATGGAGCATTCTCCCGACAAAGGTCAGCAAGCATCGTGGTCTCTACCGGATGGCTAGTGTCGTGCTGGGGGACCCTAACTGAACAGGGCCTCCGACGATCATGGTCCGCCTAGTGGGGCAGGTGACGCGCGGCTCACTGCCTGTGCAAGCTCTCAGACCGCCGGTAGAACATAAGCCAGTGTGATAGGAACTCCCCCCACCAAAAGAGGAGTAACCAGGGTCCGGGCTGGATCGGCTTTCTCTAAAGGAGGTGATAGCTGAGCTCGGCCTTCAAAGACAGGCCTGGGGCTGCTGAGATCAGGGATGGGGAACGGTTAGAGGTTAATGGAGTCGGATCACGGTTAAGTAGTGCCTACAAGTAGAAATCCATCTTAGGGGCAAAGCTGGCGCCATCGCCCTTCTGGGCACTCCAGCTGTCTTTGGAGTACCGGAGAGGATGGAGAGAGGGTTCCGTCTTAGACAGAGGCTCCTACAGCCTGCCCATTCGGGTTCCCCTGGGGCCAGCGCTCTGGGAAGAGCCTGGGTGGTTCCTGTGGCAACCAGGGGCCATTGTCACAGGAGGAGGGGACCTATGGGGGGGGGGGCACAACGGCTGTGTTGGGAATATTGAGGACCTGTGGAGAGCCTCCTCTTGGGAAAAGGTGGGAGGGTAGAGCTGGCAAAGCCCCAGAGCCTGCAGGCAGAGTCCGGGGCGAGCTCTGCTCCTCGGGCTGGGGTGGGGGGTCCCTGCCGTCCAGTCTGAGGCAGCAGGGTTTCCCTTTCTGTTTTGTTAGGGTCTTCAAGAAGTCGAGCCCTAACTGCAAGGTGAGTCTCCTGTGCTGCTTCTCCTCCCAACCCTCTCTGGCCTTCCCTGCAAGGCCCAGCCTGCCCCTCGCCGATCCCCAACCCCTAGCTCCCCACTTCCTGTGACAGCTAAGAGCTGACTTCCTTCCCTCCCGAAGCCCCTTGCCGCAAAGGCCGCTCAACCTGAGCCAGCCGCAGGGTTGGGTGGGGACAGGTCGGGGTCCCCAGGCTAGAGGAAGGGGGAGGAGCTGGGAGCCCTAGGCTACACCCCTCTGGGGAGCCGGCGGGGTTCCTGGGTTGGGACCAGCCTGTGAGACCACACCCTGCTCTCTAACTACTGGTGGGGGGTGCAAGTCCTCCCCCAGCCCGCTCCCCCCCGCACACACACTTGCCTGACTTGTGGACAGAGGTCCGAAAAGCTTCAAGGTTGGGTAACCCGGGAGACCCTACTACTCTCCCCTGCTGGCCCTGCTGGGAGGAACCCCGGGGCTACCCCAGCCTGGGAAAGACCAGGGGCGGGCCAAGCGCTCTGCGGGGCTCGTGTGCCCGGACCCCCCCCCACCCCGTCTTCCCTGTGCCCCTTCCGCACCCCCAGCTCACCGTGTACTTGGGAAAGCGGGACTTCGTAGACCACCTCGACAAAGTGGACCCCGTAGGTGAGTGCGCCCAGGAAGCAGCGCCCGGGCCCCCGAGACGGGAAGGGCTCCGGGGCCCAGGATGGAGGGGAGGCCCTGACCGGAAGTGAGCTCGCATGTCCCTTTCCCAGATGGCGTGGTGCTCGTGGACCCTGAGTACTTGAAGGACCGAAAAGGTACCGGCCCGAGGGCGGGAGGCGCCCAGGGGAGGGCGGGGTGGCCCTGTGGGGCAGGCTGGCACTGACTCGGACCCCGGAAAGACGGAGGGTCGGGACGGAAGAGGGAAGTCGGGTTCAGGCAGGTTGGCTGCTGCTTAGGACTGGGAGGCGGGGGCGGGGGGCCCTGACCGCCGCCACCCCCCCCCCCCGCCCTCCCCCACAGTGTTTGTGACCCTCACCTGCGCCTTCCGCTATGGCCGCGAGGACCTGGACGTGCTGGGCTTGTCCTTCCGCAAAGACCTGTTCATCGCCAGCTACCAGGCCTTCCCCCCCGGGCCCGCCCCGCCGCGGCCCCCCACCCGCCTGCAGGACCGGCTGCTGAGGAAGCTGGGCCAGCATGCCCATCCCTTCTTCTTCACCGTGAGGACGCCCCTCACCCTCTGCAGGGGAGGGTCTGGGGCTGAGCTGGGGGGCGGGCTGAGGCCCCTGCTCCAGGCAGATCTGGAAGCAACAGTGATGGGGATGCCCTAGACAGCCCCTCCCGCCGTCTTCAGGGTCACCCTTGTCTCTGCCTCCTCCCCCGGACCCCTTCCCTCCTTCCCTTCTCAGCCCCCCCAGGACTCCCCCTCCAGCCTCTTAGTGGGGATTGGGAGAAAGATTTGGGGGCTCTCTGGAAGAACCGAAGCCTCCCCTTGCCTCTGCACAGATCCCCCAGAACCTTCCGTGCTCCGTCACCCTGCAGCCAGGCCCCGAGGACACCGGGAAGGTACAGCAGGAATGGGTCCGAGGGCTCCGGGGACAGAACGGGCTCCAGGAGGAGCCTGGGACCCACCCAGAGGAGGGCTGTCAGGGAGAAGCCAGGGTGGGACAAGTCCCCAGGGGAAATGCGGTTTATCTGCTCCCGGACGCTCCCCACTGAGTATAGGGGTTCGCCTCACAGATGGGGCCACACTCTGCCAGTGCTGGGGCTTTGGGAGGCAGAGGACGAAGCCCCAGGCCCTACACACTCCGCAGAGCAGACCGCAATGGGGCAAGAGTCCCTGACCAAGGCGAGGGGAGAGGGAAGGAAGGGCGCGGTGGTGTCAGGGGCCTTGTGTAAGATGTGACCTTTTCTCCTCCCAAGGCCTGTGGGGTAGACTTTGAGATTCGAGCCTTCTGTGCCAAATCACTAGAAGAGAAAAGCCATAAAAGGTGAGGGAAGCAAGCTCCCCCGTGCTGTGACCATCCCCTCCCCACTCCCCGGAGACACAGGCCCGGGGGAGGCGGTGGTGGGGGTCCGGGTGTCTGAGGACCGGCCCCTCCCGCCCCTCCTCCCCACCCCCAGGAACTCTGTGCGTCTGGTGATCCGAAAGGTGCAGTTCGCCCCAGAGAAACCCGGTCCCCAGCCTTCAGCAGAAACCACACGCCACTTCCTCATGTCTGACCGCTCCCTGCACCTTGAGGCTTCCCTGGACAAGGAGGTGGGGCACGAGAGGGGGACGCAGGTGCCCCAGTTCGGAGGGGCCCTGGGGGGTGGGAGGGCTGAAGCCACCTGCCAGGGCAGCGTTTTTAAAGAAGGCTGCCGCAGCTGGCCACAGGCTTGGGTTTAGACCCGAGCGGCGGGTCTGCGTGGGGGGAGGGGGGATGCTAAGAATGCGCCCACTGCAAACAGATCGCGTTAACTTGACCCTCTCCCCTCAAAAGCTCTACTACCACGGGGAGCCCCTCAATGTCAACGTCCACGTCACCAACAACTCCACCAAGACCATCAAGAAGATCAAAGTCTCTGGTAGGAGGTGGGGGATAGGAGGGGGTCTTGGGGACGGGGTTTGCTGCCCACGTGGTGTGATTTCAGCCCCGGGACGCAACCCCAGTGCAGGCAGCTGCCCCAGAATGAAACACAGCCCGGGGGGGGGGGGTGCGGGGAGACGAGTGGGGCGGGGGGGGGTGGGTGGCAGCCTGCGCTCCCAGCCCGGCCGCTTGACCCTCCCCACCCCGCAGTGAGACAGTATGCCGACATCTGCCTCTTCAGCACGGCCCAGTACAAGTGCCCTGTGGCTCAGATCGAACAAGAGTGAGTAACAGACCACCCCCCCCACGCACCTTAGGGCCAAGCAACGGCCCTGGGAGACTGTCCCCGCCCCGAACCGTCCCCACCTACGAGGGCATCCCGTCCACACCAGGGTGGCTCTGAGCTCCTTTTCTCCAATGGGCTGAGCTCTAACCCACCCGCCCCCATGATCTGCGGCCAGAGCAGAGCCGGGCTAGTGGTGGGGGAAAAGCCCCCCGGGGGTGGGAGCGACCTCCTCGCCCGGCCTGGTGCCCCGCCCAGAGTCTCGTTCTCCTGTCCCCACTCCCCAGTGACCAGGTGTCCCCTAGTTCCACGTTCTGCAAGGTGTACACCATCACCCCGCTGCTCAGCGACAACCGGGAGAAGCGAGGTCTGGCCCTGGACGGGAAGCTCAAGCACGAGGACACCAACCTGGCTTCCAGCACCATGTGAGCTGGGGCGGGGGCTCCCTCAGGCCGGCTGCGCATCAGGCTCTGTCCTGGGCGCCCGGCGCCCTCGGGGCCCAGCCCGGACCAGAGGTTCTAGAGAGGGTGGACAGACAGATCGACAGCGAAATGTACGGCATGTCTAGTGACGAGCGTGCGGAAGGAGCGAGGCCGAGGAGGGAGGGACGCGTCGGGGGTGGGCCGTGTGTGTGCCCTTTACAGAGGCTCATCCCCCCGGGCGGGAGTTCCGAGGAGGGACCCGGAGTAAGTCGGTGACGTGGCCACACCAGGAGCGTCCGGGGCAGAGGGGTCGGCAGGCCCAGAGGTGGCCCGGGCTCTGCGAAGACGCACGAGGGAGTGTGGGGCCGTCTCGCACCTCTGGGGGAGTCAGGGCCGGGCCGCCCGCGGGCCGGCGGGAGAGGAGGGGGCGGCGGTCCCGGGGGCGGAGAGCGAGCCGGTGCCGGGTCACGAGGAAGCGGGTTCGGTGCGGAGGGTGCCGTGGGGCGCTGGGCCGGGAGAGCAGCGCGGCTCACGCTGCTGGAGGCCGCAGCCGGGCCGGGGTCCCGCCCAGAACCTGGTGGGAGCCCCTAGGGCGGGCAGAGGCCGAGCGCGTCCCCCTCATTGCAGCGTGAAGGAGGGCGCCAACAAGGAGGTGCTGGGCATCCTGGTGTCCTACAGGGTCAAGGTGAAGCTCGTGGTGTCGCGAGGCGGGTGAGTGTGCGGGCGCGGGGGGCGCGGGGTCTCCCGGAGTGGCCGCGCGGGCCTTTCACGCCACCTCCCCCTGCAGGGACGTCTCTGTGGAGCTGCCTTTCGTCCTCATGCACCCCAAGCCCCACGACCACGTCACCCTGCCCCGGCCCCAGACAGGTGAGCACGCCGCCCACCGTGCGCCCCCAACCCCGCGAGGCGACCTGGGGTGGGGGGCGCCGGTCCTCCCGGCCTCACGCACCCACCCCTCTCCTCGCCTCAGCTGCCCCGGACACAGACGTACCCGTGGACACCAACCTCATCGAATTTGATACCAAGTAGGAGACCCCGCCCCCGCCTGCCGCCCCTTGAGCTCCGTGCGCAGCCCCCCAGTCTGCCCTCGCCCCTGCTTTTCTCCTCCCCGGGGAGGGAGGCCCGAAACCCCCGATCCAGCCGGCTTAGCCTTCCCGCCTGCGGGTCTGGAGCCCTCGCCTCACCCCTCCTCTCCACCGTCAAGCTACGCCACGGACGACGACATCGTGTTTGAGGACTTCGCGCGGCTCCGGCTGAAGGGGATAAAGGACGAGGACTACGAGGACCAGTTCTGCTAGGAGGAGGGGGTGGGTGCTGCTGGGGGAGGGAGGCCCCGGCCTCTCCGCCCTCCCTTCCTCCCTCCCTCCCCGCGCTGGGCAGCTTTCCCCGCCAACCCCTCCCCTCCCTCGCTCACCAGTCGTCCCCAGACACACACACTGGACCATCTCTTGTGGGACGTGGGCCTTCCTGGACTCCAGCAGCGCCTCCCCAACACCCCCAGCGGGTGGCAAGCCATGTTCAAACCTAAATTTTGCGGAGGGGGTTGACGAAAGGACAGTGGGGAAAGTGGGGAGAAGGAACCCCCACGATCAACCTCACAGTGACAGCTTCCCTTTCCTTGGAGAGGAGACCCTCTGGGGGGGAGGGGGGCAAGGCCACTTCTTTATTTCTGAGCATAAAGAAGAAATTAAACCTTTTCATAGGCAGGAGCGTCTGTGTCTTCGTGCGGGGTTGAAGGAGCAGCAGGTGCCCACGCAGGACTGGCCGCTGCGGCCTGAGCGCCCAGCCAGCCTCCGAGCGGGGCCCAGAGGTTGTCAGCGGATGTCCGAGCCACGGGGCTGCCCCGTGCCCCACGTAGACACTGAAACTCGATTTCCTCAGCCCAGACTCAAGGGTGCGGACGGTAAAGCCGCAGCATCAGCTGACACATTTACACGAGAGATAGCCACTCACTTCCCCGCAGGCTGGTGGCCTCGGGAGCCGGGCAGGGCGGGCTCTTCCCTCTGGCCGGTGACACACGTGACCCGGTGGTGGCCTACTGTGGCCTGGCGCTCGGCTCCAGCTGCCTGGTCCTAGGGCTCGGTGGGAGCCCGGCCACGGGCCTTCCCGGACAGACGTCGGCACAACATTCCCTGGGGGCCGCGGGGAGTCTCGCCTGCGACTGCCCACTGCGGGTTCTCAGATGCTCGTCAGGCACTCCGGGACGCTGGGCTGCAGGGCGGGAGCGACCCTCCGCGGACACGGCCCGCCCCCCCTACCCGCTCCCACCCGTCACCCAGCCTTTGTCTCCTGCGCCTTGGAAGGCTCATTCATTCACCCCGTGGGCAGCCTGTGTCTGGAGTGCCTATTCCGTGCCAGGCGTCGTGGAGGGACATCGCAGTGACCTAAGCCACCCTTAAATCATTCCCTAGTGACCTCATGATGGCGTCTGTGCTCCAAAGGAGAAGCCCAGGGGCGAGGAGAACGCATGTCGAGGAGTGCTGACCTAGGCTGGGGTTTGGGGAAGACCTCCCCGGAGGTCTGAGAACTGGCAAATGAGGAACGGGCTGGAACCTTCTGGGTGACGGCAGAACCGTGTGTGAAAGCGGGAAAGGGGCAGAGAGAGCAAGGCAAAGTCGTTCCAGATGGGGCCGAGGGGCAGCTCCTATGGGCCTTCAGTCTATGGAGGCTGACATTGAATTAGACCGCTCTTTACCCACGGATTTAAGTGCTGCCCAAATGACAGTGACCTTGCTTGTCCCCTCCCACCAGGATAGCCTTCCCCGCACACCCCAGTCTCCGCCACACAGAGGAACTGCCCGCCTCCCTCGGATTCCCGTGAGCCCACTCCGTGACCGCCGAGCTCTGGGCCCACGGAGCTCCCCATGCTTCCCGGTGAATCAGAACCCCCCTGCCGCCCCGTACCCCAGGGGCGGGAGAGGCACAGGCTCTACCTTCCCGAGTTCCAATCCTGCAGGTCCCAGGAAGAATCCACAAAGCATCTAGATCTTGAATGAGCACACGATTTGAGAAACGATGTCTTTTTTTTCTTTTTTTTAGCTTTTTATAAAGTTTTTAAGAAACCAAAACATGCACGTGGTGTAAAGGAAAAAAAAAAATCCAAACCATATACAACAGTGAAGAGAAGGCTCCCTCCTCCCTTCAATCCCCAGCCTCCCATTTGTCATTCCCAGAGGCAACCACTATCCCCCGTCCTGCGATTATTCTTGCAAAGATACTGTTCTCAGTCATCAGAAGGGGTGCATTTCCCCCTTATTTTGGATAGATGGTAGCACACTGGGACCACCCTTCTCTACGCTGCTTTTCCCCTTCGCGGTGCATTCCTTTCTGCAGCGACACGTAAGCTGCAGTGAGCTTCTCTCTCAGCGAGCTCCGAGGCTCTCCACTCCCTGGATGCCGTTTATTTTCACCCATCTCCTGCCGAGGGCCGTGAAGGGGGCCCGCTCTTTCCGTAAGGCCAACACCAGTGCAATCGTTGTCCCCGAACATAGGTCTTTTGAGTACACACAAACTGGATCTATAGGGAAGATTCGGGGTTTTTTTTTTTTAATATTTTATTTATTTATCTGAGAGAGAGGATGAGTATGTATAGGGGAAGAGGCAGAGGGAGAAGCAGACTCCCCGCTGAGCAGAGAGCCCCCTGCGGGACTCGATTGGGCTAATCGGGTTGGCCAACCTACAGTCTCTAACCTCAGCTGGGCCCTCAATTCCCGACCTCCCTCGCCACCTTGCAAACCTTCCCCACGCTCATAGTGACTTCTGTTTTTCACAGAGATGAGGCTGCCACGGACGAATGATTTCGACTTCCCATCTTCACCCACAAACACCGAGGTGGACCCTAATTCCCTATGCAACCAAGGTCAAGCCGCCTCCTTCTGTTCAAAGCTTGTCCTTCCAGCTGTGCTCAGATCTCTCCCCTCCCCTCCTCTGAGACCCTGATTCACCCTCCTCTCTTCGACCTCTGCCTCTCTCTCTTCTGGTTCCTCGTCCATGGTGCATAAACCCGCACAAGTGGTTTCTCTTCCGCTCAAGGAAGGAAGGAAACCAAACAGAAGTCACTCCCGCACACTCAGGTCTCTTCCACATAAAGTACGTCTCTTCTCATTTCCTCACTACCATTTCACTTTTAGCGTGTTATTTTCTTTTTCTTTTGAGATTATTTATTCACTTATTTGACAGAGAGAGAGGGAACACGAGCAGGGAGAGTGGGAGAGGGAGAAGCAGGCTCCCCGCTGAGCAGGGAGCTCGATGCAGGACCCTTGGGATCCCAGGACCCTTGGGACATGACTTGAGCCAAAGGCAGATTCTTAACCGACTGAGCCACCCAGGCGCCCTGCATTGTTATTTTCAAAGTCACACATGCAGAGTGTAAGGAGTCGGATGCAATCACAAGGCCTATACTCCATCCCTCTCCAACTCCCTTCTCAGAGGCAGCTACTTTTACCTCCTTCAGATGTTTCTTCTGGTGTTGACGTCCACATCCCCAAACAACTTGCTCGCTTTGCTACTTCCTGACTTTCGTCTTAGGCATCCTGGCGTCCCCCCATACGAGGTGAAGACTGAGCTCCCTTCTGCCCCTCTGCCCTGCAGTGCAATACTTTCCCTCCGGCATCCCATACTCCAGAGAGAATGGTATCGATGGAGGTTGGATCAATACTCAATATTCACACTTCCGTGCCTACGCTTAAGTTATCCGGAGTCGTCATGCGGTGTACTGATGACCTTTCTCTTCTAACGGCAGGTTGTCTTCCCTGAGTCGTTGTCATTTTAAGAATCTGTTTATTCTCTGAGTTCATCCCTAATCCTCCGGATGATCTGTGGAGCACGCTGAACTACCCACGCTGGGCTGTTTTATGGGGAACAATAAAGTTCTATGTTGTTGAATGGTTGCATTTTTAGCCAGCATCCTAGCACACCTGGAGGATAGAATTCCAGATTGGAACAACTCAGTAAAATAAATTTTCATTTACTCCCTATTTTCTTTTAGTTCTTTATTTTTTATTTTTTTAAAGATGTAAGCTTTCCTACTTTATTTTCTTTTTTTCTTTAAAGATTTTATTTATTTATTTGACAGAGAGAGAAATCACAAGTAGGCAGAGAGGCAGGCAGAGAGAGAGGGGGAAGCAGGCTCCCCGCCGAGCAGAGAGCCTGATGCGGGGCTCGATCCCAGGACCCTGAGATCATGACCTGAGCCGAAGGCAGAGGCTTTAACCCACTGAGCCCCCCAGGAGCCCCAAGTTCTTCATTTTTTAGTTTTTTATTATTATTAATTTACTTAATCTCTACACCCAACGTGGGGTTCAAACTCACTACCCAGAGATCAAGAGTCATACACCCTTCTGACTGAGCCAGCCAGATGCCCCTAATCTCTGTTTTCAATACACCCGTGCCCCGGGTGGGTCTCTCACGGAAAGACCCTCGGTTTTCCATCTTCAACAAAGAAACCTCCAGCAATCTGATGGGCTGGAGCGCTTGCACAGATGTGTACATAAAAGGAGACCTGGGGGTGGGGGTCTAACTACTCCAAATAATCCTCCTCATTTGAGAATCACATATACCCCAGGGTATATGCCACTAATTTAAGAGTAAATCAAAGTTGCTTTTAAGCTTTCTCCACTACTGGCTTCATTCCCATTTCATTACTAAATCAGTCGCCATTTACCCTTCTGTCTTGATGCTTCTATCTAAAGTCTTGCTATTAATTCCTCTCTCTCCCTCTCTCTGACCCCTTGAAAAAATCCCCTTGTTGTTCTTTTATTAGGATTTTTTAAAAGGAGCGGAGTTAAATGCTGGGTCCCTCAAGCTGAACTGAAAGTCTCCATTCATTTGCTAACCCTATGCCAACTTAGCTTCATTCCCCGTCTCCCAAAGGCTGTCCAGATGGACCTTTCCAAAAAAGTAAACCCGGCCACGACACACTTCTTGAAGATCCTTCAAGGGCTCCCAAGGGCTTTCAGAACAAGGTCCAAATTACTTAGCTTGCAAGCCTTTTCCTGCTCTGGCTCCGACTGCAGCCTCTCGCCCACCTGGTTACCCCGCAAGACTCGGCTCCGGCGGCGCTGCCGCCCCCCCCCACCCCATCCTCTCTCTGGACTCCGGCAGGTGTACCCTGCGCTCGCCTCTGAGCAAACGGCGACCTCGCTGTCACCCGAGAGCCCATCCCATTCAGGACGCATCCCCAGACCCTGCCGCGAAACAGGCGACCAGAAAGGGAAGAGGTGAAGGGTGAAAGGAGCCAGCTCCTGGGAACAGGTTGCTAAGCCCGGGTGTCAGCGGGGATCCCGCCCGGGAGGAACAATGCACCACTCACCGAGTCAGCCTGTCCCCCAGGCTCCTACGGGGGGTGCCCCCAGCACCCCAGAGCTCCCACCATCCTCACCCAGCACCAGCAACCGCGCGGGCGCTTCTAGAAGACATCAAATAGAGACCCCAGGAGTGTCTCCGAGGGGCACAGAGCTGAACGACCTCGGATTAGCGAACCAACGCTTCGCTACCGCCTCTTACCACAGGGGGTCGCCAGGTGGCGGCGGCGGCGCAGACCGGGGCATGCGCACGATACCCTGGGAGTTGTAGTTCACCAGGCCGGGGCGGCGCCGAGCATCCTGGGAATTGCAGTCTCGGCCCCCCCCGCCCTCCGCGCGAGCACGCCCTGCGCAGGCGCAAACCGACAGCCGCTTCCGGGCTCAAGCGACGCGTTTTGGGCGAGAGAGAAAGACCCCGTGGAGGGGGCGGCCCGGGGTGGCGATGGCTACCTACAGCCTGGCGAACGAGAGGCTCCGCGCCCTGGAGGACATCGAACGGGAAATCGGCGCCATTCTCCAGAACGCAGGTTCGGGACACGACGGCCGGCACCTGCGCTCGCAGCGGGGAGGGGAGGGACCCCGGGTGCCCGCGGGGGGACGGGCTCCGCGCGGGGCAGCTCCGGCCCTCTCCGGCCAGCCCCGGACCTCTCCTGGCCCCTCGCAGGTACCGTGATCCTGGAACTGTCCAAGGAGAAGACCAACGAGCGGCTCCTGGACCGGCAGGCGGCGGCCTTCACGGCGTCGGTGCAGCACGTGGAGGCCGAGCTGTCGGCGCAGATCCGCTACCTCACCCAGGTGTGTGCGGTGGGCGGTGGACCGTGCTGCGCCCCTGCGCCGCCCTCCGCCTTAGCCTTGGCCAGCGGGGATCCTTGGGGCGGAGCTTTGGCCTTCGGAGCCGCCGGGACCTGCTCACCGGGGAGCCCGGTGACCTTTGCAGAACCCCTCCCTTCCAGGGAGGGTCGGCTTCCCCCTCTGGAAGGAAGATACCGAAGGCGGTCTTGCCTACTTACTAGCCCGCGTCCCTTGAGCCGCTGGACGGGGCAGTCCTGGGAAAGGCCTTGTGATCAGTGCCAAAGCCACAGACTGTGCGCCCAGAAACTTGACCTGCCCTCGGGGGCCTGAAGTGGCGGTGTCCTGAGAAAAGGGACAGGGTTGAGAGGGTTTTCAAGTTTTTACAATAGCCAACAGCCGTCACTGAGTATCTACAACGTGCCAGACGCTGCTTCATCTAATCCTACGACAGCTCTAGGAAGTAGTTAGCCGTTAGCCACATTCTACAGATGAGGTTAACAAGTTGAGTGATTTACCCCGGGTCACCGGGCCGCGTCCCGTGCGCCAGACGGGCTTCACACTTTGGGAGGACAGGGAGGCTGGGGAGGGGGGTTGCGGCACTGACCCGCCCCCACGTCCTGCAGGTGGCCACCGGGCAGCCCCATGAGGGCTCCAGCTACTCCTCCAGGAAGGACTGCCAGATGGCCTTGAAGCGAGTGGACTACGCGCGCCTCAAGCTCAGCGATGTGGCCCGAACCTGTGAGCAGATGCTGGAAAACTAGGCCAGCCAGGTAGAGCCAGGACTTGGAGGGAGGCCACCACCAGCACCCCGGACACAGCCCCGAGACCTGCGGCGTGGGAAGTCGGGGCTGCCACGTCCGGGCCCTGCTAGGCAGGGTATAGGAGGAGAAAAGGGCAGAAGGTGGGGATGAAGACACCTGAAGATAAAGCCGGCTCCTCCCGCAGATGCTCCCGCAGGTGCTCCCGCAGGTGCTCGCCACGAAAGTGCCGCTGAGCTCAGACAGAGATTCAGACTCCCCGCGCACTTCCTCAAACACTCCGGGTCCCTACCCCGGGCTTCCGCAGACTGCACCAGTGAAGGCACATTCTTCGTCATTGGAAGAGGCAAAAGAAGAACTAGGGGTTTTAATAATAAAAACAACAGCAATGAAAGCAGGGAGTCCGGACCCTCACTGGAACATGTGGGTGATACGAGATTGAGGAAATAAAATCAAACTGCGTGGAGCCTGCTGAGGCAGGAGGGAGGGAGAGCGGGAGGGCCCAGGCCTGCAGTGGGGGGGTCGGGGCAGCAACAGCCGATGAAGACAGAATGGGGGGGGGACCTGGAACAGAGGAGCTGGAGTTGGACCATGGTGAGGGGGCAAGGGCGTGAGGCCAGCGTCCGCAGAAAGAAGTCAATAATTATAAAAATAATCTTTAATAATCAAACACATAATTGGTCTAGGATATTACAGCGAAAGGCAGATTTTACATTATAGCGTGGGAAAAAACCCAGGAAGGGTCGACAAGAGGGCAGTGCCTGGGTATTTGTACAGTTAACATCAAAGAGCTATGGAGTGCCTAGCACGTAGCAAAGATCTTTGTAACGTATTAATTAAAGGCGTTGGAGCTGAAGAAATCACGGTGTCTACCCTCGGGTTTCCACTCTCAGCTCAGGCGTTGGGGTCTGATGCCACAGGTGTGTAATAAAGCTGCAAATCTGGAAAAGATAAGGGAATTCAGATATCAGCTCTAAGACGAAGGAGAGTTGGGGGATAGCTTGAGCTGGGGAATTAGGCCCCAAAACCTCAACCATACAACCTAGTACAGGGTAGGTGCTCAGTATAAAGATTTGTGAACTAAACGAAGGGCCCCCACCTTCCTCGCCGGGTTCATCTCCCCTTAGTCTGCTAGCTGCTGTCTTTTTTTTTTTTTTTTTTAGATATTATTTATTTATTTGACAGACACAGTGAGAAAGGGAGTAGAAGCAGGGGGAGAGGGCGGAGCAGCCTCCCCACCGAGCAGGGAGCCTGATGCGGGACTCGATCCCAGGAACCAGGGGATCATGACCTGAGCCGAAGGCAGACGCTTAACGACTGAGCCCCCCAGGCGCCCCAGGAATTATTCTTTTAACACTAGGTTCGTTTGCTCGCGTTTTACTTAAAGCTTTTACATCTAAGTTACAAAACAGAAGTGGCTCATAGACTTCTTTTGAGGGGCTTTGTTTTTTTCTCTTTGTTTTGTTACCACAGTTATGCTGGTTTTAAAAATTAAGTTGGAAAATATTATATTCGCAAAAGTTAGAGATCACAGGGATTTCCCATTCAATGCAGGGCTGGTGGAATTCACCTATAAAACCATCTAGACGTGATGCCATTCGGGGGACAGCTTCTGGAATACCTTTCCGGTTTCTGTAATTTTTGGTCTGTTGAGGTTTCTTGAGTCAATTTTGATCTTGAGTGGGTTTTGGTAACTGATAGTTTCTCATAGAATATCTACTCTAGTTGCCATCTTTTTTTTTTTTTTTTTTTTTGAGATTTTACTTATTTATTTGACAGAGAGGGAACACAAGCAGGGGGAGTGGGAGAAGGAGAAGCAAACTCCCGGCTGAGCAGGGAGCCCGATGCGGGGCTCGATCCCACCACCACGGGATCATGACCTGAGCCGAAGACAGACACTTAACTGAGCCACGCAGGTGCCCCTAGCTGGCATCTTACATTGCTCCAAGCCCTACCTGGCTTTGAAGGTTAAGTACCAGTCCCTGGGCCTGTGATGGCCTCCCAACCCCTTCTGTAACTGTCTCTAGCTGACTCATCCCTCCTGGCATAAGGTCCACGGTGCAGACGCATATCTGCCTGCCTGGGGCAGGTGTCCAGTTTCCCCGCTAGGAGCTGCTGGGGAGAGGGGCCCAGAGGCCCAGCCTACCTGGAGAGTGCTGCAGCGACTGATCCCTCCTCCTCCTGCACAGCACATACAGGAGGATCACGGTGAGAGCGAAGACGATGGTCAGGAGGGACACCACTGGCACCATGGCTGAGGTCCCCGCTGAAGGCGCCACTCTTCCTTCCAGCTGCTTCTGCCTCTCCCTGCCCCCAGGCTTAGTCCCCAGACTATGGTCCTCAGTGGATGTAGCGATTTCATCGGCGCGGGTGAGGTTTTTGTCCAAGGACCAGGCCCCTGCTGGAAGCGTGGGCTGTGCAGTAGACTGCGAGGCGGGCGGCAGGTAAGTCTGAGCAGGGGAGCCGGTGTCTAAAGGTGCCCTTTGTGTGGGCTCAGGAACCTGGGTGCTGGGAGGAGGTAAATGCTGCTGGGGGACCGCACTCCCCGAGTTAGCATATCCACATTCTGGGGAGACAAGGAGTAAGGAATTAGGGCTAGGAGAAGAACCAGTTCGAGGAAAGGGTGGGTAGTGGGTGAATCTGAACATCGGGGTTACAGCTGAAGGCCCGGAGAGGAAGGCAGAGGGGACATGGGGGTGGAGAAGGAAGTGCCCTGACCTGCAACAAGGAAGCACTGGGAAGGCCATGCCTTCTGGACGGGGAGGGGAGGTGGGGGAGACCTGGACTGGAACCCTGACACTGCTGCAGTCGCCCCGTGACCTCGTCCCTTGTCTCTTGACCTCCCTGGGACGCCTTTCTTTCAGCGGTAGAGCAGGGGGAGTTTTCCAACCAAGGGCCACAGTGGCCAGGAGGATTAAGGGAAAGACTTCATGCTGATCTCTAGCCTGCTCTGTGCGCCAAGGAAGAGACACAAGACAACTGCTGCTGCGACACGTGTGGACATTTTGTGTATTTATTTTAGAAGAAAAATACAGCGGGTGCATCAGCTTTGTGACTTCACAGATGTCACTGCTTTAGGACACGCTGCTAGTTAAGTTTGCCAAAGGTGGCACATGTACCCGTAAGAATTTATTCAGTCTTATTGTATGTAAATTGAACCTCAAAAGAAAAAGCAACAATAAAGTACTGAACCCAACAATACACACGCTGAAATGTTTGGGGGTGAAGTGTGGTCATGCCCCCAGCTAACCTGCATCAAAAAGTAAGGTGGGGGGCTCAGGTCACAATCCAGCCCGCATCAGGGCTCCCTGCTCAGCGGGGAGTCTCCCGATCCCGCCGCCCCTCCCCCCTGCTCATGTGCTCTTCTCTCTCAAATAAAATCTTGTGGGGCGCCTGGGCGGCTCAGTGGGTTAAAGCCTCTGCCTTCCGCTCAGGTCATGATCTCAGGGTCCTGGGATCGAGCCCCGTGTCGGGCTCTCTGCTCAGCGGGGAGCCTGCCTCCCCTTCTCTCTCTGTTTGCCTTCTGCCTACTTGTGATATTTCTCTCTCTGTCAAATAAAAAAATCTTGGGGCGCCCCGGTGGCTCAGTGGGTTAAAGCCTCTGCCTTCAGCTCGGGTCATGATCTCAGCGTCCTGGGAATCGAGCCCCGCATCGGGCTCTCTACTCGGCAGGGAGCCTGCTTCCCTCTCTCTCTCTGCCTGCCTCTCTGCCTACTTGGGATCTCTCTCCTGTCTGTCAAATAAATAAATAAAATCTTTTAAAAAAAAATCTTGTAAGAACAATAAAGTGGATTGATGACTAATACCATAGAGAGATGGGCGTGCACTAAACCAAATATAGTTAATGTGCTATGAACTTGACATTGTAAAATATAAATTGTATTTGCTATGTTTTGTACCTACTACATAAAAGACATAAAATACAAATATATAAAAGCCAAATAATGTAGAATCTAGGTGGTGGGCCTATGGATGTTTCCTGAACAATTCTTTCAACTTTTGTGTAAGTCTTTAAATTTCCATAGTAAAATACTGGAAAGCAAAAGTAATGCCTTGGCTTCAAGAAAAATATTAAGTAAATAAGAGCACAGGAGGAAGAGGCACAAATCACGACAGGGATGCTGAGTGACACTGGGTGAACAGGGGTCTAAGGGACTTTGGCACCAGGTACAACGGGATCGCAAGGTGCCAAGGGGACGGGACCACTGCCCGGGAGACAGAGCCCAGGGAGGAGGGGAAAGCCCATACCTTTGCGATCAAAGCAGCTCATCAATTGTTGAACCCAAGGATCTTTGCTGCCCCCACACACACTCCGGGAGTACAGTTGGAACCTAGGAAGGAGGAACCATGGTCACCTCAGCTCTTTCCTCATTCCAAAGATGTGAAGTCACTGCCAAGAGCCCTTTCTGCCCACACTAGGAAATTCCCAGGTAGGTGGAAAAGGGAAAGCAAGGTATGAAGAATTGCTGGGCGAATGGAGTCCAGGGAGGGGGGGTCGGTTCCTCCCCAGGAGTTCCAGGTCGAGCAGCGAGGGTCCCGGAGGCCCCCCAGAGGCGCCGCGCTCCCAGTGCTCTCCGAGAGATTACCTGATGTAGGAATTACAGCGATTGTAGGCTCTCAGGTGTTTCCGGACATGTGCCATGAAGTCCGCCTTCGGAGGGGAGTCGGAAGAAATCTTTTTGTGGCAGAAACAACTGCCGATGACGCTGCCCTCGTTGCCATGGCCTGGGGGAGGGGGACGACGGTGGTCAGTGGTGGTGGTCAGTGTAGCTCCCCTCGCTGTTACTGAGCCTCCTCCCTCGATCCCGGATCTGACCCCCGGGCCCAACCCACACATCCCACCCCCAAACACCTGGCTAACACGGCCTGGACCGGGGGGTCCCCCAGCGTGTCCCCTGCCCCGGCTGCCTGGGGACCGCAGCTCGCCACTTATTCGACACAGCCCCGCGGCCACTCGGCGCCCCTTCCCGCCCCCCGCCGCCCGCATCCGGTGCGCGGACTCGGGGACGTGGGGGCCAGCCCGGCCCCGGACCAACCTGGCCGAGGCAGCAGCGCCAGCAGGGCGAGGAGCGCGAGGCACCGGGCGCCCGAGCGCCGGCTCATCTCGGGGGCCAGGCGGGACCGGAGCGCGGCGTCCAGCGGCTTGGTCCCGGGCCCGCGGGAATGCCGGCAGCCGCGGCCGTGGTGTTGGGGGGGGTGCGGCGCGAGCTGGCGGCGCCCTCCTCCCGCGCTCGCACCGTCCGAACCGACAGCGCGGTCGGTACTGCGGCTCCGCGCGCCGTCGCCGCCGCCCGCCGCCGCGGGGAAAGCCCCGGGGGCGGGGCCCCCGCGCCCCGAGTCGGCCCCGGGCCCGCGCCGAGAGGCACGGCCGGGAAGGTGCGCGCAAAGCGAAAGGCGAGCGCTGCGGCTCCGCGGGGCGCGAGGCGCGGGCGGCGGACCGACCGGCTCAGCCCGGCTCCGGGACGCCCGTCCGGCCGCCCCAGGTCAGGCCGCAGGCCGGAGCACTCGGAGTCGCGGCCACTCGGCTCCCTGCACCCTCCCGGCGCTTTCGCTTCCCCGCCGGGCGCCGGGCCGCGGTCACATGCTGGGTGATGCCCCCGGGGAAGTCCGCGGGGCCCCGGCCCCCTCCGCGCGCGCTTCGGCCGCACGGGGCGGGGCCACCCGGGGCGGGGCCACCCGGGCAGCGGGCCACGGGCTCCGGCCGCCTGACGTCACGCCCGCCCCCCAGCCCCGAGGTATTTACCTTCGAAAAGTGGCGGCGGCTGCAGGTACCGGAGTGGAGGAGCGGCCGGGAGGGGCTGGGTCCGCGGGGGCTCCCCGCCGAACCGATCCAGGCCGCGGGGATGCCCCGGCTCCGGGTCCCTCCTCCCACACCCTAAGGACGGATCCGAAATAATCCCTCCTCGCCAATCCCTTCCCCATAGGATTCGCCCTCCGAATTTAGTCACAGTTCAAGCCCTACTCTTGAGGGGTTGGGCCTCAGATTTTGGGCCCCAAATACCATCTCACTCCTGACTACTCATCTTAAACCCTGCTCCCTGCTTCCAAGCCTGGCCCCCATCTCACCCTGAACTCCCACCCTTAGCCCTGAGACCTTGTCTCAGCCGCTAACACTCATCCAGAGGGCCCACCCATAAGTGACCCTCAACCCCCCCATTTTGTGACCCACCCCTACCCTCTCCCTCACCATACACCCCTTCCTCTGCTCAGTCTGGGCCCAGACCCTGTGCCCCGGAAGACATGGAGTTTGTGTCTGGATACCGAGACGAGTTCCTTGATTTCGCTGCCCTCCTCTTTGGCTGGTTCCGGAAGTTCGCGGCGGAGCGGGGGGGTGCGGGGGCCAGCGTCGAGGGCCGCTGGCGCCAGCTGGAGGCTCAGATCCGAAGGCTGCCCCAGGACCCTGCCCTTTGGGTGCTTCACGTTTTGCCCAACCGTAGTGTGGGCATCAGCCTGGGGCAAGGGGCAGAGCCAGGCCCTGGACCAGGCCTGGGGGCTGCCCGGTTCCTGGGAGACGAGCCCCCACTCCACCTGCGAGACCTAAGCCCCTATGTCAGCTTTGTCAGCCTGGAGGAGGGGGAGGAAGTGGAGGAGGAGGGGGAGGACGACGAGGAGGGGAATGGAGAGGAGGAGGGTGCAGGCATGGAGAAAGTAGATCCAGATGAGGTTGGGGAGCCAGCCCCCACCAGCAGGGAGTCCCCCCAGGAAGCCAACCCTCCCGGGGAGGCAGAAGAGGCTGAGCAGGAGGCAGGAGGTGGCGTCGAGGATGGCTGCGGAGAGGACAAGGCAGAGGAGGAAACGGGCCCTGAGAGGAGGAAGGGGCGGAGAAGCGGTAAGAACCCCCAGGCTGGGCATTCCGCCCTTTGGGAGACCTCCTCTACCAAGCAGCCCAGCCGGAAGTCACCGACAGGTGGCCTGCAGGCCAGTCTGGCCTGGAGAGGTGTTTTCATGGACCCAGTCTGGTTTTTGGGTTTTTTTGTTTTTTTGTTTTTTTTATAATTTTTTTTTTTAAGATTTTTATTTATTTATTAGAGAGCGAGAGACTGAGAATGAGAGGGGAGAAGGTCAGAGGGAGAAGCAGACTTCCCGCAGAGCCGGGAGTCCGATATGGGACTCGATCCCGGGACTCTGGGATCATGACCTGAGCCGAAGGCAGTTGCTCAACCAACTGAGCCACCCAGGCGCCCCCCAATCTGGTTTTTTAATTTGAGCCAGTATTTATACATTGAAAGGAAAAAAAGGCCAGAAGTCGCTGGAAAGTTCCAAGAGCAGGCCCCTATATCTGCGTGGCCGCAGGCGCCCTGGCACCGTGCATCCGGTGTCCCAAACTGATGAGGCATACCCTCTCTACCCGGGCCCCTCTGTTCACTTAGTTGAACCCCTGGCCCCCGTAGACATGTCCACACCCCTGGCCCTGACCGGCTTTGCCGCTCTCCGCCCCTGACTTTTCCTCCTTCCCCAGAGGCTGCCCCCGTGCACCTTTCCTGCCTCTTACTGGTGACCGATGAACACGGCACCATCTTGGGCATTGACCTGCTGATGGACGGAACCCAGGGGAGTGCGGGCAAGGGCTCAGGGACCGAGAGCCTGGCTCCTCGGGCCTACGCCCTCCTCTGCCATAGCATGGCCTGCCCGATGGGCTCCGGAGACCCTCGAAAGCCCCGGCAGCTTACCGTGGGAGACGCTCAGCTGCATCGGTACAGAAATCTGGTGTCCGAGGCTGGGGAGGCCTAGGGACCCGCACTCCTGGGCCCCCCAGCCTGACGGTGTCCACCCCCATTCAGAGACTTGGAGACTCTGGTCCCAAGGCTGGGAGTGAAGTTAGCCAAGACGCCCATGCGGACGTGGGGTCCCCGGCCGGGTTTCACGTTTGCCTCCCTCCGGGCTCGAACCTGCCACGTCTGTCACAGGCATAGCTTTGAAGTGAAGCTGTCACCTTGGTGAGCAGCCTGGAAGATGGTGGGAGAGGGAGGGAGACCCCCAACAGTCAGGGAAGCAGAGGTGACCGGCCGGTGAGGGAGGGAGGGACTGGGAAGTCAAAGGAGGGAAAAAAGTGAGCTGTTTTGAGCAGAATATTCAGAAAAGCGGGCCGAATGAGACGGGGGCAGCTGCGGGGCACACAGCAGACCAAGGACCCGCAGAGCTAAACGCTGGGTGCCCACCACCCCCTGTGACCCCAGCCCCCAGTGCGGTGCCGTCTTATACTGTGGCGAGGCTTGTCTCCGGGCCGACTGGCGGCGATGCCCTGATGACGTGAGCCACCGATTTTGGTGCCCAAGGCTCGCAGCCTTCATGGAGCGGGCCGGGGAGCTGGCAACTCTGCCTTTTACCTACACCGCAGGTACCCCAAGGCGACGGGATGGCGCGAGGGGGGAAACTGAGGCACGGGTTTCAGACGGAGGCTGGACGCCTGGGTACAGGGTCCCGGGCCTGAAGGAGAAGTGCTTGGGGCCAGACACTGGGGATTTAGGGCTGGAGGCTAGAGCCCTGGGGCTGAAGACAGGGTCTGGAACTGAGGCACGTGAGCCCGCATCCCCGAGAGCGCTCAGGGGATTTGGAGACCCTTGCTGCCCAGTAACTGGGGGCCATGAGCAAATCCCTTGAATTTTTAGACCCTTGGTTTCCTCACTTGTCAAATGAGTATATTAACAAACGCTAAAACCCAGGGAATTGTTACAAGGCTCCTGTGGGCTCCTCCCTGCAGCCCCGTGGACACTAGGCAATGTTCATTCTCTCGAGAACTAGAGAACTAGGACGCAATTCAGACCCAGGAGCCTTGAGAGAAACTGAGAAGAGCTACGGTCTGGCGTCCTCGCCACCAAGCCCTCAACCCCACCCCCTCCTCCTCCTCCAGAGGTGACCAGTGAAACCTTCAACAAGGAGGCCTTCCTGGCCTCACGGGGCCTCACTCGCGGCTACTGGACCCAGCTCAGCATGCTGATTCCAGGCCCTGGCACCCCCAGGCACCCCCGGGGCAGCACGCCAGCCCTCAGCCTTCTTCTCAGTGGTTCGTGGGGCCTCTCTTCAGGCATGGGCCCTCAGCCTAGAGGGAAGGATGGGGGAGAAAACAGCCGCCCGGGCCCCCCATACCATCCCCATGTATGCACGCAACTCCATTGCCGCCCCCATGGCCATTTCGGGCATTTCCCCAGTCCTCAGAGAGGTCACCCCTGCCCACTCCTTCGAGAAGCCCCCTCCACGGGCAACCTCCCTTTCCTCCTGCTGCAGCTCCAGGGGATACAGCTCCTTTGGAAGCAAGAGGGGGATGAGCTGGGTGGGGGCCTCCCTGACACCAGGATCCTCTTCTTTTCGTCCTTTCAGGCGATCCCTACCAGCTTCTCCAGGGGGATGGGCCCGCCCTGATGCCTCCTGTGCCCCCAGATCCACCCAGGGGCCTCTTTGGTGAGCTGGAGGGACCCCGAGGGAGCCAGAGGTAGGGACAGGGACTGGTGGGCCAGCACTCCGAACAGCTGAGAAAAAGGGGGCCCTGAGACTAAAAGGGGCTGGGCTCCACGCCAGGGCCAGGTGGCCCAGTAACCCACTCTCCCCAGGCTCCTGGCAGGATTACTACACGTGGAGGGGCCTCAGCTTGGACTCCCCCATGGCCGTGCTTCTCACCTACCCGTTGACTGTGTATTACGTCATCACGCACCTGGTGCCCCAGTCCTGTAAGGAGAGCAGAGCAGCGGGGCCGAGGGGGGCAGGGAGCTGGAGGGGGACGAGAGGAAGGGGGACCATCTTCTTAAGCCGCCAGCTTCTTCCCCAGTCCCTGAGCTAAACATCCAGAACAAGCAATCGCTGAAAATCCATGTGGTGGAAGCCGGGAAGGAGTTCGACCTGGTCATGGTGTTTTGGGTAAGTCCCTCCAGGGCCGGAGGCTGGGCATTTGGGCATGGAGCTGGCCCGCGTGGGGTGGGACCTCGACCTGTCCTCTCTGTCCTTCAGGAGCTCTTGGTCTTGCTCCCCCACGTGGCCCTGGAGCTGCAGTTTGTGGGTGATGGCCTGCCCCCCGACAGCGACCAGCAGCATTTCACCCTGCAGAGGGTGAGGGTTGGGGGGCGAGGGGGCTGCCCTCCTACCTCCTGCTCTCCCCTTGCCTAACATGCCTCCCAGTGCCCAAACTTCCAGCGCTTTCTCTCCTCCGCTCCTGGCTCCCCAGGATGGCCCAGAAGTATCTGTCCGGCCCAGTTCCGGGGTATCCGCCCGGCTCAGCTCCAGCACTAAGGAGAAGGGGGGCCGCAGAGACCTGCAGATCAAAGTGTCTGCCCGGCCCTACCACCTGCTCCAGGGCCCCAAACCGGACCTGGTTATCGGTAAGAGCTTGGCCTAGGAGTGTGGGGACGTGGGAGAAGGCTGTGTGCGGCGACAGCTTCTGCCCGCTCTCCCTCGCTCTGCAGGATTTAACTCTGGCTTCGGTCTCAAGGACACTTGGCTGAGCTCGCTGCCCCGGCTACAGGTGGGGGATGGGCCAAAAGGGACCTACTTTGGGGTCAAAAGGGACCTCCCCTCCTGCCACTCCCCCACCCTTCTCCTCCTCCTAAATCCTCTTCCCATCCTCTGCTCCAGACCCGGGGCGCGCCCAGGGCCCTCCTGACCCCGTCTGGCTGGGTTATCTGCCTGCCTCGTGCCTCTCCCCTTCCTGGTCTGTATGGGTTCCCGGTTTCAACCGCAGTGTGTGGCCCTGGCGCCTGGGGGCGGGGGGGCGGGGAGCCTGGGCGGAGGCGCAGCTCGGAGAGTCAGAGGCCCACGCCCACCGCAGTCCCTCCGAGTCCCGGCCTTCTTCACCGAGAGCAGCGAGTATGGCTGTGTGATGGACGACCAGACCATGGCGGTGGCCACGGGAGGGGGCACCAGCCCCCCGCGCCCCAACCCCTTCCGCTCCCCCTTTCGCCTGCGAGCCGCCGACAACTGCATGCCCTGGTAAGGGCCGCGACCCCCGCGGGGGCCTCCGCCCTCCCGGGGCCCCCGCCCCCGCCCCCGCCGGACCTCGACCCCAAGCACACACGGGGGGCGGGATCCGACCCCGGGGACCCCACCCGCTCGCCCACCGCCCGGGCCGCCCCGCCCCGCCCCGCGGAAGCCCCGCCCCTGACGGCGCCACGCCCCCTCAGGTACTGCAACGCCTTCATCTTCCACCTGGTGTACAAGCCCCCGCAGGGGAGCGGGGCCCGCCAGGCGCCCGGGCCGGTGCCCCCGGTCCCGACCCCCGCCGCGCCCCCCGCCCCCGCCCGCAGGCGCCGAGGGGAGAAGAAACCCGGGCGGGGGGCCCGCCGGCGCAGGTGAGGGTTCAGGTGTGGCCGTCCAGCCCTCCCCCCTGCACGTCCTGGGAGGGAGAACCTAAACGCGCACGGCCGAGGGGGAGGCCGGTTGGCGGAGTTCGGAGAGAAAATAAAAGTACTTGTTTGAAACCACTGAATCGCGGACGCTCTGGTCACACACCCATAACCGGGTCATTAAACGCGGAGGGGAGGAAAGGATTTCAGGCTGACTCATTTTTCTCCAGCTTCTTTCGGCCCCTCTTCCCTGCGGCTCCGGCTCGGACCCTCCTTGGTCATCCCAAACTCGCGATGTATGTGTGTGTCACTGTTGGCCCCCGTAACCTTCAGGGACTCGCCCCCAAGGCAAGGCAAGGCAAGACCCAGGAGCCGAGAGGGGCTTCTCTCTAGCGGGCAGGGGACGCACACAAGCTCCTGGGGGCGCACGGGCCTTGGCTTACGGGCCGCGAAAGGCCCGCAGCCGCCCAGCCGTGGGCCCTCCTTGTCCTCTCCTTCCGCACGCGCGACGAAGACCCAGCTTGGGCTGAGAAGGTCACTCAAATCCGGTTCATGTCCACTTCACTGCCCACTGGCATGAGGCAGAGAATTCCCCCTAGGACATGACTTCCCTGCTTAAATCCCAGCGGTGACTTTCCTCCCGTCTTAAAATCTCCTGAGTGAGGGCTGAGTTGACTGACTCAGTCGCTAAGTATGGGAAGGGAAGAGTAGTGGAGAACCTGGGCAGCCACCGCCTTAACCAAGTGATGCAGGTTACTGAGCGTAAGTCACGTGGGCATCTGTGATCCCTGACAGTGTTGCAATGAGAAACACGCTGTGTGGCTTACCGGTTCTTCTCTCCCTTTCTGTGATTCTGTTTTATAATAAAGATTTTGGCACCTAAGTTTCCAAATACAAAAGCCCAGAGAATGCATCAGAATCTCTATGTAACCCTCACTCAGCTTCAACAATGATCAACGTTTCTCTTATGTTATTATTTTTTCTTGGGAATCCATGATATAATAAGACACATGTCAGGTTCCCAGCACAAGAGCTTCTAAAAGCCTTGGAATCTCCTTAGCAAAAAGCCCTTCCAAACATACCTGAGTTTATGCTAATGAGCTGACCCTAGGTGGACCCCATTTAACTTCAGATGGAGGCCCCTGGTTGCTGGTAATAGTGTGAGTAGAGTGCTGGAATTCCCCCCCCACCACCACCACTTTTCAACCGCCAGGAAGTGGGGAGGAGGCTGGAGGCTGAGTTAATCCCCAAGATTTCGTCAATTGTGCTTAGATAATAGGCTGCCTAAGGAAATGCAAACTTACGAGAAAAAAAAGGAAATATACCATCCCTTGGTGATTATCTGTAATGGCCAAAATGAGATTTAAAAAGAGTTCTGGGGCGCCTGGGTGGCTCAGTTGGTTAAGCAACTGCCTTCGGCTCAGCTCATGATCCTGGAGTCCCGGGATCGAGTCCCACCTCGAGCCCCGCTGAGCAGGGAGCCTGCTTCTCCCTCTCCCTCTGCCCCTCGCCCCACTCATGCTCTCTCTCTCTCATTCTCTCTCTTTCAAATACATAAATAAAATCATCAAAAGAGATCTGGTGGGACGCCTGGGTGGTTCAGTTGGTTGAGCGGCTGCCTTTGGCTCAGGTCATGATCCCAGCGTCCTGGGATCGAGTCCCGCATCGGGCTCCTTGCTCAGCAGGGAGCCTGCTCCTCTCTCTGCTTCTGCCTGCCTCTCTGCCTGCTTGTGTTCTCTCTCTGTTAAAATAAATAAAATAAAATCTTTAAAAAAAAAAGAGAGAGAGATCTGGTTTGGGCTTTGGTGTTAGACAGAGTTCAGGTCTTGGTCAGCCTAAGCTTTGGCCACTAGCCCCAGAGATCACCGCGGAGTGAGCGAGTGTGCTCTCTGGTCACCGGGAATGCTGTCGATGCGGCGGGGGGTGGGGGGGGAGGGGTGCTGCAAAACCAGAGACACCAGCGGGTATGGCGCAAAAGAGTTGCCTCATTCTGTAGATTGGTATCATCAGCTTCCTGGAGAACATTTTTAAAAGTGGGTTGTGAGAGAGACTAATTGAAGGGCAATATCCTTGGCTTTAAATGCCGCAGAGTAGACTGGGTGGATGCAGGACCCCCAGCTCCTTCTTAAACCCCCGCAGGTGGCTGCATGCCATCCAGACAGGAAGGACGTTATTCCTGGGGAATGATCCCGAAGCCCTTCCGGAAGCTACCCTCATTAGCACGCGCTCAGGTCCAGGGTGAAAAAAAAAGGGCCTCGGTATCAATAACAAAAAACCCTCCTCTCTCCCCTCTGACTCCGGGAAATTCCAAGATATTGAGAGGCACCGCGCCAGGAACTGGGACAAAGACCAACTACATATTATTCTATTACAAGATCACACACACACACACACACACACACACACACACACACACACCTTTCCCGAGCATTTGAGAACACAAACAAGGGCTTGTAACAAATGTAACCACCGGCCCATTATCGTGCCCAACAAAGTTAGCAATGACTCTTTAATATCTCTCAATACCCAGTTCACATTCAAATTTCTTTGATTATCTCAAAGATGGCTTTTGCAGCTGATTTGTTCCAAGACATAAACAAGGCCCCACACGTGGCTTTGGCTGCTGTATCCCTTCGGTAAGGGAATTCCCTCCCTTTTCTCTCCTTTCGGTTTCCATGCCACTGATTCAATGAGAAACAGAACCTTTGTCCCGTAGAATCTTCCTCATTCTGGATCTGGCTGATGGCTTCCTCGAGATGTTTTCTGTTGTGTTTTTTGTTGTTTTGTTTTGCTTTTTCATTTCTTCGGTTCTCTTCCTTGGTTCCTGTAAGCCGGTAATTAGATCTAGATGGGAAGACCCTTCTACTGCGGTCTGTGCCCACCTCCGCAGGCTGATCTCATGCCATTCTCCGCCCCTCTCTACCCTCCAGCCAGACGCCTCTGAATAGACACCGTGTTCCCTCATTGTGGAACTTCCCTATTTTCTTGCTCAACCGAGGTTGTCTCAGCCTAAACATCACTTACTTCCCTAGGAAAGGAGAACTTCCCTGACTCCCTAATAAGGGGAGACTCCTCCCCGCCACCAAAGCCCTTAGTGTGCCCTGTCTGTCTCCTAAGACCATAAAAGGGAAGCTTGGTCCCGGGTGACTTGAGGCGAAATAGAACTTTTTTTTACCACTCCCTTGGCCAGAAAATAACCTTTCTCTGAATTCCTGGCATCTACTGCATACAAAGTGGGAACAGATACGGTTATCTCTGAGTGGTTACTGAAGATTTGCTTGGTTTTAGCTGCGTTGCTCATTTTCCTTCCATGAGCTTGCAAATTAAACATGAAAATGTTTAATTCACAAATTGCTGCCTTTAATAATCTACTCACTAAATATTGAGTGAATGCAAGCACGGCTTTGCGTAGCACTTGAGAGATGTGACGGGATGTGGGGGGGGGGTGCGGGGGGGAAGAGCAGACAGCAGTCCCTGCCTCCGCCAAGCCAAGCTTACGGGGTCCGTGGCAGGCGTCGGTAAACTGTGGCCCCTAGCCCAACTTGGCCCGCCGCCTAATTTTGGATGAACGGAAAGCTGAGACACCAAAAGAAGAAGAAGAAGATTCTGTGATGTGAAAATTATATGAAATTCAGGGGCGCCTGGGTGGCTCAGTGGGTTAAAGCCTCTGCCTTCCGCTCAGGTCATGATTCCAGGGTCCTGGGATCCAGTCCTGCACTGGGCTTCCTGCTCAGCAGGGAGCCTGCTTCTCCCTCTGCCTGCCTCTCTGCCTACTTGTGATCTCTGTCTTTCTGTCAAATAAAGAAATAAAAAATCTTGGGCGCCTGGGTGGCTCAGTTGGTTGGGCGACTGCCTTCGGCTTGGGTCATGATCCCGGAGTCCCGGGATCGAGTCCCATATCGGACTCCCGGCTCTGCGGGAGGTCTGCTTCTCCCTCTGACCTTCTCCCCTCTCATTCTCAGTCTCTCTCTCTCTAATAAATAAATAAAAATCTTTAAAAAAAATGTAAAAAAAAAGTATTTCCCAAATGCAGATTTACGAGATTTTGTGTGGGTCATAAAGTCAATTTAGTGGGCCTCAAACAGCATTCTTTTTTTTTTTTAATGAAATAGAAAAGAACAAAAATATTAGGTGTATCATATGTCATGAGAGTGAATATTATTTTGTGAGAGATTTGCTTCACTTATGTCTACTATATATGTTCGTATGTGCCTGTGTGTACTGCATCATGATATGAAATGTAATCTTTACTATATAGACCAGGGTCAAAACATCTGAAAGTCATAGGCTTCGAGGGAAGCCTGGAAGACATGGAGAGATCACCAGGAAGTTCTAGTACAGTGTGGCTGGTGTGATGATGGAAAGTTCTAGACACTTAGAGACATAGAGGAGGCACTTAAGACAGCCTTGGAGTATCAGGGAGGGTTTCCTGGAAGAAATGACATCTGAGCAGTGACCTGAAGGACAAGTAGGAGTTAGCAGGACTCTTCTTCTTTCTCTAAGAAGAGAAAAGACGATAATAGCATGTGCAAAGGCCCTGGGGCAAAAGTAAGTAAAACATTTGGGAGCAACTACAAGGAGTTCAGTACTGTTGGAGTTTAGAACGAGATGAGGCTTTTTTTATTCCCTTCCCTTTCCATCATATCACGCCTCTGTTTTCCTTGAGCGCTTATCTCAGTTGCCTTATTATTTATTTATTTACATTTATTACACCTCCTCCGTCAACACGCTCAAAAAAGTAAATTCCACGAAAGGGGAGACTGGTCTGTCTTCTTTAGAACTAAGCCCTCGTACCACGCCTGGGACAGAATAGGCACTCAGAATTTACTAAAGGGATGTTAGGAAGATATCCCTCCCTGCTATATTGTGGGGAGAGGGGATCCTAGAGCATAAGGCTTATTTAGTTGTTCAACCAGTTGTTGGAGGTAGGGCCGTGAGTTCTCGATTCAGACAAACCTGGTATGAAGCCAGGCAGATTCAGACCCAGACCCCCGGAGGATCCCTTCTGGGAACCACCCTCTGTTGTGGCTGGTGAGGCAAGTCCCAAGTACAAATACGCACTTAGGGCTTACTTGTGTCCAGGTGTGTTTTAAGCACTTTATTGACATAGATGAATAAACGTAATCCTCGTCACGAACCGGTAGGTATTATTAGCATCTCCCATTTTACAGATGAGGACACTGAGGCACGGGAAGGTCGTCACTTAACCAACGTCAAGCAGGGCGACCCGGAAACAAATCAGGCAACTCAGTTCTTGATCATGTGCTTTGAGCCACTACCCCAAACTGCTTCTTGGAAAACCCACAACTTCCCAGAACAGATAAGAGCGGCTTACGCTATGAGAGCCCTTTTCTCCTTCAGGATTGGCCATGCAAAGAATCACCAACGCTTCTGCTCATTGTTCTACATACACGGAGGGATTTCCGGGAGGTTCCCGGGGATGGATGGGTGAGCTCCCCTGGGAAGATCGCCACCCCCACTGGGCACTGGCCACCTCGCCTCGCCAGCGGGACGTGGACTGGAATACGACGAGAGCCAAGCCTTAGGAGTGACTACAGTGCCTCTTGCCACGTGGCCACTGAACGCGAAAAACGTGGCAAATCTGACTTCAGACGCAAACTGGATTCTGAAGACTTCATAATGGATAAAATGATGTCAGAGATCTTATCAATAACATTTTATATCGATTACATGTTGAAATGACAACAATTAGGTTAAATAAAATACCTCCTTAGGGGCACCTGGCTGGCTGCATTGGAGCGCCCTGTGATTCTTTTTTTTTTTTTTTTAATTTTTATTTACTTCTTTGACAGAGAGAGAGAGAGATCACAAGCAGGCAGAGAGGCAGGCAGAGACAGAGAGGGAAGCAAGCTCCCTGCTGAGCAGAAAGCCCGATGTGGGGCTCGATCCCAGGACCCCGAGACCATAACCTGAGCCGAAGGCAGAGGCTTTAACCCACTGACCCCCCCAGGTGCCCCGGACCCCGTGATTCTTGATCTTGGCGTCCTTGAGCCCCACGGTGGGTGTAGAGCTTACATTAAAAATAAATAAATAAATAAAAACAAAATAACTTCTTAAAATTAAAAAAAAAAAAAAAGAAAAGACTTAGGTAGGGGTCAGGTACCTGAGTTCAAATCCAGACTCCCGGCTTCCTGGGCAAGTTACTCACCCTCTCTGTGCCTGGCTCCCCACCTGCCAAAGGAGGGCAGTCATGTCACAGTCGTGAGATAGGGGAGGTTAGTACGCGTAAATGCCGAGAAGGGTCTTCAGTTTAGTGGATTCAGTATAGGCTGTGTGTTGCCATTATTATTCTAGCAAAATACCAGAGAAACCAAGCCTGAGAGACTCTCTAAGTACGATGAACCCCCCACCTTGCACAGGGATACCGTGCCCTCTAGCCAGGGCAAGCGTCATTCCCTGGGCTTATCCCCAGGGGACGATCTCTTACCCTCCCCCACCCCCGCCCCCGCCCCAAGCCATCCAGTTCTGCTTTCCACCTCCCCTCTGCCCTCTTGCTCTCCTGGAAACTTGGCTCTGCTTCGAAGCAACTCTTGGAAGAGATTGTTGTTGTCTCTCCCACATTCTACATATGCTGAGATGTAGAAAGGCAGATGTCTTTCTTCCTCCCTGTTATGACTTCCAAAAAATTTCCCTTCCCTTCAAAATCCCAGGCTCCACGGGCTGAATGGTGTCCATAACCCTTCCTGCTTGCAAGCATCTTCCGCCATCTACGCACCTGGTGGGGGCCTCAAGCATCAGGTGTAGACTAAGACAGCCCTCTCTGCAATCCGCCCAGCACCCCACCAGCTCCCTGTCCCCTGTGCCCCTCTCCCCACCTCAGCCACACACCCCGACCGCCGGACCCCAGGACCCTGACGTCATCAGGAGCTGCACTAGTCCCAGCCTCCTGATTTCAAGCACCCAGCCACTCTCCATCCTCCAAGGCTCCCTGCTACCCTCAGTCCCACAATCCCTCCCCACCCTTTGGGCTCTGGAGTCTGTTGGCCCGTCCGCATGGTCACTGTCCCCCACCTTCGTGTGGGTCTTCACGTCTGACCTCACCCCGTGTCTGCCCAGCTGTCCATCCCGACGCAGACACCCCCACTTCCCCCGTCCTCTCCCTCCATCTTACTTCCAAAACGCCACGTGTGCCTGGACTGGGCTCCACCGGCCACGGGACTTTGCCTGAGCTGCTGCGCGTGGCTGGAGAAAGACACGGGCCCGGATCTCAGGTCTCCGATCTCGAGGTGAGGCTGCCCCTCCCAGCCACGGGGAGGCTCTCAGCTCAGCCCTGGCAGCAGTCCCTCTGAAATGATGACTTGGTAGGCTTCTCTCTCCAGATGGCAGCACTTGGTCATCCTTGGCCCGAGATCCTAGTTCTTGTCTTCTCAGAAAAGAAAAGCCCCGTCTTTCTTCTCATCATGACCGTTCCCTGAAAATCCCCCCCCCCCTTTTTTTTTCTATTTTCTGTCTTCTATTTTTTTTCTCTTTGGTGTTGACTTTGTCCTCGAATGTTTTTCTCTTTCTCTTCCATTCATGTCTCCACCACCCCGACGGAAGTGCCCTCATCGAGATAATCTTGCCGGGCCCAGTGGTCAGTTCTCCCGGTCTCGGGAGCATTTAACAAAGCTGCCCATCCTCCCTGAAACACGGTTTTGGCCTCCAGGCCTCACATGGGCCTGGTCTTCCTCCCGCTTCGCAGGGATGCCCTGTGCCGTCCCCCCTCCTCTTGCCCTTCTCTGTGCCTCTCCTCTCTTTTCTCAACTCCCCTCCCTCTCCCAGCCCTGCCCCACTCCTGTCCTCCCCCTGCGTCCTCACATTGATAAATGGCCCCCTCATCCCATCACCAGGTCTAGATATTGGGGTCAGGTCCCTCTTCACCTCTTCAGCTCTCCTCCGGCTCGCCGAGCTCCAACCACTCCACCTCTCTGCCACGGGCCACGCTGGTCTCCGCAGGGCCTTGGCACATGCCTTGTCTGCACTGCAACACTTTGTCTCCATGACCCACTTTCCTTCCTGGCCACCACTGCCCCAGAGAGGCCTCCCCTGGCCTTCCTAACGAAAGTCGTCCTCACCAGCTCTTACTTTGGCTCCTAAACTCACTCTATTTTTCTTCATAACTCATCGCTGCGTAGAGTTGCGTGTTTATTGGCTAATGCGCTCACTGCTTGTCTCTCCCAGCTAAATCCCCGGCATACTCAACAGTGCCTAGTGTATAGTAAGTACTCCGTACCTCTTTGCTAAGAAGGAAAAAAGGAGAAAGGGAGAAAGAGAGAAATATCGTGCAGGTACATGTACATGAAAGGCCCCAGAAAGCTGGTTTGGGATAAAGCCAGCATAACTCTCAGCTCTTCCCCTCTGCATACTGCATCAGTCCTGTCGGTGATGCGACAAGCGTGAGATTTAGAGTTGATGGGCCCAGTACAAGTCCCAGCTTGACAGCTTCCCGCTGTGTGGTCTCAAGCAAGTTACTCAGCTTCTCTGAGCCACATACACTCATTCTGCCAATGTTTGCTGAGTGCCAGGTTTACAACACAAGCATCGTGCTGTGCCTAGCGTGAAGATTATGTAAGATAAAGTATGACGTGTCTTGGCACCACGCCTGACTACTCAGTACTCAGTCACCCGGGGTTATCAATGCTTCGTGTTTTGCCGTGAGTTATTCTCATTGTCTATTTACAGTTATCTGAGGTTTACAACTTGGATTTTCCCATTGATCAGAAACTTATTTCGGACTGGGGGCGCCTGGCTGGCTCCGTCAGAAGAGCAAGGGTCTCTTGATCTCGGGGTTCTGGGTTCGAGCACCACGTTCAGGTAGAGATGACTAAAAAAAAAAAATAACAAACTTTAACAAAATTAATTTAGGACCATTTTAGGAGGGTTCTTCAGGGGTCGGATTTTGTTACCTAAACATTGGGAAGTTTCTGATTTATTGGCTCGTGGTCAGAGAATGTGGCCAGTACAATTTCAGGTTTGAGGAATTTGGTATTTCATCCAGAGCCTAATAATTGATCCATATTTGGGACTGTTTCCTTGGCATCGAAGAGGGTGTGTTCTGCATTTATGAGATACAAAGGTCAATAAATATTATCTCAATCAAGTTCCAGGATGAAGACTTCATGTTCACTGCTATATTCCTGGGATCTAGCAGCCGGCCTGAGGCACATCATAGAGGCTCAATAAATATTTGCTGAATGAGTGGTAATTAATCAATCAACCTTATTATCACTTAGATTCTCAATACCTTTGTACCTTTGCGTACTTTTTCCTACTTCACCTGCCAAAGCCTGGTGAGTTAGGTTAGTTTCCCATACTGTTATATTTCTGACAACTTCCCAGTTTATTGCTAACTATTTTGGTTTCGTGTATTTTCATATATGACCTAGTGCCTGAAGGTTTAGGGCTGTTATGTAATCATTGTAAACAAAACAACCCCTTTGACAAAACACGATCTGTGTGATACTGTTTAATTCTGTTACATATTTATTATTTTGAAGGAATGACACAATAAAAAAATTTTAAAAACTTAAAAATGAAAAGTGAAAAAGTAAAAAACCACTAACACAATAATAAAACCCGAAAGGCAGAAAAGTGCCCTTTGGAGGACAGTGAAGAGGAAGTCCTCTCCTACACTTGTGTCCCATCGCCCTGCCCCTCCCCCGAGGCCAATACCACTAACACAATTTGGCCAATCAGCTCCATTTGAAAACATTAACGTTTTTCACCGAGAAGTTTAAAATACTTACACGAATTGCTATGTGTTTCACATAATGAGTCACCTTATTTTATGCTTTCTGTTTTTTCTCGATGCTTTATCTTCTATGTGAGTTGAGTTTGCTTCGATCTCCTCCCAACCTTTGGAAGGCACACACCCCTTTCTGTGTGTCTCTAATGTTTTCCTTTAAAATTTTAGAAGCACTTGTTAAAAGGTTTTCCTTATTTATTTGAGAGAGAGAGAGAGCATGAGCAGGGGGCGGGGCAGAGGGAGAGGGAGAAGTAGATTCCCTGCTGAGCAGGGAACCCCCCCCCAATGCAGGACTCGATGCCAGGACCCCGGGATCATGACCTGAGCTGAAGGCACACACTCAACCGACTGAGCCTCTCAGGTGCCCCTTTAAAAGCATCTTCAACTTGTATTTCTGGGTGGGAAGTCGAGAGTAAAATAATGTGCCAAGAGTCTCCCCAATTCAAGTCTTCCCCAACCAAGAAGTTAAACATATCGCCTTCCTGCCCTCCCCAGATAATGCTGTTGAAATTACAGATACAGGCGGCCGTTATTGTTCGCATCTGTCCCCATGATGGGTGGGGAGATTTCTGCACCTGCTGGGGTGCAACTGCGGCTCCTGAAAGGTCCTATGTTGAAGCCCTAGCCCTCATCCGCAGTGACTGACGTCCTCATAAAAAGAGGGAATTTGGACACAGACATTTCCAGAGGGACAATCACTCCAAGACAAGGGGAGAAGGACGCCAGAGAAAGGGGACGCTGAAGAAACCAGCCATGCTGACCTCTCCAGGCTGGCCTTGGGTCCTCCGGAGCAGCCCCCACGGCCGGATACCTTTCAGGCATCTCCAGTAAATGAATCACCACCCCCAACAACCTGCCAGAGGGGAAGCCACGGAGGACCCCCCCGCCCAGCGCCTGCCTCCCCAGCGGGGCTGCCATCTGCTGGTGGCTCTTCCTGCAGCTCGGTGGTCCCCCATTTAAGAAGATGGCCCCCGGCAAGGAGTGACCCCGAAATGAATAGACAGTTGACCGTGGGACATCACAGTTTTTTTCAGTCAATACAGGAGGGCGCTGTGCTTGTATGTTCCTTACGGATCTCCTAATCGCCTTCCCCCTCCTTTACTGTAAGAATACGGCACGGAATACGGGAAAGCCCTGTCCATCATCGGCTGTGTGTTAGCAGTCTTCATAGGGAGGGTCCGAAGTTACACGTGGATTTTCAACCGCGTGCCTCCCCTCACCCCACGTCGCTTGTCACCTGGACTGTGACAGCCTCTGACATCTAGTCTCCCTGTTTGCACCTCCCCTCTACAACCCCCACTCCAGACGCCACCAAAACGCTCTCTTTAAAAATAAATCGAATTATGTCATCCAGTTGCTTAAAACCCTCCAGAGCCTCCTCCCGGCCTCTCGAGGCCCCACAAAACCCACCCAGCCCCTGCCTTCCTCACTGCGCCCACCTCCGACCCCTCACCCCAGTCCTAAACACACTGGCCTCCTGTAGCCCCCAGATCCCCTTCCCGGAGTCTGCCGGCTTCCTGGGACACCAGCCCCCAGGACCTCTCTCCTCCCGTCCTCGGGCCTGCCCCTCCCAGCGGAAGCAATAGAGCATCGTGGTCGGGAGCTCAGCCCCTGGCCCCACATGTGTCCTTCATCACCCTGAATTCCTCCCCAGTCATAGGACGCCTGCTGCTGGCAGGTGCCATGAGCTGGGCCCCCGATCTCACTCAACGTCGGAGCTGCGGCTGCAGCGCCGTGTCCCACGAAGAAAAAAATGCCACGGGTTAGGCTGCACCACCATGCTTTTTTAACGCATATAATGTGTATTTTATGCGAATTTCAGGCCCTCTGAAAAACCACCCTGGCACATACCAGGGAAAGAAAGCTAGCCGCGAAATAAACTCGGCATTGCATCTCCAATGTCTCTTCGGAGCCTGACTCTCCTGAATCCTGTCCTGATCGAGGTGCCGCTGTCTGTGTTGGTCACCCGATCCCAGGCTCTGTGCGATCGATCACTGATCACCGATCAATCATCGATGGAGGGCCCTGCTGAGGCAGCATTTCCCAGGAGACATAGACAGGAGGTCAAGGATCATCGAAGTGCCAGACATGATTAAAGAGCCACCTTGGAAGCAGATCGTCCATCCCCATGAGAGGACAGTGCATTGATAAGAGGGGAATCACCCAGCTGAGCCCTTCATGAATTCTGGACCCACAAAAGCATAAGCTAAATAAAATAATTGCTTTAAGCCATAAAAAAAAAAAAAGCCCCACAACTGTCCCCAGAGCCCCTCCAGAAACCACTAACCCTTTCCTGGTTTCCCAACTGCTGGCCACCGACCGGACTCTCGCGTCCACCAAGTCTTCGCCTCCCTGCTTCGTTTCCGTGCCTTCCGAAACACCTTCGCCTTTTGTCCCCATTTGAAAACATAATGCTGGGGCGCCTGGGGGGGCTCCGTCAGTGAAGCGTCTGCCTTCAGCTCAGGTCATGATCTCAGGGTCCTGGGATTGGGCTCCCTGTGCAGCAGATCGGGCTCCCTGTGCAGCAGATCGGGCTCCCTCTCCCTCTGCTCTTCCCTCCTGTTCATGCCCACTCTCTAAAATAAAATAAAATAAAATAAAATAAAATAAAATAAAAACATAACATAACACAAAATAACATAAAATAAACCAGACTTCTTTTCTGGAGCAGTTTAGGGCCACTAAATTCAGTGGAAAGTATAGAGTGTTTGCATCACCCTTCTCCTCCAGGCAGCCCCCCTTGGCTTCCCCACGGCCAACACCCCGTCCCCCAGAGTGGTGCGTGTGTTTCAATCCGTGAACCTACCCAAACTCCTCATTACCACCCAAGGCCAGAGTTTACGGTGGGCTTTACTTTCGGTGTTGGACACTCTATGGGTTTTGACAGGCGTGTATCACGACTTGGCTCCACCACGAGAGCATCCCACAGAATAATTTCCCTGCCCCGAACATGCACTCTGGTGTGCCTGGTCCATCCCTCTCCCCTCCCCGACCCCCTGGCACCCACAGCTCTTTTTACCGTCCCCAGAGTTTTGCTTTTTCCAACCCAACCCAGGGCTGGAATCACGTAGCGCGTGGCCTTTTTAGACTGGCTTCTTTTCACGTACCATTATGCGGGTACGTCTCCTTTGTGTCTTGTGTTGAAAACTCCTTGCTTTTTAGCTTTAAACAGTAGCGTATTGTCTGGATGGACCACCGTCCCTCTATTTATCCACTCGCCTACTACGGGGTATCTTGGGTGCTTCCGAGATTTGGCTTATTTGGCTTCTTTCCAGAAGAAAGCCGCTACGAACATCCGGGTCCAGGTTTTTGTGTGGACTTGAGTTTTCAACGCTTGCGGGTAAATACCTAGAAGTCTGCCGGATTGTATGGTGAGAGGACGTTTGGTTTTGTAATAAACAGCCAGACTTTCTTCCGAAGTGCCTGGCATTCCCGCCAGCAGGGACTGAGAGTTCCTGTCACCCTACATCTTCGCCAGTACTTAGGATTGTCAGCGTTGTGGATTTTGGCCGTTCTCATAGAAACTTCGCTTCTACAACCCCACTGTTGTAGGGGTGTTCGCAGTTCCTTAACAGCATGACATGGAACTATTTTTTCTATGCCCTTTGCCATCTGGGCATTAGGGAAGTGTCTATTTGGGTCTTTTGCCCAATTTTTTAATCGGGTTGTTCTTTTTTTATCGTTGAGTTGTTTGTTTGTTTTAAGATGTTATTTATTTGAGAGAGAGAGAGAGAGAGAGCACGCTCATGAGCATGGGGAGGGAGAGGGAGAAGCAAACTCCCCACTGAGCTGGGAGCCCCATGTGGGGGCTCGATCTCAGGACCCTGGGATCATGACCTGAGCTAAAGGGAGATGCTTAACCCACTGAGCCACCCAGGCGTCTGTGAAGAGTGTTTTGCATATTCTGGTTAATAGTCTTTGATTAGCTATGTCTTTTGCAAATACTTCCTCCCGGTCTGTAGCTTGTCTCATTCTCCTGACGGGCACAAGTTTTTAATATTAATGAGCTCCAGCCTATCGAATACTTCTTTATGAATCACCCTTGAAAGTTAGTTCTACCTTTGGACATTTTGATTACCTGAATCAGCAAATTCCCTCTTGGTTTCAGGAGAGTTAGGTTTTCTGCTACTTCATATTTATTTCCTTAAAATAGACTCTGGGCGCATCGGACAATAAACAATGGACATCTTTACTACTGTTAATATAATTTTTAGGATTTTTATATATTTTTTTTTCTCTTCAAAAGGCTTTTCCTTTGGGGCACCTGGGTGGCTCAGTTGTTGAGCGTCTGCCTTTGGCTTAGGTTATGATCCCGGGATCCTGGGATCGAGCCCTGCATCGGGCTCCCTGCTCAGCGGGAAACCTGCTTCTCCCTCTCCCACTCCCCCTGCTTTTGTTCCTTCTCTCGCTGTGTCTCTCTCTGTCAAATAAATAAATAAAATCTTTAAAAATATATATATTTTTATACATTTATTTGAGAGAGAGTGTGAGAGAGAGAGCATGAGCAAAGGAAGTGGGGGAGGGGCGCCTGGGGGGCTCAGTGGGTTGGGGCCTCTGCTTTCAGCTTAGGTCATGATCTCAGGGTCCTGGGAAGCACCCGCATTGGGCTCTCTGCTTGGCGGGGAGCCTGCTTCCCCTTCTCTCTCTGCCTGCCTCTCTGCCTACTTGTGATCTCTCTCTGTCAAATAAATAAATAAAATCTTTGAGATCACAAGTAGGCAGAGAGGCAGGCAGAGGGAGAGGGGGAAGCAGACTCCCCGCTGAACTGAAAACCCTATGCGGAACTCGATCCCAGGATCCTGGGATCATGACCTGAGCTGAAGGCAGACGCTCAACTGACTGAGCCCCACAGAGCCCCCTCCCCAGTTGTCTTATAAACAGGAGGAGTCCCTCCCGGATTCTGGCATTCATCTTTGAGTGATCAGCGTTCTCCACTTTCTGTCTCGATGTGGGGGCTTCAGCGGGCTGCTGGGACAAACTTCGTGAGGGGCCACGGTCTGGACACCGCCGTCTGTGTGACGTCTTCACGCACCCTCTGATGTCCTGCCACCCAGCTCTCCACGGCTCTCCCACCCCCTCCTTGGGCCTTCACTTTCCTTTCTGCTCCCAAGGCCCACATCAGGGTCTCACACCCCAACTGTGAGTCCCCACAGTCTCCGGCACCAGGCCCTGCCCACAGCGGGGGCTTCGTGAATTCACCTCTGGATCCAAAAAGACTCTCCACATTGCAGTTGACAGAAACACCCCTTGAACTGGTTCACGGAACCAAAACCTTGAAGGGCCGATCAGGCTTCAGGCGTAGCTTGATCTGCCTTCAAGATGTTTCTCTCCAACTCTTGGCTCTTTCCTCTTGACCGACTTCGCTCTGCCGGGGGCAGGCCCTCCCCGTGGGGACGCTAGGCCACCAGCAGCGTCAGCGACCGGGCAGACACAGAGCTCCCTTCCACTGCGGGCGGACAGTGACCCAAACCAGAAGTTGATTCTTGCAAGACTGGCCTGGGTCCTGCAGCCAAGGCTGAGTCAAACACGGAGGCTGGAGGGACAGAGCGCTGGAATCCATCAGTCCTCCCGGGAGAGCCCCTGAGAGACTGGCTGTGGCCTCCAGCAGAAGGAGAGCTTGCTTATTTATTTATTTTTAAAATTATTTATTTATTTATGTATTTATTTATTTTTTTTACAGAGAGAGAGAGCGTGCGAGAGCACAAGCAGGGGGAGCGGCAGGCAGTGGGGAGGGAGAAGCAGGCTCCCCGCTGAGCAGGGAGCTCGACAGGGGGCTGGATCCTGGGCCCTGAGATTGTGACCTGAGCCGGAAGCAGACGCTTCACTTTAACCGAGGAGCCTCCCCCTCCCCCAGGCATCCCCAGGAGGAGGGCTTTATGGATAAGTGCAGACAGCAGGAATGCGCGCACGGGGAGCGACCACCAGCATCCTCTTAGTTTCCTTCCAGCAAGGCCCCTCCTCTTAGGCCCGCTGGGAACGAAGGGGACCACCGCACGCCTGCCGAGCGCACCCCAACGTACAGAGCGCTTCTCACACGGTCCCACTGCGTCCGCACGACTCACCACCCGGGGCGCGGCGTCACTCCAGCCTTCACGCCCTCCAAGCCTCAGGGACTCCGAGGCATCGGGGGTCGGGCTGAGTCAGGAAGCCGGCGAGGAGCCCTGGGGGTGCGTGCAGGAGAGGAGGAAGAACACGCTAACCTCGGGCCGCTTCCCCCGCCTCAAGCTCCCCACCCCCTCCCGCTCGCGGGCCCGCAGCCCGTCCACCTCCACCTCCTCTTAGCCGGCGTCCTGCCTGCCTCTCTCCCTTATCTCTTCCTGCCAGCTACTGCCACACCTCCTCCCCAACCTTTGTACCTTGCTTTGGGCTTGGGTTTTTGTGTTTTTTTCTCTGGACCTGGGAACCCGGGCTCACTTTCACTCGGGGCTCGCGTCCTCGCGGCCGCCTCGCCATGTGCACTGGAAAGTGCGCCCGCTTCGTGGGGCTCTCCCTCATCCCCCTCTCCCTGATCTGCATCGTGGCCAACGCCCTCCTGCTGGTGCCTCAGGGCAAGACCACCTGGACCGACACCAGCCACCTCAGTTTGCAAGTCTGGCTCATGGCCGGCTTCCTCGGCGGGGGCCTCATGGTGAGCCGGCCGCGGGGGGGAGGGGGTCCCCGGAAGGGCGGGCTGCCCCCAGATACTGAGCACCCGTGAGCTCAGCACCTAAGCTGAACGCGCACCGGGAAAGAGAAGGAAGGAAGACAGGAGCCTCTAAGCAGCCTCCCCTCTGGGGGGGGGGGGCGTCCTGCCTGTCCCCCCCCCAGCCCCCCCCCCCCCCCCGCCCAGGTCCCGCAGCACACGCTAGCTAGCACGCCCCAGCGCCAGGGCAGAGGGGACCGCGGGCTGTGTGGGCGCTCCTCAGGGCCAGATGATAACGGGCCAGGGGGTGGGGGTGGGGGTGGAGACACGGGAGCTCCGTCATCGCACCTGTCCCCTCCGCGTCCCCTCACTCGGGGCCCACACTTCTGGATGTCCCCACCTGGGGCTGCAGAGCTCAGGTCAGCGCGGTGAAGGGGCCCCAGGTCCTCCCGGGGACTCGGATCTGTCAGAAGGGGGGGAGGGGAGATGCCTCTCCTGGACCTCCTCATCCCCTTCTTCCAATCCCTCCCTGTTTGGGGGAACTTCTGGAAGGTCAGGGTTGTTTAACAGTGTCATGGGGTGAAGACTAGAGACCTATCCAGCAGGGCTCCTCACTCCGCAGATGAAAGTCCCCGGAGGGATGAAGGTTCCCGGGACAAGGCTCACCTCCCTTTGCCTCTTTCTCTGGCCACAGAGACACTCCTTCCTCCACACTCCCCAGATGTCGAACTGCACCCCTCTCTAGCCCCACCACCCCCAAGTCCCTGCAATCTAACGGGCCTGCCTCCGGAGCAACCCCCCCCCCCCACTTGCCGGGCGTGTCCCCTCACCCAGGCTCATTCCCAGCTGCCCACTTCCCGCCTCCAGGCCCTGAGCTGCCCACACAGTCCCTGCTGCACCCCCGGGACACAGGCCTGGTCGCTGCGGGAATGGGAGCTCCACCAGAGCAAGGGCTGCCAGTTTCAGATGGCTGCCCTGGGGCGGGGGGGGGGGGGGATGCCTGGTCCCACACTGGGCACTCGATTAATCCTCGGGGAGCAAAGTAAACACATGATCAAGACGGGAGTAGGTGCCACCAAGGAAACAAAGCAGCACACTGGGGGGAGGGGGCACTGTTTATAACATTTTTTTTTAGACATCATCTTCTATCCCCTTTGAATTTTACTTGTAAGCAAGAGAGTATACTTTAAAAAAAAAAAAAAAGGATTTTATTTATTTATTTGAGAGAGCATAAACAGGGGAAGAGGGAGAGGGAGAGGGAGAAGCAGGCCCGACCCTGACCCTGGGATCATGACCTGAGCCAAAGGGAGATGCTTAACCCACTGAGCCACCCAGATGCCCCTCAGGGGTATACTTTTAATCTGTTTTAAGTGAACGCTGTGCCGCGTGTGGGGCTCAAACTCAGAACCCTAAGATCAACAGCTGCATGCTTGACCACATGAGCCGGCCAGGCCCCCCTGTCTACAGCATTTGCAAGGAAGGCCTCGATGAGGTGACATCTGAACTGAACCCCACAAGGGAAGAGGAAGGACCCCGCACGGCAGACAGGGGGCTGGCAAGGGCACAGCCCAAGCTTGCACACCTGAGGACCGTAGGGGCGGCCGGGGCGGCCGGGCTTTAACGAGATGACATCTGAGGTAGGCAGCGGCCAGAACCTCTATGCCCTTGTAGGAATCTGAATTTTATCATAAGTACGACAGCAAGCTATTGAAGGACCTTTTACCTTCTTTTGAGCTTTCAAACTTGTAAGTCACACAGGAGACCGCCCTGTGAATTTTTACAAAGTGAACCCCTCCTGTTCTCCCAGCACCCAGACCAAGATACGGGTCATTACCAGAATCCCAGACAGGCCCCCCACGCCGCGAGAGTCCCCACTCCCCTGATTTCTAACCCCACGGGCTAGTTTTGCCTGTTTGGCGCTTTACGTAAATGGAATCGTCCAGTGTAACAATTTTGTGTCTGGTTTCTCTAGCTCAACCGTATGTTTGAGTTTCACCCATATCATTATGGAAGCACATAGTCTATTATTTCCAGCGTGTTCCAGGGCGTGAATAGACCACAATTAATTTTAACATCCTACCATCGATGGATGTTTGGATAGGCCCCGACTTGGGTTTGTTACAAATAAGTCTGCTCTAAACACTCCTATAAATGTCTTTAGGCGAAATTCTGTTTGCATTGCTGTTGGATAGATACTTAGGGTGAAACTGCTGTTTCTTAAGGTGTGCAAGTAGTCAGGGCTGCTAGATATTGCCAGAGAGTTTTCTGAAGTTCATCCCAAGTTCATTCCCAACAGCCAAATAGGAGAGTTCTAGATGCTCCATCCCCTGCTGGATTTAGAAGGTCCCACAGGCTGCTTTGTGGCATGACAGGTAGAAGTGAGCCAGTGACCTAAGAGCCCACAGAGGCCACTGTGGTTGTCCCAGGCAGTTGGTAGGGGCCGAGAACGGGCCCGGCGCCAACGACGCAGGTTCGAGCTATAAACTCGGTGTTTCCCTCGGCGTTTACCGTGACCCTTCTCTTGGCACAGAGTAGACAGCACAGAGCAAGATGCGGGAGCTTGGACAATGAAAAGAGCTTAAATACTTTGAGTAAGAAGGTAGAAATCTCAAAGTGGTAGGTCATTCAAAACTGGGCAGTCCCAAAGGCAATTCCAGGTGTCTTTGGATCCGGGAGCTTGCCAGGTAAGAGAGAGCAAATCAGTGGGGCCAGCGATGCTTCTAGACCTGCCAGGAGGTGCGGAGGTCGGGAGAGGGAGCATCCGGCAGAATTCTGCCCAGCTCTGCGGGTGTTTCTATGAGGTCACGATGAATGAGATAACAGAATCAAAACTCCCGGCCGCACCCCTAGGGAGGCACTTAATGCTGCCCCGTACGCTGTGTGCTACACCAGGCACGCAGGGAGGCAAAGATCAAGACCGCCGTGGAATCCCAGAGATGGGCGACAGGCAAAGAGCCAGGCATTGTGCAAGAAATTAAGGCTAGAGCCAAAGTGAGGAGCCTCGCATGCCTTCCTAGAGCTCAGTCTTTTTTTTTTGAAGACTTCATTTATTTATTATTTGAGAGAAAGTGTGTGTGTGTGTGAGTGCATGCGTGTGGGTGCGGGGCGGACAGGGGGAGAAGGAGACGAAGAATCCCAAGCAGACTCCATGCTAAGCGTGGAGCCCGACGTGGGACTCGATCCCACGCCACTGAGATCATGACCTGAGCTGAAATCAAGAGTCGGACGGTCCACCGACCAGGCACCCAGGGGTCCCTCCCAGACCTCAGTCTTAATGGGCTCCTCTCTGAGGAGACCCTGAAGGCTCTGGGCAGAGAAAAATGCCCTTTGAAAGCTAAGTTCACTCTGGTGGGAGCGATGTAGGATAGAATGTTTGGCATGGGGACGAGAGATACGGACAGCTCGTGGAGGGGCTGAGAACGTCATCCCTGCAGGAGGTGATCGGGCTTGGGCCACGCAGACGAATGGACGGCCACGTTTGAGAACCATTAGAGGGGAAGCTGAGAAGACTTGAGGTCTGGCTGGGTGTGAAGGATTCCAGTTTTCTAGTGTGGGTGACCTGAAGAGCATTTCCACAGACGGGGACAAAAGTGGTCACAGGGAGGTGAATTTGGGGAGCCCTGGCGGACTGGCCAGGTTGAGCTAAAACCAAGACACCAGCCACCGAAAGGAACACATCCTTCACCATGTAGATTCGAATCTGAGGGTGAGGAGTGCCCCAGGGACAGCCGGTGCCCTGAGAAGGGGGCGGGCTCTGGGGGGAGGAAGGACAAAAAGGACCCGGCTTGGACCTTGGGGGTCCCTACACTTCCCGTCAGAGCATTTGCTACCATCCCCCTCCCCCCTCCACCTAATCCCAGCTCACCAGATAACCCCGACACCACAGTTCCTCCCTGCTGCCCAGGGGATGGATAGTTATGGAGCCTGTCTTCACCTCTGATTTAATGCTGTTTCATTAAATCCTGAGCACAGCCCCCTGAAGTAGGTCTTGAAGACCCAGAGACATGAATCCATTCATGGAGTGGGAAGTGAGCCCAGGGCCGGGGCTTAACCCCAGGCCCCGGACTGCAGCTCACATGGGCACCTACTAGGGGCCAGGGTCTGTGGAGGATATCATGACCGTGGGCCTTGCCTCCGTGGAGGCTGCCATCTAAACCCAGAGAAGTAGGCATGAAAATAATGACAGATAAAGGTAGAACCCCAAGGCGCTCTGGGAGCAGTGGAGATACGGTCTTCCTGGTCCAAAGGGCTGAGGGCATCCCAGGCGGCTCCAGGGGGAGATGGGCACGAGGCACGATGCCCGGAAGAGAGAGGGTGGGGGGGCCTCGCCGTCTCAACGACCTTCCTCCTCAGGTGCTGTGTCCCGGCATCGCAGCGGTTCGCGCGGGGGGCAAGGGCTGCTGCGGAGCGGGCTGCTGCGGAAATCGTTGCAGGGTAAGACCCAAACGAGGGCAGGGCTCGGGGCTGGGTCTCTGAACCCGCCTTTCGCAGAGCCACACCTGAAGCCACGGTCTGCTCCCCTAACCCTGGGAGCTCCCCCGCAGGGTCCCAGCTCCGCCTCGCCCCTCCCCCTACGCCCCCCTCCCGCTATCTTCAGCCTCGGTGGGCCCGCAAAGGGGACCATGACCCCCACGAGCCCCCGCGGGCTCTGGCTCGTTGGGGCAGGTACGGGCCGGCCCGGGGCTTAGCCGGGAGATGCATTTCTCACGCGCCTGGAGCCGAGCGAGGTAAGGCGCGCGCACGCGGGCGGAGGCGGCCCCCGCTCACCTCCCCTTGCACTGCATGTCCAGATGCTGCGCTCCGTCTTCTCCTCGGCGTTCGGGGTGCTGGGGGCCATCTACTGCCTCTCGGTGTCGGGCGCCGGGCTCCGAATTGGACCCAAATGCCTAATGGACCACCAGTGGGACTACCACTTCAAAGACACCGAGTAAGGCTCGGCGCGCCCCCCTTCCCTGCCTTTGCCACCTGGATCGGGAACCGGGGAATCCGGGAGCCGGGTGCGCCTTCGCCGGGGCCACGTCCACGTGGGGCCGACCCCCCTCGGCGCCTGCTAGGGGCTGGAGTGCCCGCCCCCTCTCATATGACCCTGTCTCCCCACCCCCCACCTCCACCCCCGCCTCTGCCGCAGAGGCTCTTACTTGCAGAACCGTACTCTGTGGGATTTGTGCCAGGAGCCGCCCGGCGTGGTCTCCTGGAATGTGACGCTCTTCTCGCTGCTGGTGGCCGCCTCGTGCCTGGAGATCGTGCTGTGCGGGGTGCAGCTGGTGAACGCCACCCTCGGTGTCTTCTGTGGCGATTGCAGGAAGAAGGTGGGCGGCGAGGGGCGGAGCTGGAGCGAGACCCTTCCTGCGCCCTGGCCGTGTCCTCACCTTCTTATTTCCGCAGGACACCGTTCGCTGAGGCTCCGCTGACCGGCCAGCTCGCCCCTGGACGCCCGCCTGGCCCACCCCGCCCTGGAAATAAACCTTTGAACTCTCTCGCGCATCTCAGATGGATGGTGCCCTCCGCGCAGGAGCGCCCGCCTGCTCCCAGAGACGCAGGGCCTCGGAGGCGTTTCTGTGTGGGGACCCCTGCAAGTTGCAGGACCTCGGAGGCTCTCCTGTGTGGGGACCCCTGCAAGTTTAAGCGACTAGTTTCTGAGCTGTCAGCGTACGCTCATATACAGTGGTGAACGAGACAGGCAAGGTCTATGCGCTCAAAGAATTTAACAATCCAGGGGTCTAAGATGGGTACTTTTTTTTTAAGGCACTAGATTACTTCATTTTTTGGGATA
>CM052804.1:50884884-50911012 GCA_028533885.1 Nasua narica
CAAACTCGGGTCTCCAGTAGTTCAGAAAGGAAATGCATGAGCTCTAATGAGAACGAGGCATCTGTGAGGAGGCCAGGGACTTCCTTCACTTGGGCGCAACACTGTGTTTAAGGGCATTTTCCTGGGTTATGGATCCGTAACTTTCAGTGGCCCTTCAGGACCCCTGAGCCCCAACCCGAATTTGGGCCTGGCCCAGTGTCGGGCTAGGGGGAGGACAGGGAGACGCAGTTTCCTATTCCTGAAACAAGCGACACCAGAGCCGAAACCAAGAAGCTTTAATAGCGAGCAGTGAGCAGTGGGACGGGCCCCGGCGCGGGCGCCCTCGTTAACTGCGGCAGCAGAAAAAGCGCACGTCGTTCAGCGCAGTGTCGTCCCGGAGGCCCCTCGGCTGCTCCACTTTGGTCTGCAAACCGCACACGCCTTTGGGGCAGGCCTTACTCCATTCTCCAAAGTTGCCCCAGGTCAGGCCGGGCCCCTCCAGCTCCGTGCCGTCCGAGCAGCGGAAGCGCACGTTGTTGGCCGCCGTGTTGTCCCCCGGGGTCTTGGGGGCCTCCACACGCAGTGAGAAAGCCACGAGGAAGCCACCGCCAGGACACCACAGGGGCTCACTCCACGCGCCCCACCTGCGAGGGAAGGGGAGAAGCGCTACCTCTGGGTCCCTGCCCCGGTCCCAGCGCAGCCTTGGGGACTGGGGTCTCGTCACCTGACCTCCACCGAGGGGCAGAGAGGAGGTCTTCCGCCCACTCCCCAGGTCTAAAATGCCCCACAGCCCTGGGGGAACCTCTTAGGGGGGGAGGGTGGGCGTGTCACAGAGGGTAAGGGGCTTATCCGCAAGCTGGGGGGCCCTTGGCCCTGTCCCCCACCTTCCAGACTGGGACTCCACCACCTGCGTGTTGCGCTCCGCGTTCCCGCGGGAGCAGTGCAGTCGGATCCCGTTCAAAGCAGTGTCGTCGCCAGGAATGCCTTGGGGGGGCTCCTCCTGGGCCGGGAGGAGCAGAGGGGTGAGGGCATGTTAAAAGATTGCCATCCCGTGTTCCCCTGCACGGGGTCGTGCATCTCCCTCCCCGGAGACCTAGGCTCGAACCCCCACCTTGAGCGAGAACCCGCTGGCGAAGAATCCATCAGGACACATCTCGGGCCAGGCCCAGTCGCCCCAAGGACCCCCGTTGGTCACGTCGATGATCGACGTGTAGTCGCTCAGGCGGTCGCCTGGTACATGTCCCCAGCAGGTGGCCCACAGCAACAGCAGCAGCAGCTGGGCTCGCGGCCCCCTCTCCATCCTGCAGCCTCTGTGAGCCTGGCCCCTTTTGCAGATTTATACCACCTCCGCCCCTCTGAAGGCTCTGATTACGGAAGGGCCTCCTGGATTAAGTGACACTGGAAACTAATCCGTTCCGGGAACCTTGCAGACTCCACCTCGGCTCAGGGAGACAGAGGCTCCCAGCGCTGGAGGAGCAGAGGAGGAGGGGCCCAGAGACCTGAGGGGTTGAATAAACCACCCATCCCCCCGAACATTTACTGTAGGCCACCACTCCTGGTTCCATTTTGCAGGCCTTGGTTGTTATTCAATCCTCACCACGGGTGTAGGAGGTGGGGATTACCCTTTCTACTCCGCAGATGGTAGAAGTGGGGTTTAGAAATGGCAAGCAACTTGCCTAAGGTTAAGATCAGCAATTTGGGAAATGCTTCAACACTGGGAAGTGGAGAGCCCTCGGTCTAGGGATGAAAGTGATGTTCTGAGATGCTGGACAGGAAAGGTCACCAGCAACCTTAGGGACCTCCAGGGTTGGAGAGAGCATTAAATGGAGAGATGGGACAAAAACCCAGAAACTGCAGGAGCTAGAAAGGATCTTAGTGATTGCGGCCCTGACTCCCAGAGAATCTGGGGTACCCCTTCCCCTGAGAAAAAACTATACACAGACAGGAACAATTCTAAAAAGTTTATGGACAGGGGCTTGAGAACCCCTAAGAACAAGAGATGCTGTTTTGGGGGGGTTGTTTTGTTTATAAAGATTGATTTATTTGACACAGAGAGCACAAGGGGGGGTGCAGCAGCAGGCAAAGGGATATCGAGAAGCAGGCTCCCCGCGGAGCAGGGAGCCCGATGCAAGACTCGATCCCAGGACCCTGAGATCATAACCCGAGTCGAAGGCAGACGCTTAACGGACCGAGGCACCCAGGCGCCCCAAGAAATGCTGTTTCTGCCATCACTTCCTGGGTCCTTCCCTCGAGTGTTTTCCTAGCTATGACCACCAGGTGGACTCCTAATCTGGAAAGGGAAAAAAAATGGCTCATTTGTCACGGGGCACGCCATCTGATTTGCCAGCTCTCCATGCGCTTTCCTGGGTTTATTCAATATATATTTACAGGGCAGTAATGTATTGTGGCCTAGGCACTATTCTAAGTGCTGCAGATAGAACATCAACCAGGAAAAACAAGACCCCTGTCTTCACCGGAGCCCACATCTGCATGGGCGAGACAGAGGATACATTTTCCAACAGGCCTCCAGCTGTGTGAAGCCTCTTTTGCCTTCTTGAGGCTTAGGACAGGGCCTGGATGCAGAAATAGTTTATAAAGTTTGGTCCGAAGGTAGGTGCTTCCTGGGTCCCAGGTGCCCTACATTTGAACTTCATAGGTTAAGGTTTATGGAGCAATTGTGGTAAGCTTTTCCACGTATAGAGTTTGCACATACGTTATCATTTAATCCTCCGACGAGATCGACAAAGTACCTATTATTGTCCTCAACTGACAGGGGCGGGAATTCTAGCCCAGGGTTAATGTAGGGCCCACACCATTGCTCAGTGGGGGAGCTGCTTCCCTCCCCAGGCCCTCTTCCCTCTTACTGCAACCTGGCCCTAGGCGGAAGGCAAACGCAGAGACGTGTGGTTGCTGCCCAATCCCCACCCCCACCCCAGTCCTCTACGCTAGGCGAATCCCCCCAAATCCTCTTCATGCGGTCCTTCCCCGCCGGGATGCTGCCCTCTGGGGCAAAGGGCACAGGGGAAGAGGCCTTAATAGGTTAATTATTAACCCTTAGCAATTTAGGGCACCGCAGGCTTCTCCCGAGGCCGAGGGACAAGGGCTGGCTTGGGGCTGGAGACGGGGCGATGGCCCCAGCAGCAGCCGTAGGGGTCGCGTTGCTTCCGCTGGCCTCGCGGCGCTGGGTCCGCCGCGCGATTCCTCTCGCGCTCGTCTTGCTGTTGTTTCTTTACCTCTGCGCTTGGAGCTTTCGTGAGTGCTCCCCTCCCTCATCGGTTCGGGGAGGAACGGGGAAGCCAAGCGCTGGGGACCTAAGCCCCTCCTCGAGCCCTCAGCGCTCGGCCTCGCCTCTCCCCAGGAGCCCTCTCAGCCTGCAAATCCGGGACGCAGTCGGGCATTCCCGAGGGAACGCCGCCGGTCCAGGTAATGCTCCGCACAGGGCTGGGACCGAGAGCTCCGGGTGGGACCCCAATCGCGGGGAGCGGGGCCAGGCTGAGGATCGGGTGACGGGCGAGTCCTGCTCCTCGGCTCCCCTCTCCAGTCCGAAGCCAGGAGACGCCAGCAGTAGGAGTCATTTCTGCAGGGTCCCACTGGGCTGCTGGGCAAAGGAGGCCCTGCAGGCTAGGGGTTCGGCTCCCGCCCCCTTCCGCGCGTGTCTACCCCCAGGTCCCGCGGCAGTCGGGTTCCCAGGAGGTCCCCGAGTGGGAAGAGCCTCAGTGCGGGGGCCCCCAGGGGGTGCTGGGCCACGTGATGGGGCCGTTCAACGCCAGCCTGAACCCCGAAGGGGACGTGGCGTTGTCGCAGTACCTAGCCGGATGGAGGGCGCTGGTCAGGTGAGCGGTCTCACGCCCCCCCACCCGGCGCCCGCCTCCCGGGGCTCCCCCGCTCCCTCTCCAACCACCGCGTTCTGCCCGCCACCGAACACGCAGGTTTCTAACTCCCCTCGGCTCCATCTTCGCCTTCGCCACGAGCGAGGCCTTTGCCAAAGTGACAGCCCTCGAGGCTCGGGTGCACGGCCCGGAGGCAGCGCACTACTCGTCGCTGTTGGCCATGGTGGCGTGGGAGCGGCGGGAGGGACTGCTGGAGCGCCCCGGGATCGCCCCTCGAGACACCGCCAGCTCCTCGGGCTCACGGATCCTGCTCTTGCTGCACCGAGCGCTGCGCTGGGCTCAGCTCTGCCTCCACCGGGTGGCGACTGGGACGCTCAGAGGCCCGGACGCCGGAGTGCAGTGCAGCGACGCATACCGCACGGCCCTGGGCCCGCACCACCCGTGGATCGTCCGCCAGGCCGCCCGCCTCGCGTTCCTCGCCTTCCCGGGTCGCGACCGCTGGCTGGAGCTCGCGTGCCCGGGCGCCGGGGAGGCGGAGGCGCGGGCCGCGCTGGTCCGGGTAGCGGGCACCCTGGAGGATGTCTACAACCGCACCCAGGGCTTGCTGGCCGAGCGCGACCTGCTCCAACTGGCCTGAGGCCCGCCGCGGGCCAGGACGCGCACAGTCCTGCGCGCCCGGCTTCTGCTCGCTCGGCAGGCTTCGCCTTTCGCCCAGGCGGGGTAGGGGCGCCTGAGCCACGCCTCCGATCTACGTCACCGCCTGGAAGGCCCGCCCCCAGCAGGGTGGGGGTAACGCCCCTCCCGCTCTGCGCAGCCGCGGGGCGAGGGGCGGAGCTGTGGGGAGGAAAGGCGTCCATAGGGAGCGGTGGAATTAGGGCGTCTTGTGTGATGACGGCGGGCGCTTAAGGGAACTAGAAAACAATGGACGTGGGAAGATGCGTCATCTCTGTTCCCGGCAGCCGAGAGGCTCGCGCTCCCCCGGGCCCGCCGCTCCCAGCCACTCCCAAGGCTGCGGTCGCCTGCTGCGCGCCAGGTCTCCGGCCCAGACCTGCGCCCCGAGCCCCGGCCCCGCACGGCCGGCTGCTGCCCGGACGCCTCCGCACACGCCGCAGATGCAAACCCTCCTCCAAGCACCGCACCTCTCCCCGGCGCCCCCGTCTCTGCCAGTAAGTGGCAGCCTCTCCTTTCTGCTGCCCAAGCGTAAAACCTGTGCGTTAGGACTCACACCAGGCGGGCGCTCAGCTCAGTAATGTCCGTTCGTTCAAAGACCTCCTCGACCACTCCCACAATAGTGAACCGGAAGGTGTGTGGCCAGTTCCCACACCGGGAACTCTCAAATTATGAGTCCAGCCCACTTTCCTCCTGCACCCCAGAATCCTATGTGTACACCTACTTATTACATATCTTCACCTGAATTGCTACTAGACATAACGAACCTAACAGGGCCAAATCTGAGCGTCTCCTACCCTTTCCTCCCCGCAAATTTCCTCCCCTTTCAGTAAATGGCCACTCCACTCTTCTAGGTCCTCAAATCAAAAATTTCGCAGTCGTCCTGACTTCCGTTTCTCTTTCATCCCACCCACATCTATCTAGCCTGTAGGAATCTGACCGCTTCCCACTATCTCCACTGCCGCCGCCCTTGTCAAGCCAACTTTATATCTATCACCCGGATTATTCCAATAGCCTCCTAATTGTCTCTCTGGCCCATACTCGGTTTCCCTATTGTGTATTTTCATAGAGCAGCCAAATTAATCTCGAAAGAAGATCATATCCCGTCTCTTCCAGGCTCAAAACCTTCCAGTGGCGTCCTATTGCACTCAGATGAAAAAAAAAAAAAAAATTAACTTAAGTAAATTTTCTGGATTACATTTTCAGTTGAGAATGATGAAGAGCTTCGTAAAGGTCCTATGTGATAAGATTCTGTACTAGCCAAATTTACCTCTTCAATTTTCATTTACTATTTCAGGCTTGATCCTGCCTCCAGATCTTTGTACTTGTTCTTTCCTCTGGCTGCAAAGCTTTTCCTCCAAATAGAGAAATGACTTCCCTCATTACTTTCTTCTGTCTGGACTTTACTCAAATATCTCCTCAGGGAGACCTTCCCTGATGATTCTTCCTAAAATTTCAACACACACACACACACACACACACACACACACACACACACACACGCTCTTCCTATTTCCCTTTCCTACTCTGTTTTCTTTTCTTAATATGAGTCACCATCTAATAACATGCTGTGTATTGTACTTAATTTGGTTTGTTTCCATTGAGAAATGTAAGCTGCATGGGGCAGGGAATTTCTAGACAGAAACTTGTTTCGTGATGTACATCCAGTGCCTCAAACAGTGCCTGTCTCCTCGTAGACATTCAACAGCTTTTTGTTAAATGAATGTCTGAACACTCGAAATGGTTCAGATGGCCGGAGCCAAGAGTCCAAAAGAAAAGAAGAGGTCACACAGTAATGCAAATCTAATTAATGCTGCTGAATCGTACGACAAAAATGTTTAAAATGCTGAATTTTATGTTACGTTATTTATATTTTCCTGCCATAAAAAATTAAAAAGTAAAGAGGAGGTGTGATTCTGGACAGGTGGTCAGGAGCAAATTCAAGAAGGATGTTACAAACCACCTTACAGAGATAGGACTTTGTCTCGGAGTTCATCTGAAGCTGGGGATTGTTTAGATCATACTTGCAATTCAAAAACCCGCTTCAGGGGCACCTGGGTGGCTCCAGGGGTTAAGCCTCTGCCTTCGGCTCAGGTCATGATCTCAGGGTCCTGGGATCGAGCCCCACATTGGGGCTCTCTGCTCAGCAAGGAGCCTGCTTCCCCCTCTCTCAGCCTGTCTCTCTGCCTACTTCTGATGTCTCTCTCTCTCTCTCTCTCTCTGTCAAATAAATAAATAAAATCTTAAAAAAAAAAAACAAAAACCACTCCAGCTGTGTATGTAGAAGACTACGGGAGAATCACAGGAAGACCACTCCACACAACAGCAGCAAAATACACGTTCTTCTCAAGAGCACACACAACATGCTCCAAGAGAGATCATATGTTAGGCCTCAAGACAGCTCAATACATTGTAAAAGATTTAAAAAATACAATAAAAAAATTAGGGGCACCTGGGGGGCTCAGTCGATTAAGGGTCTGACTTTTTTTTTTAAAGTCTTTTTTTTTTTAAGATTTTATTTATTTATTTGAGATAGATAGAGAAAGCATGAGAGGGGAGAAGAAGGTCAGAGGGAGAAGCGGACTCCCCACAGAGGCGGGAGCCCGATATGGGACTCGATCCCGGGACTCCGGGATCATGACCTGAGCCGAAGGCAGTTGCTTAATCAACTGAGCCACCCAGGCGCGCAATGGTCTGACTTTTGATTTCAGCCTGGGATCGAGCCCTGTGTCAGTGTAGAGTCCGTTCCAGATTCTCTCTCCTTCTCTCTCTGCCCCTCCTCCCGCTCGTGCTCTCTCCATCTCTCAAATAAACAGATCTTTTAGAAAAATAGGTTTCAAAAGACCAAAGTCCCAAAATATTCTCTAAAAGGAAATGAAAGAGAAATCAGTAACAAGAAGGGATTTCAGAAGTTCACAAATATGTAGAACAGAAACAACATACTCCTGAACAACCAATGGGTCAAAGGAGAAATCACAGGGCAAACATTGTGAGATGAGTGGAAATGAAAACAGAACAGGTCAAAACTTAGGGATGCAGCATAAGCGGTGCTCAGAGGGGAACTTGTCCATGTAAATGTCTATTTTAAAAATGAAGAAAGAACTCAAATCGATAGATCAACCATCCTCTTTAAGAAACTATAAAAAGAAGAGCAAACTAAAACTTAAAGAAAAAAAAAAGCAGAAGGAACGAAATAATAAAGATCAGAGCAGAGAGGCACCTGGGTGGCTCAATCAGTTGGGCATCTGCCTTCTTGGCTCAGGTCATGGTCTCAGGGTCCTGGGATCGAGCCCCACATCGGGCTCTCTGCTCAGTGAGGAGTCTGCTTCCCCCGTCTCTCTGCCTGCCTCTCTGCCTAGTTGTGATCTTTCTCTCTCTGTCAAATAAATAAATAAAACCTAAAAAAAGGGAAAAAAAGAGTATGTAGAAATAAAAAAGAACACCTAGGATTCAACGATAAAAAGATAACCCAATTTTGGAGGGGCCTGGCTGACTCAGTCGCTGGAGCATGTGGTGTTTGATCTCGGGCTTGTGAGCAGAGCCCCACGATGAGTGTAGAGATTACTTAATAATAATAATAATAATAATAATAATAATAATAATAAAACAGGCTAAGGATTTGAATAGACATTTCTCCAAAGAAGATATACAAATGGTCAATTAGCACGTGAAAATATGCTGAACATCACTAATCATTAAGGAAACGGCGCGGGGGCGGGGGGGTGGGGGGAGAAGCTACCCAAGATGCCACTTCACGCCCACGAGGATGGCTAAAATAGAAAGTGCACAGTGACCGTCAGTAAGGATGTGGAGAAATGCAATGCTCATGCATGCACACAGGGCTAGCGGACCATCACATGTGGGGCAGCTGCTATGGGAAACTCATTTCCCCAAAGTGCTAAATCTAGAGTTTCTTTCTTTTCTTTTCTTTTTTAAGAATTTATTTATTTGACAGATCACAAGCAGGCAGAGCGGCAGGCCGAGGCAGAAGGAGAAGCCGACTCTCGGCTGAGCAGAGAGCCTGATGCGGGGCTCGATCCCAGGACCCTGAGATCATGATCTAAGCCGAAGGCAGATTGAGCCACCTACGTGCCCCGAGTTTCTACGTGACCGAGCAATTCCACTCCTGGTATACGGTCCTAGGAGTATACACCTAAGAGAAATGAGACCAGCGCGGCCATTCTAATTCAGAGACGCCCAAACTCATCCCAAGGCTCGGAACGGCAACTCCCGTCAGATTATGTCAGTCCCACGCAGCCCGATGGGAAATGTAGGCCATCCACACCGTCTTTGCCGCTTTTCGGCTGTCGGAGGGCCACGCTGCCGTCAAGCGCTCACAACCGTCGCAAAAAAACCTTCCTTGCGCCGTTCTTTTTCTTTCCGCCGTCAACCGTGACTTAGCTTCGCCCTCAGATGGCTTCACCGCCGGACTGAAGAGAGTGACAGGGCGCTTTACGACAGTTGCTTTGGGGCAGTGCCGGAGGAGAAAGATGGCGGCCACCCTAGTAGCCGCTCGAGGCGCGGGGTCCGCGCCGACCTGGGGTCCCGAGGCCATGGCCCCGGACTGGGAAAGCCGGGAAGTCTCCACAGGGGTGAGGAGACACTCGGGGTTCAGGAGATGTGCACGAGGCTTGATGCGATGGAAAGATGAGACCTTGAGTGGGTTAGAAAGCCGGAGGGCGGGGGTGGGAGGTGGTCTGATGTGCTGTAGCAGGGAAGAGGTATCCTGAGGATGCTGGAGAGGGACGCTGGAACGCGGAGTCCCGAAGATCTTGCGGGATGAGGGTTTCAGGCCGGCAGGGGCCTCTGGGGATTTGAGGATTGGAATTCTGATATTCTGCGGGAGTGGGGGGGGCCCCAGGAGATTTGCTAGCGGGTCGGTGGCGCACGACTTGCATACTCCAGGGACTGCATTGAGGGACCATTGAAGTTTGTGTATGCGGGAGAATGGGAAGAGGCCCAGACTCACCCCTCTCTCCTGTCTCCCAGACCACCATCATGGCCGTGCAGTTTGAAGGGGGCGTGGTTCTGGGAGCCGACTCCAGGACCACCACTGGGTGAGCTCAGGGCGGGTACTGGCAGGTCATCCTATCTTTCCCTTCCTTCCTTCCTTCCTTGCCTGGCAGTCCATCCTTACCCTCCACAGCCCACTGCGGGAAGGGAGGTTTCACCCCTCCTTGGACTTAAGGATTTGTCAGCTCCCACTACTTCCCAGTTTTCCCTTCTCATCCTTTGGTGACATTTTTGCAAAAGTCTGTTCTCCAGTTAGCTTCAGTTTGGGTGAGAACTAATGGGAAATGCTGAACCTCCTATTCTTGAGCCCCGGGAGTGGGTAGTAACGGGATGGGGGTGGGAGACGAGTGGGATCGCTCCCTCACGGTCCTGCCACCCTGCAGGTCCTACATCGCCAATCGGGTGACTGACAAGCTGACCCCTATTCACGACCGTATTTTCTGCTGCCGCTCGGGTTCAGCGGCTGATACCCAGGCAGTAGCCGATGCCGTCACTTACCAGCTTGGTTTCCACAGGTACCTGTGGGAGGTGGTCTGATGTGCTGTAGCAGGGGAAGAGGTATCCCGAGGATGCTGGAGAGGGACGCTGGAGCGCGGGGTCCCGAAAATCTTGCGTGATGAGGGTTTCAGGCCGGCAGGGGCCTCTGGGGATTTGAGGATTGGAATTCTGGTATTCTGCGGGAGTGTGGGGGGAGGAGCAAGTATCTACAGGGAGTTGGGACCCGAGGTGCTAAATGGTCTGACTCCCAGGTCCTGACTGCGCCTTTCCTGTCACTCTCCGCACCCTCTAGCATTGAGCTGAATGAGCCTCCGCTGGTACACACAGCAGCCAGCCTCTTCAAGGAGATGTGTTACCGATACCGGGAGGACCTGATGGCAGGAATCATCATTGCGGGCTGGGACCCCCAAGAGGGGGGGCAGGTGAGATCCCCCCACCCCCAACCCCACCAGAGCACGGGAGCCAGGCCTTTGATCCTCTCCCCACCCCATCCGTTTTCTGTTTTGCTCGCCAGTCTCTATCTCGCTTACTATCAACTCCTCCCAGACCGATCCCACACAGGCCGGTGCATGTACGCGTGTTGCCGAGGGTACAGCCGGTGACTCTTCTCGTCCTTCATCTGCAGGTGTACTCCGTGCCCATGGGGGGTATGATGGTAAGGCAGTCCTTTGCCATTGGGGGCTCTGGGAGCTCCTACATCTATGGTTATGTCGATGCGACCTACCGGGAAGGCATGACCAAGGAAGAGTGTCTGCAGTTCACTGCCAATGGTGAGAGCTCGGGTTTCTGGGCCCGTGAACTCCAACCCTCCTATCCCAGCCACCTTCATATCCATTCCTCACTCCTCGTAGTGAAGCCGGCATCCGACTCTGACCCCAGCTTTCTTTTGTTCACAGCCCTCGCCTTGGCCATGGAGCGGGACGGCTCCAGCGGAGGGGTCATCCGCCTGGCAGCCATCGCGGAATCGGGGGTAGAGCGGCAGGTACTTTTGGGAGACCAGATTCCCAAATTCACCATTGCCACTTTACCACCCCCCTGATTCCTGGAATTCTAGGATACAAAGGGAGACCCCCCCCCATAGTGATGTAAGCTTCAATAAACAGTTTGTCCGAAAGAATCTGCTTTGAGGTTCTTCTCTTGACCTCAAGCCTGTATGTGTTTGACCCGCTCCTGTGGGTGCAGAGCTCTTCTCTGAGCTGGGAAGGAGACAAGCCTTTGTAGGAGTAGTTTTCAGACCTCTTCATCCGGCCCACCTTCCCCCACACTCCCTCTTCTCCACCCTACCCAGATCCTTAGGACACCAAGGTGTGGTTGAAATGGGGACTCCCAACAAACGGCCCACCCCCTTCCCTGTTCCAGCCCAGGATGGAAGTTATAATCCTGACTGGGGCCGGGGTCACGTCCCTTCGTCCTGCCTCCTGCTTGTCATCATAGGTGGCTACTGACCCAGAGGCCAGAGGGCCGCGGATCTCTGGCCCAGACTCATGGTCCCCTCCCTCCACGGTCACCTCTGTCACCTCCTCTTGTCAGAAGCAGCAGGGTGACTGCATCGGCTTTGGGGACGGAGGTGGACCTTGTTTGCAAACAGCGTTTACAATGGATATTGTGTGGGAGAGGGGGCCCCTGGGAGCGCTGTGGGCCAGCCCTGAAAGCTGTCATTCTGCGGGGCTGTGATGGGGAACCGGTCTTCAGCCCCTGGGAAGGAGGCCAGCAGTAGACTCCAGGCCCCCACGGCTATCCCCACTCAAGCCGGGGGCCCAGAGGAGCTCGGTGTGTGCGTGCAGTCACCGCGCCTCGGGTTTTCCTCCAGCTCTGAGGATAAGGGAACTGGAGGAAGCACATGGGAAAACTCGGTTCTAGAACACGATCCTGCCCTGGGGGATTTTCGAGGTTACAAGGGAGGCTTCCTAAGGAGGTGGGAGGGCCTGGATTAAGTGAAAAAGAGCAGAGGAGGACTTCTGATCCCAAACATGTACCTCAAATTTCAAATACCCGTAGAGAGTGGCGCCTGGGTGGCTCAGTCAGTTAAGCATCCGACTCTGGATTGTGGCTCAGGTCATGACCTCAGGGTCCTAGGGTGGATCCCTGTCCCCCCCCCCCCGGGCACAGTGGGGAGTGCCTCATGATCCTCTCTCCTTCTGCCCCGCCCTGCTTGCTCACTCTCTCTTTCTCTAAAAAATAAATAGATGTTAAGAAGAAAAAAAAATAACTCACAGAGAAGTTTTGACTTTTCTGCAAAACCTGTTTACCCAGTCCTCCCTCCCTCAAGGGATCTTGGCTTCCTCTGTTCCCCTGTACTCCACACTGAGCCCGGCAGTAGGTCCTAAAAACTCCGTGCGCTTGTTGCGGTCTGCACGCCGCTCTCCTGTAAGCGATGGGACGTGAATTTCAGGCGTATGACTTAGCGAATGGACAGCTTTGCCTGTCCGACCCCAGCCGACTGGCCCGCCGGGTGGCAGCAGGCCCGACCTTGACCTTGCTGCTCCCACACGTGTCCTCCTGCAGCCTCGTCCACAGAGCGACCGGAACGACCTTTCAACGTGAGTGAGAGCGTGTCGTCCCCTGCTTGACCTTCCTCGATGTCTTGCCGTCCCATCTAGGATAATGTCCTAGCTCCTCCCCGTGGCCCAGCTCACCTGACAGGGACCCCCTCCGTGACACTCTGGTCACTGGCTATTTTCCTCTTCCCTAGGACTTCAGGGGGTTTGCACTTACACTTCCTGTTTTTCCTGCCCAGAACTCAGCGTCCCCTCAATATTTTTTTAAATAAACTTATTTTTTTTTAACGGCATCCCTCCCCCCAAGGGATGGGTGGAGCGTGAACTCATGACCCGGAGACCAAGGGTCACGAGCTCCACCATCGCAGCCGCCGGGCATCCCATCAAATAAACTTCTTTAGAGCAGTTTGAGGTTCTGGACTGAACCGGGAGGTTTCCTGGCTGCGGCCCCTGCGTCTCGCCCCCAGCCTCCGCCCCCTGCTGTCAATTCGGTTACAGCGAATCCTCAGGACATGGGGTTCCCGGTTTTCACTGGGCTGCTGACCATTCGGGTCTCAGTGCCCCTGCCACCTTCTCAGCAGCTCCTTCCTGACTACCTGGGATTCCAGAAGCGCCCCCTCCGTCCCGCTCTCGCAGCACCGTGTAATTTCCTCCGCAGCGATCACCCTGCCCTCTCCTGCTCCGGTGTTTATTTACTGTCTGTGAGAAGGGCAGGCGCTCTGCTTGGTCCCCTGAATGCGCTCCCTCGCCTCGTTCCCGGGTCCTATCTGACCTCCAGCCGCTCCCAGCAGCCCACCACCCTCAGCTGCGAGCTGGACTTCGGCGCACCCCACGCCAGCTTCTGCCACCCCCGGCTGGGCTCCGCGGGAGATCGACGGCCTCATATTCCCCAGCCCCGCGGCCTACTGGCTGCCCTCCCCACCTCCGCTCCGGCCCCCAGCCCCCCCGCCTCGGCCCTCGACCACCCCAACGCGCACCCATGCACTCAGCACTGGGTGAGCTCTGAGTATATTTCACGACAAGGCCACGAGGGACGGGGGCCCAGGCGGATTGCGGAGAAGTCTGGGGAGGGAAGGTTGCAAAGCATCCTGGAGGTTCAGGCCCTTCCATAGCTCCCCATCAAATGGTGGAGTCGTTGGCGGATGCGAGGTCATGCAGCTGGTGGCGGAAGGAGAGGCGGGCTTTCCGGCTGAAGTAGGCGCCAGACCCTAAGGAGGGTATCCCTCCCTCGGCCACGATGGGGGCCGGAGCCGGGCTGGGATTGGGATCCGGAGGGGCCTCGGGGTCCAGGCCTGCAAGCGAGATGGGAGGAGGGAGAAGGGAGAAGGGTGTTGTGGGGCAGCCTTCACCTCCCCTCCCTGCAGGGAGGGTCCTGAGGCAGGCAGAGGGGACGCTGAGAGAGCAGGGCTGCTTTCCCTGGCTCGAGACCTATGTGGCCACACAGGGCCTCCCCCGCAGAAGGGCCCCCGGGCTGGCTGGCCGGCTTTGCTGTCACTGACTTGAAGGTGTTCACGAGTTTTTTGACCAGGGGGCTTCACTTCCTTGTTTCGCATTGGGCAGTCCTATAGAGAACCCACCTCCCACCCTGGGAAACAAATGGTGCGTTTCCCTTCGCTGGGTTGAACATTTCCCTTCCTCCCCAGAGAGAGAGAGAGCCCCCTGTTTTCCTCGGTCTCCCCCATACCTGCTCCTCTTTCAGTCCCCCGCTGTCTCCGGCACCCACACCACGGGAAGCACCATGCCCCCTTGAGACCCATCGCAACATTGGAGGCCACCAGGATGCTGGGAATGGCCAGGAGGGCCCCAGGAGGAGGGGTGTGGCCTCCAAGCCCCCCCCCCGCGGGCCAAACTACCACTTAGCCTCAGCCCGCCTGGTGATTACAGGCGCCAGGGGATGGAAGGAGGAGAAGAGGGAGGAGGGGAGAGGTGGACGGGTACCCTGGCCAGACACCTATTCTTTGTGCCCCCTTCACTTGGGGCGCTCTCTGGTCTGCAGGGAGAAGGAGGACGCCGGGGGAGGGGAGGGACGGCAGAGGCAGACGCGGAGGGGCTGGGACAACTCGGTGCTGGCCCGGACACACGTATTCTGGAGTGAGAATCCAGAACGCCCAAGATGTAAGATTTTAGAGAATGGTCTATTTTTGTAGACCGAGGCGTTGCGCAGGGCGGGGGAAACTTTCGGTTCCCACTGAACGGTCCCATAGCTCTTGTCCCCTTCTCGAACGACAGTTCCAATGGATCCACGACGCTGTCCCCCAGGTAGATTCAAGGGACTCGTACACAGCACCTTGTTTCATCCCGTCGGCGATCCTTTGAGGTCCGCGATCCTTTGAGGACCTCACTGTCCTGCTTTCCCGGCTGAGGAGTTGGAGGCACGGAGATTCCGGGTCACGCCTACCCCCGCCAGGCTGACTGCGGCCCCTCGGAACCCCACGGTGAGCTTCAGGCACTGATGCCCTCAGCCAGGCCTGGGGGGCCGGAGCACCCGCGACAAGGACTCCGAACGCCCCCCGCCCCCCGAGAGCTGTGCGAACGAGCGTGATCCTACCCTTCCCTGAGGAGGCCTGTGCAGGAAAGCTTGGGAAACAATCAAGATATGGGACGTTTCTGTCACCAACTTCCCTTTGATGGGCCTTACTGTCAACCTCGTCCCCTCCCCCGGCCACAGGGCCCTGCTGATCTCAGTCCAGTGGGTAGAGATGGGTTCTGCCTGTTCCAGAACTTCATATAAATCAGCCATATACTGTTACTTTCTTGTGTCCGGTCTCTGTTGGCACAACGGTTTGGAAATTCACCCAAACTGTATGTATTTGCAGGCTCCTTGCGTTTTTTTGTAATATCAGTATTGTTGTTATACATGACATACTGTAAGATTCACCCCTTTAAACCATACAAGTCAGTGGTTTTTGCTATATTCACGGCTGCTCAGACATCGCAACTAATTTCATAACATTTCCATCCCCCTCAAGACCCCTGCATCCCCTCTGGTCACCCCTCCCTTGTTCTCCTCCCCAGCTGGTGGCCACCACTAACCATGAACCTACCTTCTGTCTCTGCGCATTTCCCATAAATGAACTCCTACCCTCTGTGGTCCTTTGTGTCTGGTTTCTCTCACTGAGCATCATTTTCAAGGGTCATCCCTGTGGTAGCGTGTGTTGGAACTTTGTTCCTTTTTATGGCTGCATAGTGTTCCACTGTAGGAGTTACACCTCCTTTTGGGTATCCGTTCATGGATCGGTGGATGCTGGGCTGGGCTGTTTCTACATTTTGGCTATGTGAATACTACTCCTACGGACATCTCTATACAGGTGTTTGTGCAGACGTCTGTTTTCAATTCTCTTGGGTATACTTTTTTTTTTTTTAAGATTTTTTAATTTTATTTTTTTAAAGAGTTTATTTATTTGAGAGAGAGAGAGAGTGAGTGCAAGCAGGGAAAGGGGAGAGGGAGAGAGAATCTCAAGCAGATTCCCCACTGAACACAGAGCCCTTCTCTGGGCTCGACCCCACGACCCTGAGATCATGACCTGAGCAGAAACCCAGAGACGTCTGCCTAAGCAACTGAGCCACCCAGGAGCCCCTAATCTTCTTTCTTTCAATTGATTGACATTGTGGACACACAACGTTACGTTAGTTTTAGGTGATTGCCCAGGTCTGTCCATTACACTGTGCTCACAAGTGTAGCTAAAACCCATCCCCATACAGCACTATTCTGACATCACTGCCTCTAATCCCACGCTGCACCTTTCATCCCCATGACTTATTCCTTCCATAGCCGGAAGCCTGGAGCACCCCCCTCCCCTCCACCCACTGTGCCCCTCTCCCGCACACTCTGGCCACCACCAGTTTTGTATTTATAGACCTGTTCGTGTTTTGTCCATTCTGATTTTGAGAGAAAGCGAATGTGGGGGGGGGCAGAGGGAGAGAGAGAATTTTTTTTTAAAGATTTATTTATTTATTTATTTGAGAGAGAGAGAGAAGGAGCCAGGGGAGAGAGAGAAGGAACGGCAGGCGGAGGCGGGGGGGGGGGGGGAGAAGCAGACTCCCCGCCGAGCAGGGAGCTGATATGGGACTCGATCCCAGGACCCTGGGATCGTGACCCAAGCTGAAGGCAGATGCTTAACCGACTGAGGCCCCCAGGTGCCCCTGGAGAGAGAGAATCTTAAGCGGGCCCCATGTCTGACTCACGATTCAATCTCAGGACTCTGAGATCATGATCCGAGCTGAAATCAAGAGTCTGACAATTAATTGAGCCGCCCAGACATCCCTGTTCATTTTATTTTTTAAATTATGCTTCTAAGTGAAATCACATGATATTTGTCTCTTTCTGGCTTATTTCACGTAGCATTATAACCTCTAGACCCATCCGTGTTGTTACAAGTGGTAAGATCTCACTCCTTTTTTATGGTTGAGTAATATTCCTGTGTGTGTGTGTGTGTGTGTGTGTGTACCACATCTTCTTTACCCATTCATCAATTAATGGACATTTAGTCATAAATAACGCTGCTATGAACATAGGGGTGCATCTACCTTCAAATTAGTGTTTTCATTTCCTACGGGTAAATACCCAGGAGTGAAATTACCGGATCATGTGGTATATAGCCCTACTTTCAGTTCTTTGAGGAACTTCCATACTGTTTTTCACAGTAGCTGCACCAATTTCCATTCCCACCAACAGAGCACTAGGGTTGCTTTTTCTCCTTGTCCTCCCTCGTGCCTGTTTGGGTTTTTTTTTTTTTTTTTTTCTTATCTTTTTTATTAGCCATTCTGACCAGTGGGAGGTAGCATCTCCTTGTGGTTTTGATTTGCATTGCCCTGATGATTAGGCAATGTTGACCATCTATCTACCTTTCTCTTAGCCATCTGTATGTCTTTATTGGGAAAATGTCTGTTTGGGTCCTCTGCCCATGTTTAAATCATGGTTTTTGGTGTTAAGCTGTGTATATTGTTTTTTTGTTTTTGTTTTTGAGCAGGGTCGACACCCAGCATGGAGCCCAAGTTCAAACAGGGCTTGGAGGCAAGGCCCCAAGGTCAACACCTGAGCTGACATCAAGACTGCCAAAGGCAGAGGCTTAACCCACTGAGCCATCTGGGGGCCCCCCCCAAGTTCTTTATAGATTTTGGATATTAACCCTTTACTGGGCCTAGCATTTGCAAATATCTTCTCCTATTCAGTAGGTTGTCTTTTAGTTTTCGTGTTTCCTTTGCTATGCAGAAACCTCTTATTTTGAGGAAGTTCCAATAGTTTATTTTTGCTTTTGTTTCCCTTGCCTCAGAAGACGCTTCTAGAAAGAAGTTGCTATAGCTGATATCAGAGACCTTACTGCCAGTGCTCTCTCAGGCAGTAACTCAGATTTCAGGCCTCACATTTAGGGCCTTCATTCAGTCTGAGTTTATTTTTGTGTGTGGTGTGAGAAAGTGGTCCAGTTTCATTCTTTTGCAAGGAGCTATCCGGTTTTCCCAGCACCATTTATTGAAGAGACCGTTTTGCCCCCCCCCCGCCCCCCCCCATATTGTGACCTCCTTTGTCATGCATGAATCGACCATACAGGTGTGGGTTTATTTCTGGGCTCTCTATCCTGTTCCATTGATCTATATATCTATTTTTGTGCCAGTGCCATACTCTCCTGATTATGTATCACTCAACGCTTAACATTCTGAGGAACTGTCTTCCAAGGTGGCCGCACCATTTTACACTTTATTTGCTTCGATGGCTGAATAACAGTACATTACCACAAATTAATCAAAATTAAAAAAAAAAACTTCTCTTTAAAGAGCGCCATTATTTTATTTATTTATTATTTTCAAAGATATTATTTATTTATTTGACAGAGAGAGAGCGAGCGAGAGGAGCAGAGGGAGAGGAAAGAAGCAGACTCCCTGCAGAGCGGGGAACCCCATGCAGGACTCGATTCCAGGACCCCGGGATCAAGACTGACAGCGTCCAATATTGGCCATGCCGGGGCACAATTGGAACTAACACTCCTCGATTCTGGTCAGGCAAAAACGTAACAACCATTTTGGAAACCAGTCTGGCAGCTTCTTGTAACATTAAAATACACTTTTTACACGACCACTCCACTCTTAGCTATTTACCGAAGAGCAAGGAAAATGCACATGCACGCGAGGACTTCTGCAGGAATATTTATGGGAGCTCTGTCGCAAGAGACTGGAAACAACCCAGATGTCCCTCAAAAGGAGAGATAAGGAAATCTGCGTTTTGGAAAAGGGGGCATAGTCTGTCTTTTAGAACCTGAGCGCTTCCAGGCTCCCCCCTGGCCCGCCAGTCCTCGGGGAGCAGCGGGGGGCTCGCTCACGGGGGTTCGCGCGGAGGCCCTCCCGGGGCCAGTGCGCGGGAGACACGGCGCACGCTCCCGAGCCCGAGGCCTCTGGGCCTCCGGGCCTGCCGCCCCCACGCTGCCCTCGCCGCCCCCGCCGGCTGCTCGGGGAGGGAGGGGCCCGGCAGCGAACCCGCTGGGGGGACAGCGCGCGCGCTCCGATGGACGGCGCGGGGCGCGCGGGCGGCAGGGGCGGGCCCGGGGCGGCGGGGGCGGGCCGGGGCCCGACGGGGCGGGCGCGGAGGTGAGGCCGGGCGGCCCGCCCCCCGGGGGCCGGCCTCGAGCGCCCGCCCCGCCCCTGCCACCCGGGTGTGGGCCCGATTCCTGCGCCGCTCCCTCCGCTGGCGGACCCGCGCGGGCGCCGGCTCCGGCTGCGGGTGAGGGGCCGGGGAGGGCCGCCGCGGAGGGCCCGGGCCCGGGGAGGGGGAGGTGGGGAGGAGGCGGCGGCCGGGGTGGTGCTCGGGGCCAGCGGGGCTGCGGACTCTGCGGCACGCCGAGATTTGGGGTTTCCCTCCCGGGCGGGGCGCGCGGACTTCCTCATTCCCGCGGGACCCCCTCTCGCGGCCGGCCGGGCCTGGCCTGAGCCCCCGAGGACCCCCGCCTTGGCCCGGCTTCCGCTCCGGCCCGCTTTGGGGGGCCCCGCGCTAGCCTGGCGGGAGTTCCTGGGCGCGCCGGGAGGCCGGGAGGCGGGGCTGAGGGATTCTGGATGCGGGACCCGGGTACCGGATGGAGGTTAGAGGCTGGTCCGCGGGGCCTGGCAGACTGACGGGGAAGACTGGCCCCTGTGGGAAGTGGAGGGCGGGTGCTGCAGGGCAGGTCACCTCCCTGAGGCCTCCGCGTGCTCGTAGGATGGCGGCGACCCCCGAAAGCCTCTTCCCCTCTGGGGGCGACCTGGACTCCAGCCAGTTGCATATGGAGCCGGATGAGTTGGACACTCTGAGGGAGGGAGAGGACCCAGGTTCGCAGGGAGGACGGCCGTCGGGGAGGAGAGGGGCGGAGAGCTCCCGGGGTCCACACTAACACTTTCTATCCTCGTAGCTGACCGGATGCACCCCTTTCTGGCCATCTACGACCTGCAGCCTCTGAAAATGCACCCCTTCGTGTTCGCCCCTGGGGTCCCGGTCACCGCCCAAGTGGTGGGCACTGAAAGATACACCAGTGGATCCAAGGTGGCTGGGCGGGCGCCCAGGAGCTGGGCAAAGGGAGGGCTGCTCCCCCACGGGGGGACAAGCATTCAGTCCCTCGCACCCCCAGGTAGGAACCTGCACCCTGTATTCTGTCCGCTTGACGCATGGCGCCTTTACCTGGACGACCAAGAAGAAGTTCCGTCATTTCCAGGAGCTGCACCGGGACCTCCTGAGACACAAAGTCTTGATGAGTCTGCTCCCTCTGGCACGGTAAGGGGACTCTTCTGGTTCCTGTCAAGGGGGGGGCGCCCCCACGCTGGAGCAGCACAGGGGTGGGGGGGGGCCCAGCCCCAGCCCCCAGCACTGCTTTCTGCCTGTCGCCCCCCCACCCCAGGCCACCCCTGCTCCTGTCCCATCTATTTTCCTGCCCCAGCTCTGGCCCTCGGGCCCCCTCCCCTGACCCCGGTTACCAGGAAACCTTCCCAGCCCGGCTCTCCCTGTCCGTGGTTTTGTGCCAATAGCTCAGCCGGGCTGGATGCCCAAAATGCCCTTGGCAGCCTCCTTCCTTTTCTTGTCTCTGTTCTCAGGATCGGGGGCCTTCTGCCAGCCTCCGGGCCTCCCCCCAGGATCCCATCTCTAGTGCTGCAGGAATTCAGGCTCGCCGCTTCGAGGCTCTTACTTGACCCTCCTCCCCCATCTCGTCCACAGCTTTGGCGTGGCCCACCCTCCAGCCCGGGAGGCAGCCAGCCGAGAGATACCCTCTCTCCCCCGCGCGGGTCCTGAGGGCTCTAGCAGACATGCGTCCAGCAAACAGGTGCGACCAGATGCCAGGCTGGCCGGGAAGGCTTCTGGTGTGCAAAAACGGCTCTGGTCCCACCTGTCTCTCATCTCTGCTTCAGAAGTACCTGGAGAATTACCTTAACCGCCTCCTGACCATGTCTTTCTACCGCAACTACCACGCCATGGTAAGGCCCCGGGGGCTGGGTCCTTGCGCCGGTCCAGGTGGAAAGGTATCGTCAGACCCCCAGGCGGCAGAGGCCCCGGGTCTGCTGAAAGGCGGAATCTCTCCCCTGACCCGTTGTCTTCCTCTGCAGACAGAATTCCTGGAAGTCAGTCGGCTGTCCTTTATCCCAGACCTTGGCTCCAAAGGACTGTGAGTGTCCGATGCCCATCGCCCCATCACTCTGCAGCCAGCAAACCTGTGGATGGAGCTCTCCCCGCTGGAGGCTGGGGAAAGAATTGCGGGGAGGGGGCTGGGGCGCGGGCACTGGACTCCTTTTGGGGCATCTCGCCCTGATTTTCCCCGCAGGGAGGGAGTGATCCGGAAGCGCTCGGGGGGCCACCGAGTTCCTGGCCTCACGTGCTGCGGCCGAGACCAAGTTTGTTATCGCTGGTCCAAGAGGTGGGTCCCGGAGCGGAGACACTGGGCCGTGTTGTGGGGGGCGGTGAGGAAGGAGATCCCAAGGGCGGGGAGGAACGGACGGAGCCCTTCCGCTCCAGGTGGCTGGTGGTGAAGGACTCCTTCCTGCTGTACATGTGCCTCGAGACGGGCGTCATCTCCTTTGTTCAGCTCTTCGACCCTGGCTTCGAGGTGCAGGTGGGGAAAAGGAGCACAGAGGCCCGCTACGGGGTCAGGATCGACACCTCCCACAGGTAGGGCCTCCTGGTGGGGATGGACCCCCGGACACCTGGCGGGGTCGGGGGTGAGGCGAGTGGAAGGAAAGGAAGGATTTCCACCCCTTGGAGCTGGCCTTGGTTAGGAACCAGGGAACTGGTCTGACCACATGCCTGGGAGGGCTCTTAGCGCCTGGGCCCGGAGAGGGGGGCGGCGAGGAGAAGCCTCCGATAGAAAGAAACGGCACTCCATTCATTCACCGGTTCCTTCATTCACCCAACAAACCCGAGAGCCCAGTCTGCCCCTGATCTCAGTGCCAGCGGCCCAGCCGTGCAGAAGGCAGAGACATGCCTTGCTTGGGTGGAGTCAGGCACGAGGGACAAAGGCAGGAAGTGGGAAAGAGGGGAAAACCGGAGAGGGGAGGTGGCTGGGCAAGGCCGGGGGCGCGCAGGGGGAGGGCTGAGGCCCCCTCATTCTTCCTGCTCAGGTCCCTGATTCTCAAGTGCGGCAGCTACCGGCAGGCGCGGTGGTGGGGCCAGGAGATCACGGAGCTGGCGCAGGGCCCGGGCAGAGACTTCATCCAACTGCACCAACATGATAGCTATGCCCCGCCCCGGCCTGGGACCCTGGCCCGGTGGTGAGACGCTGACGTCCCTTCGCAGCTTGTCCGTGGGCTTCTGGACCCACTTGCTGTTTTCCGAGTCCTCGATCCTCTTCTACCTCCTCCCGCTTCGGCTTCTCCCCTTGACTGGCTGACCTCTAACCATACTGATATCTAATCTCCCGCTGACCTCTCTGACCCTCCGTACTCGCTAATCTCCTCCAACCCCGACCTCTCTGACCTCCTGTGACCTTCCCCCGCCCCCTGCCCTTTCCCCACGCTGTCTTTCTCCGGGCCTTAGGATCTCTTCAAAACTCTCCGATTCATTCATTCAGTAAACATTTTCTAAGCACCTACTATGTGCCAGGCCCAGGGGCAGGAGGAAGAAGCCAGCCCTGTAGGTGATTCAGTCACGAAGCAATGGCAGGTTGCCATTCCGGAGGAAGTTATGGGGTACCGAGCACTTTGGGGGAGCCTCTGCCCCCGTGTGGGGATATCAGGGTGGTCTTGCAGGAGGCAGCAGTCTCGAGGACAAGGATGGCCCTGGCGGGGAATTGGCAGGGGCGGAGGCAGCTGAACCTCATCACAGGCAGGGAGGGAGTCGGGGAAGCCTTGTTTTCTTGGAGGGGCTGCAGACATCCCAGACGTTAATTTTTTAACACCAACTAACAGCTGATACTTACGTAGTACTTACTGTTTGCTGAGAACTGTCCTAAGTGTTTTATTAAGGCCTCATGCGAACCCCGTGAGACAGGTACAGTTGTCTCCATTCTACGGACGGGAACACTGAGGCAAGGAGAAGTTGAGGGACTTGCCCAGAGTTGCACAGCCTGGAAACAGTGAACCCAGGATTCGTATCCGGGCAGTCCGGGCTGAGACCCCGCTCTACACCATCGCGAGACCGTCAGTTATTAGAACATCAAACAAGGGGTGCCTGGCTGGCTCAGTGCAGGGAGTGTGCGATGCTTGATCTCACGGCCGTGAGTTCGAGCCCCACGTTGGGCGTAGAGATTGCTCCAAAGGAGAACATCTTTAAAAAATAAGTAAATGAAATAAATAAAAAGTAAACAGCGCGGAAGCACATTAAGCATTTAAGTTCCCATTCATTGCACAACCCTTTGCCCTCAGCCCCACTTCTTCCTACCTCCCTCCCAACAGCCCGTTTCTCTCCCCAGAAGTAGCCCAAACAATCGTTTCATGGTTATCTTCTCAGCTCTTTTCCTGCATACTTTCGTAGGCTTCTACGTGTGTTACTATTTGTTTTAAATGTAAATGAGATTCTGCATTTGCTTTTCGGGTTTATTTTTTCTTCACTTAATTTGTGGGTTAGGGATTAGGCATTTAGGTTATTTCCCTATCTTAATTTTAAGGTTTTTAGTTTATTTCTATTTGAGAGAGAGTGTAAGCATGAGTGGGGGAGGGGCAGAGATCGAGGGAGAAGCAGACTCCCTGCTGACCAGGGACCATCACAGGACCCCGGGATCATGACCTGAGCCAAAGGCAGACACTTTACTAACTGAGCCACCCAGAGACCCCTGTTATTTCTCATTTTAAATGATGCTGCAGTGAACACAGTCCTTGTCTAAGCATTTAATAGGATGCATTCCTAGAAATAGGATGGTGTGCATTTAATGGTATTAAGGAGTATGTGTGTTTGATATTCTGATAGATACTACCAAACTGTCATCTAGGAGGGCAATAACCAATGTGTATTCCCGTAGTCTATGAGAATACTCACTTCCGCACATGCTAATGTTGAAAGTTACCAGGGATCTGTATTTTTTCTAACCTCATGGATTAAAGACCTGTTATTTCATCTTAATATCAATTTCCTCCTTCGCTAGTGAGATTGAACCTCCTTTCGTATGGCTGAGCATTTTAAGTTCTGTGTGAAATGTCAGTTCTTATTCTTTGCTCACTTTTCAGTTTGCTCGTATGTCTTTTTCTTATTGATTTGTTAGAACTCTTTACGTATGATATATTAATCCCTTCAGTCATTAGTCATCTTCTTTCATTTATTGTCTTTGTGATTTTTTATTTTATTTAGCTTATACTGGCAAGTTTGTCCCAGTTGGATACATCTGATAATACCATGTGACTGCTCTGATCACTTTTGATCTTTGACCCTGCTGTCGCCTCTGATCTGTGACTGTCCTCCGGTCTTCACTCTCCAGAGCTTTCTGGCTTCTGCCTCCCCTGACCTCCTTGGCTTGGCCTCCCCCCAGGTTTGTGAATGGGGCGGGTTACTTTGCTGCCGTGGCAGATGCCATCCTACGAGCTCAAGAGGAGATTTTCATCACAGATTGGTGGTGAGTAAGGGAAGAGCTCAAACAGGAAGGGGCAGGGGAGGGCCTGCCAGGGATCAGCTTACAGGCCAGCAGAGGGAGGGACGGGGAGGAGTGGCTGGTTGCTGAATAAGGCTTAGCTTGCCTCTCACCTCCTGCCCTGAATGCCAGGTTGAGTCCTGAGATTTACCTGAAGCGTCCGGCCCATTCAGATGACTGGAGACTGGACATTATGCTCAAGAAGAAGGCGGTGAGGAGAGGGGTTGGGCTGGAGGGGAGGTGCGTGGGGGTGGCCTTGCGGGGGAGGTTGGTTTAGGAGGGACGACAACATGGGTGAAGGTAGGGAATGTGAGACTTCCTTCTTCATGCTCCTCCTGTGCCTGGTGTAGACTTCTCTCCCAGGACCCATTACACTTTGTTTCACTGGGGGGGTTGGGGGGGAGCAGCGAACCTGTCTTGTCTTTCTCACTGGACTAGTATGGTTGATTTCCATGAAGGACATGGCATCCGCCATGTTGGGGGCATCCGTAGATGTTCATGGATGGACAGACCATGATGGCGAGTGGGGGATGGTGGATGGAGGGATGATGGGAAGGGGACAGTCGGAAGGGGGTGCCAACAGGAGATGGAGGTGGGTGGATGGATGGTGGGTGGTACATAAGGGGGTGAGTAAATGGTTGGGAACGTGGGTGGACGATACCGATAGGCAGGCAAGGAGCTGTGGGGACAGAGGATGGGCGAACAGGTGGCTTACCCATTGCTAACTTGTCCGTGAGCATCACAGCCAGGTGTGAGGGCGGAGGCTGTCCAGGCTGTGGGGGGTTCACTACAGGAACCCCGAGCATGGGGCAGGGTTTGGGAGGGTGGAAAGGGGCCATCGTGTGAGAGGCATTAGGATCTGATCCCCGCTGCCTGCTCACCACTAGGAGGAGGGCGTCCGTGTGTCCATCCTGCTGTTTAAGGAAGTGGAGTTGGCCTTGGGCATTAACAGTGGCTATAGCAAGAGGGCCCTAATGCTGCTGCATCCCAACATAAAGGTGACTCGGGTACCAGAGAACCCCCCCACTATGGCCCTGCCCCCCGGGCTTCCCCATCCCTCCACCTGCCTTGTCCTTGAACGGCTCATCCTTCCATCTTCCCATCCTCCCTCCAGAGCCCTCCCTCTGGAGCCCGCCCTCCTGAACCCCTCCCCCTGCCCTGCAGGTCATGCGCCACCCGGACCAGGTGACCCTGTGGGCCCATCATGAGAAGCTCCTGGTCGTGGACCAAGTAGTGGCCTTCTTGGGGGGGCTGGACCTCGCCTATGGCCGCTGGGATGACCTGCACTACCGCCTGACTGACCTCGGGGATCCGTCCAGGCCAGCGGCCCCCCAGGTAATCCCCAAGGCCTTCCCGGGCTCCCCTAAACACCGCGTCGATGCATACCTCTTGCCCCTCCAGCTGTTCCAGGCGCTGCCACCGAGGACAGCCCCAGGGAGCTGCTGGGAAGTAGACCCAGTCCCTCCCTACCCCCATGCCTCCTCCCTACTCCTCTAGGATAGCCAATGCCGCTGGAGGTGGGTGCTGGGTCGCACCCTCTCTGTGTCACTCTTACTGTGTCTCTGTCTCGCGGTCTTTTGGTGCTCTTCTCTCCTCTTGGGCCCTGGCTCTGTATGGCCCCCCCCCGTGACCTCTCCTT
>CM052804.1:50911112-50933424 GCA_028533885.1 Nasua narica
GGAGCAGGGGCACACGTCCGGGTCGGGGCTGGGAACGGGAGGAGTTGGGCCAAGGATAACGGGGCCTTCCACATCCCCCCTGCCCCAAGCATCCCCAAGAGAGCATCCCCGACTTGGCCCCTGATTCTCCCGGGACCCCCAGATTTCATTGACAGGGAGACCACACCCCGGATGCCATGGCGGGACGTTGGGGTGGCCGTGCACGGTCTCCCCGCCCGGGACCTGGCCCGGCACTTCATCCAACGCTGGAACTTCACCAAGGTGCTCAATCCGTCCTGGGGGGGCTGGCGGTGGGAAGGAGCCACCTTCCACTGACGGCCACCCCTCCACCCCAGACGACCAAGGCCAAGTACAAGATACCCATGTACCCCTACCTGCTGCCCAAATCCGCCAGCACAGCAGACCAGCTCCCCTTCACGCTCCCAGGGGGGCAGTGCGCCACCGTGCAGGTGAGCCTCCCTGTTTCAACCTCTCCTCACCCCTCCCTCGCTTCAGCCCGCTGCCCCGGACCTGAGAGCCCGCAGACTGCTCTCCGGCGGGCGGGAGCCTCATCCTCTTCCCCGTCCCCCCAGGTCTTGCGGTCCGTGGACCGCTGGTCAGCAGGGACTTTGGAGAATTCCATCCTCAATGCCTACCTGCACACCATCAGGGAGAGCCAGCACTTTCTGTACATCGAGGTCTGAAGGGGGAGGGCAGGGAAGGGAGGGGGCGTCCGAGGAGAGGGACTGGGGAGAGCAGTGGGATCAGTGCTGGAGGGCTGGTGTGACTGGGCCTGGGGAGGTGTGCAAGCCCGGGGCGGATACTCGGGATGGACGGCGCCAGAGTGGAGGGGGGCGGGCAGGGGCCTGGCGGCTCATGCCTGTCTTGGGTCCCTGCCCTAGAATCAGTTCTTCATTAGCTGCTCAGATGGGCGGACGGTTCTCAACAAGGTGGGCGATGAGATTGTGGACAGAATCCTGAAGGCCCACAAGTAAGGTGGACGGGCAGGGAGGATGGGAGTCTGGGCGTGGTTCCAGCTCCAGGAGGGGCGGGGCTTGGGGGCTGAACCCGCCTCTGACTCCGCCCCTTCCCCAGACAGGGGCAGTGCTTCCGAGTCTACGTGCTTTTGCCCTTGCTGCCCGGTTTCGAGGGTGACATCACTACAGGTGGTGGGAACTCCATCCAGGCCATTCTGCACTTCACCTACAGGTGACACCCCTCCCCCCCGTGGCCACCCACCCGCGCCCCTGTCCTGACTCTGTCCCGATCCCTTCCTGCTGGACTTTTGAGGTCCACCTTTCTCTTGACACCGCCCAACCCCCTCCCCCAGCCTCCACATCCCTCACCCACTCTTTTCCCGCAGGACCCTGTGCCGTGGGGAATACTCGATCCTACATCGCCTCAAAGCAGCCAGTGAGTGCTGGAGGCATGGGGGGTTCAGGCCCTGGACCCCTGGGCAGGGGAGCTTATCTTATCCTTCTTGCATGGTTCTGGGGCTGCTACCGCCCTGAGACCACAGGTAGTCTTCAACTGCAGGGCGAAGCGTGTAGACCAGGCTCTGGGCCTTTTGAAATGGGGGGGTAGCTGGGACAGAGCTCCATCGGCACGTGAGGGCATCTGTCACCTCACCCCCTCCCCTATCTTTCTTACAGTGGGGACAGCGTGGCGGGACTATATGTCCATCTGTGGGCTGCGCACCCACGGAGAGCTGGGCGGGCACCCGGTCTCTGAGCTCATCTATATCCACAGCAAGATGCTCATCGCGGATGACCGGACGGTCATCATTGGTCAGTCCCGGGTCTGGACCCCTGGCGGTGGGGGTGGGGGAGCCAGATCCAGCAGAGGGGGATGGGATGATGGACACTGGCTGGTCCTCTGGTAGAGGGTCCCCCCCGGGCTCGGGCAGACACGGCGTGTCGTGCCCCCATCCCAGGCTCCGCCAACATCAACGACCGCAGCTTGCTGGGTAAGCGGGACAGTGAGCTGGCGGTGCTGGTCGAGGACACAGAGACGGAGCCCTCCCTCATGGACGGCAGGGAGTATCAGGCGGGCAGGTTTGCCTTGAGTTTGCGGAAGCATTGCTTCAGGTAGAGCTGGGATGGGGTGCTGCGGGGGAGGAGGAGGTCGGGAGGGGGCTGGTCTGCCTTCCAGGCAGGTGTGCAGATGGCTTAGGGGTGGCACTGGAGTCCCCGGTTTGGCTTAGGGTACCAGCAAAGTAGGGCTATTGAAGAAACGAGAAGCAAATATTCTAAAAATAATTTGGTGTTTTTTTAAAGCATCAAAGTAGTGGTCAAAGAGGAGACGGATTAAAGCTCCCTTGGGCTCATTTACCCTTATTTTACTATTTAACAGTATATTTATTTTCATACATATAAACAATGTGTTCATTTTCATACATATAAACAATGTGTTTATTTATGGGTAGGCACAACCTCAGTTTTCTAGCAGTCAAGTTCTCCAAGGATCCTTTTTTTTTTTTTTTAAGATTTTTAAATTTACTTATGTGTCAGAGAGAGAGAGAGAGCACAAGCAGGGCGAGTGGCAGAGGAAGAAGCAGACTCCCCACCGAGCAGGGAGCCCGATGCGGGGCTCGATCCCAGGACCCTGAGATCATGACCTGAGCCGAAGGCAAACGCTTCACTGACTAAGCCCCCCAGGCGCCCCAGGTTTTCCAAGCATCTTAATCTGACCTTGTGGGCACCCTTTTGTCTTATAGTGTGATTCTTGGGGCAGATGCCCGGCCGGACCTGGACCTCCGAGACCCTGTCTGTGATGACTTCTTCCAGCTGTGGCAAGACACAGCTGAGAACAACGCCAACATCTATGAGCAGGTGGGCACCGCCGGGGGGTGGGGGGGCTGGCTGTGTGGGAATCCACAGATCGTCCAGTTCAGGGTAGGATGGAGAGAGCCCCACCGCCAAGCCATTCTCGGGAGGGAGATGAGGGTGTGGGGGGCATATCATGGGATTCAGCAGCTGGGCGTCAGTGTGGGGGGTTGTGGTGCGAGAACTGGGGCTGTGTGGCCCAGCTGGGCTTTTGGACTCTTGACAGAGTCTCTCCAAGCCTTACTGGCTTCTATGCCCCCCCCCCCCCCCCCACAGATCTTTCGTTGCCTGCCGTCCAATGCCACACGCTCCCTGCGGGCACTCCGGGAGTACGTGGCCGTGGAGCCCCTGGCCACGGTCAGCCCACCTCTGGCCAGGTCTGAGCTCACCCAGGTCCAAGGCCACCTGGTCCACTTTCCCCTCAAGTTCCTGGAGGATGAGAATTTGCTGCCCCCCCTGGGGAGCAAGGAAGGCGTGATGCCCCTCGAAGTGTGGACATAGCGGCGGCTCCAGCCCGGGATGGCTTACCAGCCACCGGGCGCCACTGAGGCTGGCTCCCTGCTCCCAACCCTAAGGACAGAGGGCAGTGCCCTCTGAGACCCCGGGACAGGCAGGCAGGCCTGAAGGGGACTAGAGAAGTCACAGCAGCGGACCCTCTCTTGAGAAGCAGCCAGAAGAGGACGCTCCTGACCCTGGGACCCTGGACTGGGGAGGCAGGAGAGAGTCCCGGAGAAGCTCCTCCTCCCCCCTCCCCGATGCCCACTTGAAACCACTATGATGGGGGAGAAGCAAACCTCCCGCCCCGTCTGAGAGCCTGGGGAAACCTGTCCCTGCGGGAGAGGGCGGCTCTGTCCTGCACCTTCCCAGCTCTCCCTTCCTCCAATTGCCCTTGAACCCCTCCCTCCCCATGGCCTCTCCGGCTGTTACCACCTGAGGTGGAGGGAAGGATGAAGCCTCTACCGGCTTCAGCCCCCACGGCATGGGGGGTGGGGTGGGGGGCCGCACACTAACTCTCTCCCCCTGCCTACAGACAGACACTAGCTTTGTATCCGTTCAGTAAGCATTTCGTAAATAAAGGCATAGAAGAGGTCCTTGCGTCTTCCCTGGGCGAACTGAGAGCTGAACGCTTGCCTCCCCCTCCCCGCCCGCCTTAGCTCTGGGCCCCTGCACCTTCTCACCACCCAACTCCTGTCTTCTCTCTGCGGCTTCATCTCCGCTGTGCCCGCCTGTACTTTCAGAGGTCGGTGACCCAGCTGCTGGGAAGTGGCATCTGTTCGTGGTGCACCCGGCTGGCGGCAAGGGCAGGGCTGAGCCAGGAGCCCTGGAGAGCTGGAGGCTGGTGCTTCCTGCTGGAGGGGCTGGAGGGGTGTCTCCCGGTCTCGTGAGACAGCACAGAGACGAGCAGGTGCTCAGCAGTCGCTTGTTGCTGGGGGCCTGCTTGCACATCCATGACTGCACCCGGCCCTGCGGGCAGGCGCCTCTCGGGGCGGGAGGGAGGCAGATGCGCCCCGGGGACACCGCAGGTCTGTTGGAGACCCTCCGCGGGGAAGCCAGCAGGGCAGCAAAGTGAGCCACGAGACCGTGTTGGCTTCTCAGGGCTGGTTAGGGTCACACTCTTCATCGGGTTTACTTTCCTGCACTAAGAAACTGTTCTCTAGAGTCGCCTGGGGGCTCAGTCGGTGAAGCATCTGCCTTCAGCTGGGGCCATGATCCCAGGGTCCTGGGATCGAGGCCTGCGTGGGGCTCCTTGCTCAGCGGGAAGCCTGCTGTTCAGATACATAAAATCTCTTTCTTGTTCCCCCTGCTTGTGCTCTCTCTCTGTCAAATAAATAAATGAAATCTTTTAAAAAATAAAGATTTTATTTATTTATTTGACAGAGACACAGCAGAGAGGGAACACAAACGGGGAGCCGGAGAGGGAGAAGCAGGTTCCCCGCTGAGCAGAGAGCCCAATGCGGGACTTGATCCCAGGACTCTGGGATCATGACCTGAGCCGAAGGCAGCTGCTCAACCAACAGCTGCTCAAAACAAAACAAATAAACATACATGCTAATACATGTAAATACTAGCATCATAAAAAGAATTATGTTACTCTACACTGTAGTCTATTTTTTTTTTAAAGATTTTATTTATTTATTTGGCAGAGAGAGAACACAAGCAGGCAGAGAGGCAGGCAGAGGCAGAGAGAGGAGCAGGCTCCCCGCTGAGCAAGGAGCCCGATGCGGGACTTGATCCCAGGACTCTGGGATCATGACCTGAGCTGAAGGCAGCTGCTCAACCAACTGAGCCATCCAGGCGTCCCTACACTGTAGTCTATTAAGTGCAATAGCATCAGGTCTAAAAAACTCCAATGTATATATCTTAATTTAAAAATATTTTAATTATGACTTATTAATTATATAAGTATTAATATAAGATATAATTATATTTTATAAAAATTATCAAAACATTTATATTTTATAAATAAGAATATAATATATATAATATAGAGTATACAAATAATGACCTATAATTGTCAATTATATGAATATTATAATAACATTTAATTATTTCAGTAATTGCTGGGACACCTGGCTGGCTCAATCAGAGGAACATGTGACTCTTGATCTCGGGGTTGTGAATTCCAGCCCCACATTGGATGTAGAGATTACTTAAATCAATAAACTTAAAAAAATGAAAATTAAAATAAAAATATCGCTAAAAAATGCTAAACATCACTTGAGCTTTCGGTGAGTCATGATCACTGGCCGCAGATCACCAGAGCAAATATAACAATAATGAAAAAGTTTGAAATATTGGGAGAATTACGAAAATGTGACACAGAGACACGAAGCGAGCCGATGCTGTTGGAAAAATGGCGCCAACGGGCTCGCCAGACCCCGGGTTGCTACAAACCTCCCATTCCGAAAATACACAATGAAAGGAGGTCTGCCCGTAAATGGTACAGGTCTGTGGGAGATGGAGCACACACGGGGTTGAGGAGGGGGACCTCCCAGGGCAGGCGGAGGGAAAGGGATGACAGAGGAGTATCGCAGAGAGTTCGTCACCTGAATTTGCTGGCATTTCTTTCTTAAGCTGAGTGGTGGGTAGATGAACTTGTATTTTATACGCATATTCATATCTTTTTATGTATTTGAGCTACTTTGCAATTAGGAAAACGTTTAGCGCAGGTCCTGGCTTTTGTGTCAGTCCCTCAGCCTCGCCCCCCAGTCTGAGAACTGACCACAGGAGCAGGGAAAGGTGGAGGGGAGTAGAGGGAAGAGTATAGGAAGGCTTCCTGGAAGAGGTGTGTGTGGGTGGATGACAACAGGGAGAGGGGGAAATGCCCCTGCCTTACTCCCATCCTTTGAGCCCAACCCCCTTTCCTCTGAGGAAGCCACTTGCACACAAGAACTCCCTCCTCCCATGGGACACCTGGGTGGCTCAGTCAGTTAAGCGTCTGTCTTCAGCTCAGGTCATGATCCCAGGGTCCTGGGATCACCCACATCGGGCTCCCTGCTCAGTGGGGAGCCTGCTTCTCCCTCTCCCTCTGCCTGCTGCTCCCCCCTCCTGTGCTCTCTCTCTGAAAAATAAATATATAAAATCTTAAAAAAAAAAAATCCCCCCTCCCACATACAGCGGTCCCCTGGTACTAACTGGCATCCTGCTAATTAGCCTCATTGCCAGCAGTAAGTGCCTCTTTCCCGAGGGGACCATTACCTCATTAACCGGGGCGGGGAGCGGTGGCGACAGCACGTGTTCCGGAGCTGGGCTGAGGCTGGGTGGGCTTCTGTTTCATACTACCCGTTGGTCTATCTGCAAACCCTTGAAGTTTGGGTGGCTAGCCTATCCCTGCCCTCTTCATCTGCTCACTCATTGATTCAGTATATCTTTTTTTTTTAAGATTTTATTTGAGAGAGAGAGAGAGAGGGCACAAGCAGAGAGAGCAGCAGGCAGAGGAAAGGGAGAAGCAGACTCCCCGCTGAGCAGGGAGCCCAAAGCAGGACTGGATCCCGGGACCCCAGGATCATGACCTGAGCCAAAGGCAGATGCTTAGCCGACTAAGCCACCCAGGCGCCCCTCAGTATCTCTTTGTTAAACACTGCCTATGAGGCAGGCATAAGCAAATGTATTGAGGACCTAGTATATGCCCAGTGCTTTTCATATCTAGTTTTATTTTATCCTAAACTCCTACAGATGATAGAATTGAACCTCAGAGAAATTAATGACTTGCCCAAAGGACTAACTTCAAATTCTGTGTTTTTTCCGACTATCCCATGGACTTGATCTTGCATTACCATATATCCCAGCGCCTGCCCAAAGGACAGATACCTTATGCACTTAACATGGTACTGAACCTCTAATGGGCGCCAAGACCTGTGCTGAACAAGGCCGACATGATTCCTGCCTTCGGGGAGATGCGACTGACATTTACAATTCAATCACAAGCGTCACCATGGGTTTAAGCTAGGCAGTTAAAACAGAAGAATTAAACTCAGCCTTCACGCATCCAGGAAGGCTTCACGGAGGAGGAGGTGATTTAGATATGTAGAGCAAAGCAAGGTGCAGGCAGAGTGGGCGTGGTCAGAGTGTTCAGGGAGAAACAGCAGGTTTTCAGGCTGGAGGGTCAGTTGGATTCCGGCAGCTGTGAGTAGATTTCACTATGGCTAGAACATGTGAGATGGAATGGCAGTGTTGAAAACAAGGCAGGAGAAGCAGGCAGAATGAAAGGGTCTTTGATGCCACACTTTATTCAAAAGTGGGGGCGCAGTGAAGGGTCTCAAACCGGAGAGTGACATCAGATTTGAGTTTTAGAAACTCAAATGGAAAATTGACTTAAGGGAGTCCAGGCAGGGAGACCAAGCAGGTGGCTGATAAAGAGTAATGGAGGTAAGTGGGGATGTGGCGTGGACATGGACGATGGCAAGGCAAAGAGGAGGGGAGAGGAGCAAAATGGACATGCATCCAAATGTGTTAAAGAGAAGGATCCAGAAAGGAGGGTGATAACCTCTTTCAAAGGACTTTTCATTCCAACTCTAAGTGATGCTTGCATTAAGATGGGTGGTGGGGTCTTTCAGAGAAGTGATCTTGGGGAGCAAACAGCCTTCTTCCTCAACTTGGCAGGGAAAGAAAAGCCCAGAGAAGCAAAGCAACTCGCTCAAGGTCACACAGCGTGACAGTGGCAGAACATGACTCCTGGTTCTTTTCATAGCGTCACCCAGGCTCCAGTGAGGCTAATGGCTGGGGGTGCTGTGCCCACACTAGACCTAAGGTGACCCAAGCAAGATCTGAAGGGGCTGGACATAGGTTCCTCCGCCTCTCGCTGTCACCCCTTCCCCCATACGGGGGGGGGGGGGCTCCAGCGATCGGTCAAGGAATAATTGTTGAAACAGCGCCTTTGTGCAGAGACAAAGGTGTGCGGGAGGATTTCGCGTCTGGAGATCTCAGGGCCCCTCCTCAACACTCCCGCCTCCAGCCAGGTAAGGGGTAAAGGGCACTCCCGAGGCCCCGGCGCCCCCGCCCAACTCCCACGTGGTTTCTCTAGCCAAATTCTCACCCCGAGGCCCCTCCCTCGGCGGCTCCACTGTTGCCATGGCAATTAGGTGGGTGGACAGCCCATCCTATCTAGAGGCCACCCAGCCCTCGCGTGGGGAGTTACCATAACAACCCCCCTAGTAATAGGGGGGGTTGGGTCCCGCCCCCCTGCCCCCGCAAATAGAGGTGGGTGGCTTGATTGGCAGCTGGGCACACGAAAGAGAAGGAAAGGGAAGGAAAAGCGTCAAAGGAGAGCGAAGAAGGAAATGGAGAGAAAAGGGCAAAAAACACAGGGGAAGGGAAGGAAACGCGTGTGCGCACGCGCGCCGGCCGGTGGGCGCGCTCCGCGGCCTCCCGGCCACCGCCCACTTCTGCTTGCCAGGCTCGCGCGGTCGCTCGGTCCTCGCGCGCGCCTTTCGCGCTCGCTCGCCCTCCTGCGCCTGCGCGCAGGTGTCGGCGCCTAGGGGGAGGGGAACCCGGCGCGCTCGCGTCACGTTCCCTCGTCCACCCTCCCGGCGCGCGGCCACTCGGCGCCTGCGCAGGAGCGTCGGGAGGCTCGGGTTGCGGGCTCCGGGCGCTTGCTCCTGTCACTCGGTGGGTCGGTCCTCCCGCCGGCCCTCCCCCTCCGCGTCCTCCGGGGGAGGCGCGGCGGAGACCGCCCCCGGGATCCCCCGATGGGGGAGAAGCGGCGACGGCGGCAGCGGAATAACCGAGCCGGAGCGTGAGCGGCCCCGGGGCCCGGCTGCCCGCGGAGGCCATGGGCGACCCAGCCCCCGCCCGCAGCCTGGACGACATCGACCTGTCCGCCCTGCGGGTGAGCGCGCCGCCCCCAGCCTCGCCGCGGTTCCTACCCCCGCTGCCGGGGAGCGGCGCGGCCGCCCGCCTCACGTGCTCCCCGGGCGCCGCTCCGCCGGCCCCGGCGCCCCCAGCCCCTCGCCCCTCGCCAGGGCGCCCGCCGCTGCGGGGCCCCCGCCCTCGGCTCCCCCTCTCCGTGCACGCGCTGCAGATTCCGGGAGCCAGGTCGGTCCCCGCCCTGTGCTGCCCCGCCCCCACACTCCCCGGCCACCTCTGTCTGCACGCGGGCCCCGGACCCCCTTCCCCCACCCCGCTTTCCCCGGCCCCGCCACCTGCAGAGTCTCGCCGCCGGTGCCCCTCCCTGGCCCCGGCGCCCTCCGGGCCTCTTTCCAGCCTTGCCCTTACTTGTGTCTCCTTCCTCCTCCTCCTCCTCCCCTCTCCCGGCGCCTCGGATTTTGACTTTGCCACTGCCTTGACAGCCTCCCCCTCCTCGCCCACCCCTGGATTCCACCTCTCCCCTGGCCGGAATTTCAGCCTTCCCCTCCGCACCCCGCGCCTCCTGCGGTCGCCCTCGTCCCGGGGCTCAGCTCCCCGTCCGCCTCCTCTCGGGTTTCAAGTGCAGCCGTCCAGAACCAGGCATTTCCGGTCTCGGGGTCCCTGCCTATTGCCGGACCAACTCTGCGGCGGCGTGGGGCTGGAGCGGAGACTAGTGCAGGGGAGGGGGGCGCTCCCTAGGCCCTGGCACGGGCCGCCGAGAGGATGTTTGTGTGTATGGACTCGCACAGGACACTTGGTGCCAGTGGTCGGTGGGGGGGCTGGAGGAGCAGCTGGGGGGAGGGGAGGGTGGGGAGGTGATGGAGGTCTCTCAGGGGAGGGGCTCATTGGGAAAGGGACTCGGAGGAAACAGCCGCAGCGGGAGTTTCTTGGAAACACCTATTTATTGTCCCTTCTGGGGCACCTGCACGCCCCCATTTGGGCTCTCTGGAGCATTTGTGTTCCTCAGCAAGGAGCGCCCGGCTTAAGGAGCAACTTGGTGATTTCAAGGTGAAGGCTCCACAGAGTGTCCACCCAGGTGCTGTGTTTGCGCTGTGACCCTGGGGCTTCTTTCACACGCCAAGGTTGGGGGGGGCAGCAGGATTTCCCCGGCTCTGCGCTGGCTTCTGCTGAGGCCCCTGTTATCGGTGTGGCTTTGGTGTGGCTTTGGAGTCCGCCCGGGAAGGTGGCCCGGAGTGGGAAAAGGCGGTCAGCCACACCGGTGCCCCGGATACGCCTGCAGGAGGAGAGGGGAACTGAGGAGAACAGAGTCATGTCGTTAATTGGGTTTCTCGAGGTGACACAGTTTTTCTTGCCATTCAGGTCATAATTTGTTTGGTGCTGTGTTGGGCTAGGAGACCTGGCTCGTTGGAGATAAGGCGATAAGTTGCTAAGTGGCTGGGAGGCAGGCTCAGCGTTGAATTTCATTCTGTGTGTCTGTGTGTTGGTGGGCAGACGGTCTGGTGGGGGTGTAATACGATGGAATTCCCGGCTCCCCTTAATGTGCTCTGCTCCTGGGACGATCCCCTATCTTCCCTTCCCACCTTGGTTGTTGATTAACCCTGGTCACAGGTCCCTGTGGCTGTGGGGCTTATCATACAATAAAAAAACGGGAGGGTCCAAACAGTGACCTTTGGTTGAAACCCTGTGGAACTCTGCTCCTGCTTCTCTCTTCCTTGAATCCTCCACTCTCGCCTGGACTCCCCAACCTGGGATTTCCAGCAATTCTGCGAATGCCCTCTGACCTCAGCTGTGGTATTTCCTTTCTGGACTTCTCTGCTAGGAGCAGTGTTAGCCTCCTGCCTCATTCTCCTCTCCCTCCCTCGGACCGGCTCCCAGGCCATCTGTCTTTCCTGCCTCCTGCTCCTCAAGGAAGCCCCCCTCCCCCCGCCCCCCGCCCTGTCCCCTCACCCCACTACCCCCGCCACACCACCACTGCAGGGCAGGAGGGAGGGCTGTGCTTTCTTTGAAACGGGGCTAGGGACGGCCTCCTTTCTCCTTGCTGCTGGCCTTTTCTCGGTGCCTGTCCCCTCCGCCCGACGTCCGGAGCCGCGTGGCCCTGGGGAGCGGCGGCTCACTCCTCTCCTGTTCCGAGTCTGTCTATTGTGCAGGGGAACCGGCAGCCTGGAGAATTAGCAGTGAGCCCGTTTCCCTTTCCTACGGTATCATGTGTTGGGGGCCTGGGGCCGGGGGGACGAGAGGGGAACATGTTCACTTATTAGCTGGCCCTGCAGAGCCCACATCGTCTTTCTCCTAGTTTCAGGCGAAGGTTTGCTTTTCAGCTGGTGGTGAGAGCAGTAGTCCGATGGGGGCCGGATCGAATGGCGCTCAGCTCCGCGCCGTCTGGAGAGGCCGCTGGGCCTGCCGCTTCGTGAGCCCAGGCGCGCCCGACCTCTGAGGCTCCATTTCTATCCCGGCCCAGCGGTGCGGGGCTGTGCACTCCTGAGTTCACTTTGCGGCTCGCTCGCTCGCTCGCCGTGTAACCTTGTCAGAGTCCTCAGAGAGCCCTTCCTCCCAGTTCCGCGTGGGGAGAGTCACGGCGCCCATCTCGGAGCGCCGCGCATCACTGTGTCCCGCACTGCACGGGGAGTTGCGGGTCTGGTGGCTGCCACACGGGGACGATGTGCTGCTTCTCATCAGATGGCGGTCAGAGGCGCTTCCCAGCACATCTGCCTCTGAAATACGCCCCTTCCCCTGCTTGATTTGTGCAGAAGTTTGGTAAAGCATTCCCTCAGTCGGCTTTCTTCTGCTTCTTCATATTTATCACTGGCGGACCGATATACTCGTTTTTATCCACCTAGACGGGACCGTGAGGAATCAGCGGGAGCTAGGATTTTGACCGTTGGTCTCACTTTTGCATGCCAGTGTCTGTCGGTGTTTTGCACGTGACGGGGGCTCAGTGTTTGTGGAATAAACGCGTACTATGACAAGTGCGTGCTCTCAGCACAATGCTTGCTCAGAGAGAGCCTCCAGTAAATGTCGTGCTTGTTGGGCATCCTCTTGCCCCTCTTCTGGGAACACACAATTAATCCCTCTTCTGAGTTGTTTGTGGAATCAGACTTTGGTCGTAAACAGAGTTCTGGAAGCCTCCATCTGCGTGTGATGCCCTTAAAGTAAACTTAGGACCATCCAAGAGAAAAATGTGGGCCTCTTGTTTCAGACCTTCTCTGTGTCCGAGCTTGGTGACGTTCCAGAAGGATCGTGGCTTGGTGACGTGTCCAGAAGGACTTGTGGCTCTTGGCTTCCCGCAAAGGAGAAGTGTCAGTAAAGCGAACGGGACGAGGAGGGAGCAGACCCCAGGCTGACCTCTTTCCTTTGGCGTCGCTCCTTTCGGTTGACCCACTTCGTAAAGCAAGCAGCTTCCCTTTGCTGTCCGAACAGCTGGAAGTTTCAGGCTGCAGCGTCCTTGAGGCTGCAGAGCGGGGCTCGGTGTCACGGTGCTCAGATCCTGTCACCGCGCCCGGTCAGGAGGGACTTGTTGCCGGCTCGTCCTGCAGCCGGGATGTCCCTTTTCAAACGACTTTGTGTTGTGTCTGTTCTTTGGAGAAGCCTCTTCCCCTCGCTGGCGTCCGCATGGGGCTGTGGGGCTGGCACCGCCGGGAGGGCTGGCAGCTCGGCGCCACTGAGCACTTGGCCTGCCTGCGTGTCCTGGTGAACTTGCCGCCCAGCCGGGGACGGCACCTGCTTCAGGTGGGCCGTGGGAAACCTGACCTGCCGCAGAAGGAGGGGCGTCACGGAGTGACTCCCCCCCAGAGAACTGCGGGGGGCAGTGAGGTGCAGGGCTGCTTGGGCAGAATGATGGAGGGGAGGGTACGGGGAACCTGACTAGAGCGAGCTGTTCAGCCATTCGCCCCGCACGAGGGGAGAGACCCCCTCACGCTCTCTGCTGTCGGTCGAACAGATTGCCGTGGTCCTGAGTGATGAGCGGTGGGGGACAGTCTGGAAAAGCGAGGTTTCGACAGGGAAGACAGCAGGAAGAGGGGTCCGCAGGGGAGCTGGCTAGCCCACCCCTCACGCCGGCTGCAGGAGCTCCGTGACGCTGGGCTGTGTGGCATCCTAACGTCACACCCGGCCTCTGTCCCTTCGTCTGGGGACTGCGTGCTCAGAGGGGGCAACTCCCCCGCTTGGATGTGTAGTGCCCTCCCCTGTGGTTTGGGGGACAAGATGGCAGGAAGCCCGCAGCCGCTCTTCACAAGCTCTTGCTCGGGCCTGGGTCTGCCGGGGAGGAATGTGGAGGTCACCTCTCAGCCCAGAAACACAAAACAGGCGGGAGTCGGCCTCATGAATCTTGCCGCCTGCATTCCGAGTTGTGCCGGTCGAAGAGAGGGTGACGTCCTTTCCTGCGGTGGGCGCTCAGCGCCGGCGGGTTCTGGGGGAAGGGTGCCTCGTCGGGCTGGGTGCTGCGCCGAGCTGTGGAGTCAGAGCCCCCGCACAGCCGCCTCGGACGTGCGTGTGCAGGCCCAGGCTCCCCCGCCTGCCTGCGTTTTCTTTTTTCTTAAGATTTATTTATCTTAGAGAGAGTGGGGGGAGCAGAGGGAGAGGGTCTTCAGGCACACCCCCCGCTGAGCACGGAGTCCCCTTGGGGCTCCATCCACAGCCCGTGGCACCGTGACTTGAGCCAGAACCAGGAGTCCGACCTTATCCGACGGAGCCCCCCGGGTGTCCCGTCAGGCTCCCCCTTTCTTAACTGTTGCTGCTCTCCTCAGCGTCTTGGAATCCTCAGGGTCGGGAAGGTTTCATTCAATGTGATCCCCATGAATTACACCGATTGTCGGTCGTCCCGTCTTGAGTCATCTCGAAGTCGGGTTGCCGGTCCTTTCTCCTCCCCGCGCATCCGCTGCACACCCCCGACTGCCCCCGTCTTTCCTGGGTTGCAGAAATAGAACCAAAAGTAGTCAAGCTAATAAGTCACCTTTCAGAACATTCCCTGGATGTCCCCGGAACACAGGGAGCTGCCAGCCTTACCTGGCGGCAGACGAGGCCCTGGCCACACCCCTATTCATTCTCTGCGCTCTCCTGTCCTTCCTGCCATCGTCCTCCTCACCTGCGTCCTCGACTTGAGCTGGGATGCTCCCATCCATGGGAAGCTCCTCTAGAGGCTAACCGAGAAGGTACTTGAGGCTTGTCCTTGCTAAGGGTAGGGAATGGGCCACGGAGGAGGGAAGAAAGGGATGGAATTGCAGTGACCCAAGGAGTCCCCAGGGATTTCAGCCCAGTGGCCAGACAGCCCGAGGCCGTGCTTGTTAACTGTGGCTAGGCTTCCTGTTTTGTTTGCAGAAAGATCTGGAACTCGGCACAGAGGGCACGTTGATGAACAAGATAGACTGGGTTTTCCTGCCGTCTAGGCGTGGGGAGAGACTTTAACCAAATAATGAGACATACATGGATACGGTTGGATGTGAAATTGCAAACCGCGGTAAAGACCGTGGCAGAAAACTTGAGCACGCCACGAGCGTGTACGGCAAGAACCGTTCTGCTTTTTACAGGACAAGAATATTTGGTTGGTCGATTGAGAGAAGCAGATTGCCTGTCCGAAAACCGAGCTGGCATTGCCACAGAAAGACCAGGTCGAGGAGGACCCTGGGGGTCCTGGTGGGCGGGCGGACTCTGGCGACGGCGGGAACCGGGAGACCCTGGGATGGGGCCGTGCATAGGGCGGGGCGTTTACTCAACAGCCGCCCGCCGTGGCCCGAGGACGGACTGGGAACTCCAGGCTTAATGTCCGAAAGGATTTCTCCGGAACCTTCCTGTGGGAGGAACAGGAGTTTGTTTTGAAGGGTAAGGGCGTGTACGTGGGAGGGGCACGTGACTCAGACCACCCTCCCGTCTGCTTACAGGGAGGGTCCCCGTGTGGGGTCCGCGGGGGCCGCTCTGCAGAGGGAGGGGCATGTGCTCTTTTTCTGGAGCAGGTATGTGAGGGACAAAGGTGATCACCAGACGGGTTCTCCTGGGTGCAGGATAAAGGCGTGCGCACTGAACACGCGGCACGGTGTTTGTACGATTATGCAGCGAAACGGTTACTAGCATCCAGCTCCTTTGCGTTCCCAGCTGCCGACACAGTCCCCTGCATGGGGCTGGGGGTGTCACCGGGGGCCGCGAGCCCGGGCGCTGGCTGGGGCCGCGAGGTGGGCAGGTCTTTCCCAGAGGTACGCGCAGGCCAGCCCGGCCCTGGGCCTGGCTCTTGCTGTCCTGGCCCGTGGGAAGCAGGGTTCTTCCCGAGTTTAGGTGGGTGCTGTGCATGAGCGGACGAGAGTCTCAGTTCACAGTGGGTGCGAGCGAAGGATGAGTGGAGTGTGCAGGGGACCCTTCCTGGTTTTGCACGTTTGAAATGAAGCAGGGCTGGGGAGATCACAGTCTTGGCCTTCGTGGAGGAGACAGACACCAGGAGAATGAATCTTTGGTGACAGGAGGGTCGGCCGCAGGACAGTGCTCAGTCCGTAGCCTGTGGGAGGAGCCGCAGAGGCCAGAGAGGGATGGATGGAGGGCGGCAAGAAAGGGACTCTGCCTAGGCAACACGGGGTGACCGGTGAGAGCAGAGGCCAGAAGGCCTCGGACGGCAGAGGTGGTTAGATCTCAGACACAGCTGGGAAGCGAGTGTCCCCGCAGCAGGTGAGTCTGCAGGGCCCACCCCGGAGCCCCTGCACCCCAGCACCCAGGGTGCCCCCACACCTGGAGCCCCCCGCAGCTGGAGCCCCCTGCACCCCAACACCCCGGAGCCCCTGGCACCTGGAGCCCCTGTACCCCAATAACCCGGAGCCCCTGGCACCTGGAGCCCCTGCACCCCAATAACCCGGAGCCCCTGGCACCTGGAGCCCCTTGCACCCCAGCACCCAGAGCCCCCCACACCCGGAGCCCCAACACCCGGAGTCTGGGCTGCAGGGAAGCAGCTCTGTCTCCTGGCCTGTGGGCCAAGAAGGCCTCCTGGGAGCAGGCCTGACCGGGCTGGTCTTCTGGGGGAGATTGGGGGATCCTCGCACCTCCTTCCCCGGGGAACTGTTTGAGGACAGGATTGGAGGGGCTTGCGTTGCTGAGCTGTTCCTGGAAGCCGCGGTTTGGAGGAGTTGACCCTGAACAGCGAGCCTTGCGGGGATGGGTCAGCAGGGCTGCAGGAAGAGAAGGCCACCTCCTTAAGCACCTCCATTTCTCCTTTCTCCGGGAAGCCTCTCCTGACTGTGTTCGCCCTCACTGTTCCCTCCTCCCGCTCACAGACCCCGTAATTCAGCATTTGAGTGCGTCCTGCGTCGTACTGAATGTTGTTTTATGGTCCCAGCGCTTCCTTAGGCATCGGGACTGTGACCCTTCCTGTCGATCCCTCACAGAGCACGAAGCTTAGTGGGAGATGCGGCTCTGAGCGTTGCTGTGACCTGGCCTCTCCCGCTGGATGGGACCTATAGGCGGCGAAGCGTGGCCCGCGCGTCCTGCGGGGATTCCTTGCGCGGTGGGTTCCTTACACAGCCATCCTCGGCCAAGGGGTCACCGCCCTCCCCCCGGGGGTGTCCGGAAACGCCGGGCAGGGCGGCCTAATGGTCACTGTGTGTGCGGGGGGGGGGGGGGGGGGGGGGGGACAGGGGACGTTCACGCCCCGGGTGTGGGCAGTCCCCTGGGAGGCACCAGGTGAAGTCGCCTGCGGTCCAGGCTCTGGGTGGGGAGAGGAGTGCGGCCACGCTGCGACTCTGCAGCCGGCACCAGCCTGCCCCGACAGCCCGGCCGAGTCTGCCGGCACGCCTCCCAGGGTAGAGCGGGCGGGCTCCGGGCCAGACGGGAAGACGGTTCGCGTGTTCTCTCTTTACCACCCACCCACTCTTTCTTTCAAGGCACGTTTGTGAGAAGGTGGCTGAAGCCTGTAGTACTTGGTCTTTAATTCTGGGAGGCTCGGGAAGGAGTCTTCGGGAAGACAGGCAGGAGCGCCCCTGCAGAAGCAGGTGTGCCCCCGGGGTCCGGGAGGGGAGGCCGGCACACTCTGCTCTCGGGCCTTTGCACTCTCAGGCTGCCCTGGAAGGCAGAGGTGTGGCGAGCGAGCGCCATGACTCCGATCGCACAGGGAGGAAGGCAGCTTGCGGTGGGTAGGCCTTGGGGGTGGATGAGGGGTGGAGCGGCGATGGGGACAGGCAGGCGAAGCCCAGGGACAGGGCTGCCATCCGCTTCTCGCTGCCTCTCAACCTGACTTAGAGCAGAGCGCGCCGGGCTCCAGGTCCCGTCTCGGCAGGGCGTGGAGACACCGCGGTGCTGTGACCTGAGTCGGGTCCCTCTCTCCGGAAACCACCTCGGGCCCACGTGTCGAGCATCTCTGGGTTGGGAGGCACAGGCAGCAGGTGGCCCTGCCCTTTGTCGTTCCTTTGTCCTTCGGACTCCCAGTGAGCCCCTGCTCTCTTCCGTCATTTCTGATCCAAGCCATTTCTATTTTAATGTGGGTTTATCACAGGAGGGGTTTTGGGGTTGGCGTCAGACTAGTAAGGAACCCTTCTACTAGCTCCGCGGCCGTCCTGCGTTTATAGAATCTCCCAGCCCTCACGTAGCCCTTCAGAGCCCGCGATCTCCTCCCTCTCAAGGCGGAGACGCTGAGGTTCGCGGAACGTGGGGAGTCCCGGGACCTCGCCTAGGGTTGGCCGGCCAGGACGTGGCACATCTCGGAGTCAGACTCCGGTCTGACTCACAGCACAGCCTGAGCGTGTCGGCACCTGAACCGCGGGCCTGCTCCGGGGGCAGGGCGTGGGCGCGGGTGCACGCGGAGGCCAGGGCGCGGCGGGCTCAAGGCCTAGACCGTGTGCTCTGAGTAGCGTGGTCTTCTCCTTGCTTCCGCTGGAAATGCAGGCTCGCGGTGGGCAGCCTGTGTGGGCTCGCGCAGGGACCTGCCGCTGTCCGCGTTTCTGGACCCGTGTTATCTGGGACTTTGTGAGTGTGGCCTGCCTTGGGCACAGCCTGCGTGAGCCGTGGTTCCTGCCCTCGAGGGGCCCACGGTCCGGATCGGGGTCTTGGTAGAAACGTGGCACCTGTTTCTAGAGGAGGGAGTGAGGCGTTCGCCTGGGTCCCTGAGGCCTGTAGCTGGGTTGGCATGGGTGGGCCCGGGCCAGGAATAGGGAACTCCACGGGGCCCGTGCCCGGGATGGATGGAGATTTCAGGGTGACAGGCTTCCGGGCAGAGCGCTGTGCTGACAGGAGGGAAGGACGTGCATGAGAATCCAGAAGATTGGGGCGCTGGGGGGTCTCAGTTGAGCGTCCGACTCTTGGTTTTATCCAGCTCAGATTACGATCTCGGGGTCGTCAGGTCGAGCCCAGTGTCAGGCTCCAGACTGAGCATGGAGCCTGCTTGGGATTCTCTCCCGTCCCCCCGCCCCCAACCCTGTGCTTGCTTTGCGCTCTCTCTCTCTCTGTATATAGTAAATAAATAAATCTTAAAAAAAAAAAGTCCAGGAGATTTCATGTGGAAGAAAGTAGAATGATTCAGAGAAGAGGCCTGCCCTTCCGCAGGAAGAGAGGGAGACTATCTCGTTCCTCCCTTTAAAAAAAAGTTCTTTTTGGTAGTTGCATACGCGTAACATTTTACCATGTTAGCCACGTGAGGTGCACCCAACAGGGGCACTGAGGACCTCCCCGCCGCCTCCGGAGGAAGCCCTCACTCCTGACCCCTCTCGGTCCTGCCCGTGCTCCGCGTCCGCAGGGGGGCCGGGGGTGCGGCTCCGGCTGGAAGCGGCGGTCAGCAAACGTGTGTTTGGGTAGCGAGAGGGACCGTTCCAGGTGTCCAGACGCTGGAAGCTCAGACTCGGACGGCATCCTGTCCGGGAGCGAGGGGGGCGTTGGAGACGCCATGGGCAGCCTTTGAGGCCCCTTTGAGGGCCCCTTGTGGGCCTCCAGCCCTGTAGGGAGGGTTTGGAGCGGGGCCGGCCGCCTCTGGGGTGCACACAGCCCCGATAGACCTGGAGTGCGGCCTGGAGTCAGGTGGGGTTTCTTAGCATGGAGGCGGCCAATGCGATGGCCTGCCCGGCCTCCTGGCCTTCCTTTGGCAGCACCACTTGCCATTTCTTCCTTGCCCTTCAAGGGGAAAGAGGGAAAAAGACAGGAGAGGCAGGCTTGGGACTCAAGTCACCCAGGAGGCAAGGAGTGCTGGAGAGCCTCTGTCGCAGAGAGGCCTGCCTTACCGGTTGGAGTCCAGGCCCCGGGGGCCTCCAAGCCGGGGGCTTGGGCTTGGTGACTTAGAGTCCGGTGTTCAGGGCTCTGTCCCTGGGTCAGTCTTTGTGCTAGATCCCCAAGCCCGAGGACTTTTTGTTTGTCTTCGGTGCACACCCTAGAGCAGGCGGCCCGTACTCCCCTTGGCTTCCAGGCCCTTCTCCCCCCTCCCCGCTTGCGACCATCTAAGGCCGCAGTGCCCTTACCTTGAGCGGAGTTTGAATGGGGATTGCTGGCTTCCTTGGATGACCTGCTTTCCCGACCCCGGGGCTCGATGTTGGAATGAAGCTGTGTTCGGCTCACGCCCCAGGAGCACTGCCTGGCTTGCGTGTCACCTCCTGGTCGGGCAGCGTGCACGAACAACAGTTCGTTCATTATCGAAACAGATAAGTTTGGAAGTCAGAGCACACGCGGGCCGTCTTCCCTTTGTAAAGGGGCCCGTGGCAGCTCGTCGGACTCCCCGGACTCACACGCTACCCCTGCCGCGGCCCACGGCCCAGGGCTCCCATGAGGTCCGCCTGGGGTCCGAGGGGCCCTCTCTGCAGATCCGCTGCCCTGGCTCGTGACCTCAGCGGGGTCAAGGTGACGACTCTAGACTGCTGCCTTGGAGGGCCTGCGGACGCGGGGGCCGCCGGGGCTGAGGCATCACGCTGCCCGGAGAACCGGTTCCAGCTTCCGGTCCATCTCTCGGTTCGCAGACGCGCGTCGTCTCTCTGAGACCTGGTTTCCTCGCTTGCAGAATGAGGGGCTGAGAACAGTGGCCAGTGGCTCTTAATCAGGCTTCTTTACCCCTCACGCGCTCCGGCCCTGCCTCAGGGGCCGAGCCCAGGCATCGTCTTTCCCGTCTTTCCTCTCTTCCTTCCTGGAAGCCTTCGGGGCCCGCCCGGCGGTGTGCTGTTTTCTCAGCACTGTGAGCACACGAGCAGGTAAGGAGCCTGATTTGCAATGTTCTGCGCGTGAGGAGAGGCCCGCTCACCCGGGAAGCTGGGCCGGAGGGGCTTGAGGGAAACGGGCCTGGGCTGGGGGCTGGGGGCCTGCCAGGAGGGGCCGGCCCAGGATGACGTCCCAGCTCATTGGGGGACCGGCAACACCAGTGCACAGACCTCCGTGTGCGTGCACTCCAGGGACCGAGGCCCGAGTCCGCTAGCGCCCAGCGCCAGAGCAGCGGGGCCAGGCGAGGACTGACCTCGTGGGGCCTCCCTGTCGTCGCTCGCCCCTGAGAGCACAGGCCGTGGGCAGGGAGTTGGAGTCACACCCGAGTCCAGCACTTACTGGGTGACCGTTGGCAAGGTCCCTTACCAACCCTGTGCCTCGTTTTGGCCGAACGAGGGTGGCCAGGCCCACGACACGGGGCTGCTGTGGGGGCATGGGCGCGAGTGCCCGCTGGAGGTGGGAGCCGCCCGATGGCGCTCAGGAAGGAGGGGCCCAGCAAGGGCATCTCCTGGGGTCTGGGCTGTGGGCGGGTGAGTCCCCGCGCCCCCAGGCGGGAGCGCGGCTGGCTTCCCTTTGGCTGCCTGAGAGCCTTCCACCGGCCCTGAAAGGCTTCCCACTTCCCTGAAAGAGACAGGAGCTGCCACATCTCGTGTCTGAACCAGAAACTCCTGTGGGTCCAGCCCCGAGTCAGGAGGCCCGCGCCGTGCCCTCCGCTGGAAGCTTGCGGCCCCCCCAGAGGCCTGGGGGCAAAGTCTGCGCCTCACCCTGGCCACCTGGGGGGACGCACAGCTTTGTTAGGAAGTGAGACCCGGGACTCAGCTCAGAGAGCTGCACGGTGCTCAGCTGAAGGCCCGATTCTGGACTCCAGCCTGGGCGCTGGGGCTGCTGGGCTCCCCCGGGTGAGAGACGGGAGGCTTTCCTGCCCCAGAGCCTGGGGCCTTCCCTGGCCCCGGTGCCGCTGGGATCTGGCCTTAGCCCTTCCAGAAATGCTGCCTCCCGCAGGCTCTGAGGAGGAGGGCACCGCTCCGCTCTGTTGGTCACCGTGGCCCTGTGGCCAGCAGACGCTCCGTGTGTGGGTGTGGGGGCTGCGTTCGCCAGCCCCCGCCCCGCGGGAACGAGGCGGACAAGGTTCCCCAGGAGACCGGGGTAGAGGTGGGGGAGCCCGGTGGCTCCATCCTGCTGGTCAGGAAGCTCTCCTGTGTCATCCTTCTCCCTGCGGCTGCCATTGGCTCGGAGTCGGCCCTCGCGGGGCCGCGCAGATCGGGCGGGTCTGCCTTCCCCGGTGTGTGATTCGTGATTCAGACCGTCCTTCCCCGTCCCTGCTGGCCTCACCCTCCGCTCCTGACTCGCTCCTGACTCGGCTCTGTGCCCTCTGCCCTCCTGCCCTCCCCGTGGGCTCCTTCCACGGCCCCCTGTGGCTCGTGGGGGTTCCCTTGTGAGGGCCTCCTCGCCGCAGCTGCTTGGCCACCCGTCTGGAGTTACTCAGCGGTAGTAGTATCGATCATTATGTGCCACATAATATGCGTTATTTATTTACTTATTTAGTAAAAGTAATCTCTCCACCCAACGTGGGGCTCGAACTCACGAGCCTGAGATTCAAGAGCGGCTCGGCCGCTGAGCCAGCCAGGCGCCACCCCCACGCCCGGGGTTAGAAGCACTGAGGGGAAAGACAGGACACAGGTTTCCTTGTCCCTTCCCTCGGATCTGCGGACACCTGACTCCCCCAGGAGGAGGTTGGCAATGAGGTGTAATGATTTGTTTGTGCTACAGCGGAAAACCGGCAGTGAGAAGCCGTGTTATTATCCAGCCCCTGATTATTGCTGTCCTCCTCCAGGAGCTCCCCATCTGCCAGGCTGAACGGGCTTGGGTCCTCCCGCCCCCGCCCACCCTGCTGCCACTGCCTCTCCCCCTCCCCCTCCTCCCCTTCCTCCTCCTCCTCTTCCCCCTCCCCTCCTCACCTCTTCCTCCTCCCCTTCCTCCTCCTCCGCCTCTCCTCCTCCTCTTCCCCCTCCCCTCCTCACCTCTTCCTCCTCCCCTTCCTCCTCCTCCGCCTCTCCTCCTCCTCTTCC
>CM052804.1:50933524-50947725 GCA_028533885.1 Nasua narica
GCCTAAATCCCAGGGACAGCAGCAGTGTTAATAAGTCACCTTCGGGCTCAGTTTTCCCTTGCTCTCTGGGATGCAGTCTCTTCATAATGACGCTGTGCAAATTTGTAGCACATAGCGGATTTCACGTTTTCCTATCCAAGAAATCTTGTGCCGGGACTGTGTAGACAAGGAGAAGGGGTTCTCAGAGATGCCGTGACCTGTTGGTTTGCCCCCATCATGTGGAGGCCTCAGAACCGGTGCCAGGCCTTCCAGGGGTGGCGTCCCTGCCCTCCCACACCCCTGACCCTCCTGGGAGCTGCCTCTGGGCGGGACCTCCTGCCCCTCTCACCAGCCCAGCCTCTGCCTGCTGCTTTTTCCTGGCTTCTCCAGGACGCTTGCCCGGGACCTCTTCTTGCCTGGTGGCCTCCTGCGGTGTCTGGATCCTTATTAATGGTCTCATTCGGGGGTGCCTGGCTGGCTCGGTCCGTGGAGCGAATGTGCAGGCCTTAATCTCAAGGTCATGAGTTCAAGCCCCATGTTGGGTGTGGAGCCCACTTAAAAAAGAATCGTGTTCTTGTTTGGATTTTGTCAACCACGTAGGAGTTCGCTGCTCTAACAAAGTCCACTTTCTAGAGATACGCATTTACCGCGCGTATAAATTACGGGGTGGCGATTCACGGGACAAAAAGGGATTCACTTTAGCAGCTGTCATAGTGCATTGCTTTTTAAGTGATTATTCATGGGTTATCTGGGAAGAATGGAGATAAACCCCAAACCAGGGTTAGAAACCATTGATTGCACTAGGGAGGAAAGAGGAACATGAGCTTTCTTTTATGTCTGTGTTCACTCAACAGACAAGTTTTGAATGCGGTCCTGACCCTGAAGAACAGTCTAGCAGAGAGGCACGTAAAGACTCGATCACGAGAATATGCTTGTGCCTCCAGAGGGTCCTGCGGAAGCAGGTGGTCAGTCGGGGAGGCGGTGCGGAGGACGGGCCCCACCCGCAGGCCTGGGGCAGGGAGCCTGGTGCTTGGGGGCGCCAACGCGGCAGGTGCAGAGCGTCAGCGGCGGGCAAGGGCGTGGCGGGTTAGAGGAGCCCCGGGAAGTGCAGGGGTGTGCGGGGCCCTCCGCTTCCGCCCCGGCAAGAAACAGGTGACCCCGAGGAGGGGTTGGCGAGGCTCCAGGTGAGCCGCGCCTGGGAGATCAGCTGGGAGGCGGTCGGGTCTGGGCCCGCAGACGGCAGATGAGCTCTCTGGGGGCGGGCAGGGCTCCGAGGGCCGGGGGCAGCGTGGCGTGGGCCACAGGAAGCCCCTTGGATTTGCCCGGAGCTCGTGAGTCCCAGTTGCACCGCAGCAAACGTTTCTGTCCCCCGAGCCTTGGTTTTCTCATCTGTGCAGGGGTTGACGAATCCTGCCTGGCTTCCCTGCAGGTCTGCGGCGGGGATGACACGGTGACCGTGGTGGGCTGGACGTTTGGGCGCCGCCGCGGGGGTCCCCGAGCGTGAGGCGACAGGAGGGTTTCTGCTGGCCGCAGATGGTTCTGTGGCTGGGCCGCGCTCAGACACTCCAAGAGCACAGTCCCTGAGCTGTGAGGGGGGCCCAGGCCCAGGCAGAGGGAGGACTCAGGGAGGCGGCTCCGGGCAGGGGTGTGGCTGGACCGCAAGGCCGGGGGCTGTCCTCCGGGGCCTGCCCCCTCTCTTTCCCCAGAACGCTCTGGAGGCAGGTGGAACCTCAGACACAGGCTGTTTATCTTTTAGGGTTTGTGGTTTATTTTTAAATTTCTGACTGTGGTGATATTTATTTTTTCTTTTCCCTTTCCCCGCTTCTCCAGCTCAGCCGCAGAAAGGGACCATCTGTCCCCTGGCTTGCCTGTGGCCATTTTAGAACCAGCCCCACTGCTGGTGTTCTGGCCCCTCTTCTCCTCCCTCCCTCTCGCTGCCGACTCCCCCTGCGCGTCCCCCACGCGGCTCTGTCTAGCTCCCTCCGGCTCCTGCTCGCCTCCCCGCTGGTCTGGACGGCGCGCCCTCCTGCCCCACCTGCCTGGGGCCCTGTCTGAGGCCGCCGCCTGTCTGGCTGTCCCTGGGGAGCCTGGGCATGGGGGCGCGCAGGGGACGGCTCCCACCTCCTCGCTGCTCCGACTGGTTTCCCGTTAGAGCAGTATTTGTGTTCCTGCGAGCGTCGTGTCTGGGCCCGTTTCTGCCTCTGTGTGCGTGCAAGTCCAGGCCGTGTGTGTGTGTGTGTGTGTGTGTGTGTGTGCGCGCGTGTGTGTGTGTGTGTCCTTCTGGAGGAGAGACTCAGAAACTCTCCCTCCCCCAGCACACAAACCTTTCCAAGTTCCTTCTGTCTATCCCCCATCCATCGCCTCCTTCCCACCGTGCGCCCCCCTCCCCGCCCCCCGCCCCAGGGCCTGAAAGCCCGCGTAGCTGCCCGTGGAACCCAGGAGTCGGACCCAGGAGTCTGACTCCGACGCAGCCCCAGCAAGGGAGGAAGGGCTGGGCGGGAGGGGAGCGGAGAGCAGAGAGTTTTTGCAGGTTTTATTTACTCCTGGATGGGGCAGCGATGGGGGGTTGGGGCCCCACTCCTGGGTGGGCTTCCTTCCTCACCGAGCCTGTGAGCCTGTGCTCTCACATGCTGTGGCTTGGAGCCTGCCTCCCCAGGGAGGAGGGGGGCGGCGACACACTCCCCGCCGCCCCAGGTCGTCGCGGGCATGGGGGGCACGGCAGGAGTGGGCCAGACGGGCTCCCCTGAGGGGGCTGCCTCCTGCAGGGAGGCCACCTGGTCTCTGCTGGGCCAGGAGAAGGAGGGGATCTGATGAGACTCCTGCCCCTTCCGACCTCATCCACTCCTCTCCTCCTCGTGCCCTCACACGCACCTGGCCTGGGGCTGCTCCCGCATTGGAGGATGGCTTGACCGCCACCCCTCTGTGAAGGTTCTGGCCCCTGCCCTATCCTCGGAGACCAGGACTGGTTGGGGGGAGCTGTCAGCCCCGCCCCTCAGCCTCACCCCTGCCTGGCGCTGGCTTCCTGGGAGTCCTGTGGTTGGCGATGGGGCCGAGGGCGGGTCGATGGGGCCGAGGGCGGGTCGGGGACGCCTGTGCCCAGCAGCCACTGTGTGAGCACGTAGGCTGCTGGGCTTGTGGGGGTGGCTCTGAGGCCGCTGCCTTGCCCCGGGGAGGGGGAGGGCTCTTCTCCAGCCTGGACCTCGGTACCACAATGCCTTTGCCCCTCTTCCCCTCTGTGTGGGCCTTTCGGGGTCGGTCTCTGAGGAAGAGCTCAGGCAACCGGGCCTATTGTCCCCCTCTGGGAGGTGGGCAGAGGGCCACCGTGCCCAGCCCAGTCTCAGCATCTGGGTCCCGGCAGCCCTCCCCCAGGCTCCTCCAGGCCCGAGAGCTGTGTGGCTCCCGCTCTACTGTGCTGCCCCTGTTGGGTCCCTCTGTGGACCACAGCTCCGCACTCTTTCCCTAGAGCCCCTTCCCAGGGGCTGTGTCTGTCGGCCACAGGTTCTTCTGCGAAGGCGTCCCCCCACCCCTGCAGCCCCGCCTCCCGTCCAGGGCAGGCTGGCACCTCTGGGCCCTGCCTACAGCAGCGGGACCTGTCAGGGCTCATCCCAGTGAATAGTCACCGCGGGGCCTGGAGCGCAGGGCGGACTAGCCCTCCCCCACCTTCTCCCCAGGCCTTACGCATCTCCTTTCTGCCACTCTAGAGCCTCCTAGAGTCTCTTGGGAATTCTGCGTGGATGGACCCTTCCTGCTCTGAAATTCTGCAACCCTAAGACCCACAGTAGGGGGAGAGGGTGCCCGGCCGGCTCCCTCGGCGGAGCCCGTGACTCTTGATCTAGGGTTGTGACCTTGAGCCCCATGCCGGGCATAGAGCTTACTGTTAAAAAATAAAATCCTTAAAAAGAAAAGGGTCCATGGGTCAACAGAAAAGTTGAGGGTCCATTTCCCAGCGTGCCTCCCTGTCCCACCGTGGCATGCGTGACTCCTTCGTCCTGTCCTCTCAGTGCTGGTGTCTGACTTAGAAACTCCCAGAAGGCAGAGCCAGGGTTCAAGGAGGCCCCGTGCGACCGGTGCTCAGCGAAGCTGTGGCTGGTATGGAGAGCCACAGTCTGCACACGTGAGGTACGTCTCAGAGCCCTTCGCCGCCCGGGGGCTCACGGCGGAGCCCACAGGAGGCACTGGAGAAGGCCTGCTGTCCGTGGCCAGGACACCAGGGTCCAGCCGTGCCGGGTCTGGGCCACTTCCCGGAAATGTCATGCCTGTGTCTGCCCATTCTGTTACCCACTGCTTTCCTCCCAGACTGCAGGGACCCCGGAGCCCTCCTGTCCCTTTGTCCCTTCCTGGGTCCCCGCATGCTAGTCTGTCCCTGCGTTGCCCCACGCAGGCCCTCTGCTCCCGAGAGCCCGAGCTGGCCAGTGGAGCTGGTGACCAAGGGGCCAGTTGGCTCCTTGGGAAGGACCCTGGCGCTGGGCCTCACTGTCGCTTACTGACATTTGTTGGGGCTCTGGCCTGCGCCCGATTCTGGAGGGGTCCCGGGGCCGGAGCTGGGGTCACTGACTCCCTTGAAGGAGGATTTAAGTGGAGCCCGAGTAGCTCCCGTGCACTCAGAGACGTGCCTGGTGCCGGGAGGAGACCGGCCGGCCGAGGGGCCGCTGTCCTGCGTAAGCCGTGTCCCGAGTGTGCTTGCCGCGGCCTTGCCCGGGTGTGGGACACACGGCCCTCGCCCCGCGGCTGCCTCTGCATGTGCAGACACGCGGGGCGATGAGCCGAACGGGATGCCAGGCAGCGGGGGCCCAGCCCCCGGAACCCAGCTCTGCCGGCGGCGGACCTCCCCGGGGGGTCTGATTCTTGTCTCCCAGCCGCGCTCATCAGTAACAGATTCCGGCGTTTGTGGATCGCCCTCCGCGTCTTTTCGATCCACGGGGGGCTTTCCGAAGTCGTCATGTTCGTAAATGTCTCAGTCGGGAAGCTCTCGGGAGTGACAGAGCCCTTCGTGCTCCCTAAGCAGCACGAGTACCCTTGACCCTTGACCGCGGTGGCGTTGGGGGCGCCGTGCCCCATACAGTCAGAAATCCATGCGTCATTCTTGACTCCCCAAAAACCTAACCGATGGCCTGCTGTGGGCCGGAGGCCTCCCCGGGAACATAAGCAGCTGGCAGGACCCTGCGTCCTTACGGTAAAGGGAGGCTTTGTCACTCACTGCTGTCCCCCTGGCGCACGGCAGGACGTGGGCACACAGCCCGGAGGGGACACCGTTGTGCAGGGTGGACGGGCACCTTTATAGCCACGGACTGGGAGCCAGGAAGTGTCCTCGTCCTGTTGAAAGGGAACCCAGGGCGGCCCAGTGACTTGCCCCCGGTCGCTCGGCCTGGTAGCGGCAGAGCCAAAAATAGAAGCCGAGTTCCCTAACTCGGGTCCCTGTAAGTGGTCGTATATTACCATTTCCTGTGTTTGACTCAGAACCTTTTCATATGTGTTAAGCACTTTGGGGGCTCCCTGCCATGTTCGTGGGGTTGCTCTCTTAGTGTGGAGCCTGCTGCTAATCACAGTTCTTTCTTGAGTGCTGTGGGAGCTGCTCTTAGGATTATTTTTCTTTTTTGATTTTTGTTTTGTTTTGTTTTTGGTTTTTTATTAAATCATCTCTTCAGGGGCGCCTGGGTGGCTCAGTGGGTTAAAGCCTCTGCCTTTGGCTTGGGTCATGATCTCAGGGTCCTGGGATCGAGCCCCGCATTGGGCTCTCTGCTCAGCGGGAAGCCTGCTTCCTCCCCTCTCTCTCTGGCTGCCTCTCTGCCTACTTGTGATCTCTCTCTCTGTGTCAAATAAATAAATAAAAATCTTAAAAAAAAAATAATCATCTCTTCACCCGACGTGGGGTTCGAACTCACAACCCTGAGATCAGGAGTCGCATGCTTTTCTGACAAAGCCAGCCCGGCGCCCCCGGATTATCACGTTTGATAACAGCTTTATTGATCTGTAACTCACACAGCATCCGGGTCAGCGGAGCGGACTGTAGTGTACGCACAGGCCGATTGCCCTCACCGTCCGGGGCAGGACATTCTCCTCAGCCCCAGAGAAAGCCCAGTACCCGCCAGCAGTCACTGCCGCCCCCTCCTTCACCAGTGCGGGAAACCACTCCTGTTTTCTGTCTCTGTGGGTTCGCCTGCTCTGGGCACAAAATGCGGCCTTTTATTTTTTCCCCTAAGATTTTTACTTGAGAGAGAGAGAGAGCGAGCAAGCAAGAGAGGGAACACAGGCAGGCAGAGGGAGAGGGAGAAGCAGGCTCCCTGCTGAGCAGGGAGCCCCAGGCGGGACTCGATCCCAGGACCCCAGGACCATGACTTGAGCCGACGGCACACACTTGACCGACAGAACCCCCCAGGCGCCCCAACATGTGGCCTTTCGATGGGCGGCTTTCACTTAGCGTGTTCTCCAGGTTCATCCGTGTTCTAGCGGGCGTCCGTGCTTCACATGCTTTCATGGCCGAATAATATTGTGTCCTATGGATAGATCACGTGTATCCGTCCGCCGGATGCTGGGCATTGGGGTTACCCCTGCTCTCAGGCTGCGGTGACCGATGCCGCTGTGAGCCCTGTGTGTCCGGGTTTTGGTGCGTTCGTATGTTTCCAGTTCCCCGGGCATCTCCCTGCTGCGTCCTGTGATGACTCTGGGTCCCACACTTTGAGGAACTGCTGTTTCCCAGAGTGGCGGTGCCATTTGACGGCCCGCCAGTGGCGCACGGCGGCTCCGACTTCCCCACCCCCTCCCTTGCCATCTTAGTGGCCGTGACATGGGAGCTCGTGCGGTCTGGATTTGAATTTCCCTCGTGACTAATGCTGTCCACCGTTTCGTGTGCTTATGGGCCACTGCAGATCCTTAGAGCGAGGTCTGTTCAGAAAGTTTGCCCACTTTTTAGTTGGGTTATTTGTCTTCTTACTGTTATTTTGTTCTTAAGGAGTCCTTTCTCTATTCTAGATATAAGTCCCTTATCTGATATTTAATTTAAAATGTTTTCTCTTGTTATGTGGGTGGTCTTTTCACTTTCTCGATAAGGCCCTTTGAAGCACAAAAGTTTTAATTTTTTTTTTTAAGATTTTATTTATTTACTTGACAGAGAGAGACACAGCGAGAGAGGGAACACAAGCAGGGGGAGCAGGAGAGGGAGAAACAGACTCCCCGCCGAGCAGGGAGCCTGATGCGGGGCTCGATCCCAGGATCCAGGGACTTAGGTGTTTTTGTTTTTGTTTTTGTTTTCTTTTGGAGTGTATGCTTTTGGTGTCCTTTGTAAGAAACCATTGCCTGATCCAAGGTAATGATTTACTCTGGTGTTTTCTTTTAAGATTTCCGTGGTCTTAGGGGGAAGGGATAAAAAGATTCTGTGATTTTAGCCCTTACATTTTTAGGTCTGTGATTCATTTTGAGTTAAGATTTTATATGGTATGAGGTAGAGATCCAACTCCATTCTTGTGCATGTGGGTTCTCAGTTGTCCCAGCACCATTTGTTGAAAAGGCTTGACTGCCTTGGTACCCTTGTCGAAAATCAATTGACCACAAACTGAAGACTTGGTTTGTAGATTCTTCTTTCTAGGGCATTGATCCAGACGTCGGTCATTCTGCCAACACTGCACTGCCTCGATTACCGTAGCTTTGCAGTTAAGTTTTGAAATCAGAAAGTGGGAGTCCTCCAACTTTGTTCTTCTTTTTTAAGATTGTCTCTTCTGGATCGCTTGCATTTCCGTACGATGTTCAGGATAAAGTTGTCAATTTCTGCCAAAATGCCTGCTGGGATTTTGATAGAAGTGGACAGCAAATCTGTGGATACTAACAGTATTAAGTGTTCTGATCCATGAACATGGGATATCTGTCCCTCTACTTAGGTCTTTAACTTTTTCAACAATGTTTATAGTTCTCAGTGACTTCATCTGACCCTTCTGTGGTTAAATGTATTCTTCTGGATGCTACTGTACACGGAATTGTTTTCTTAATTCCATTTTTGGATTAGTCACTGTAGAATGTAGAAACAGGGCTGGTTTTGTTCATTAACCTCGCATTCTGCAACCTTGCTAAACTCATTGATTCATTCTCACAGATTTTTAGATTTCTTAGGATCTTCTGTACGCGTGATTATGTCATGTGCACGCAGAGATAGTTTCTCTTCTTCTTTTCCAACCTAGAGGCCTTTTATTCCTTTTTCTTTCCCGACCACACTGGGTAGAAGGACCAGTGTAACATTGACTAGAAGTGGCAAGAGTCGACAACCTCGTCTTACTCTCAGGTTATTTAGAGAAAAACGCTTTTCCACCTGGTCCTATTCTTGAGAAACTCAGTTCCACAGTCTGCACTGCACACTTAATACGTGAAACCGAGGTTGACACTCGCGGGTGGGACAGCTTGAGGTGGGCCAGGGCAGCCCAGGAGGACTCGCTGACGCAAACAGGAGTTGGCTTGGCGGAGGGGAAAGGTCATCGTCGGGCAGAGAACAGTGGGCGTGAGCTGAGTCCCCGAGGATGGAGGGGCTGTGGGGCTCTTACCGGAGGACGAGAGCTGATCACACGGGGATCCTGCTGCGGGGAGGCCGCGCCCCACCCACCCGTCAGCACCCCCTGGAGTGCAGTTTCTCAAAGCGGGTCCGCTGCCCGCCCGCCCGCCCCGCGGTGGAATCCCCCGGAGAGGGAGAGGGCGATGGGGGGTCTGTCCGTAGGTTCAGCCCCTCCCCCAGGCCCCCGTGCTGCATCGGATCCGGGAGCCGGATCCCAGGAGTGTCTTTCCCAGCGATCTCCGTGTATCCTGAAGGCATCCCCCGCAGCTTTTCCACCTCACTTGGACCCCCCTCCCACATAGCAGGGGATCCAGAGGAAGAGCTGGAGGATGCTTCCAGCATATTCTCACGCAGCTGGGCCCACGTGAGGGGGACACCCGGGCTGCCCGGTGCTCCCCAGGCACAGGGCACTGCCTGCAGAGGTGCGTGCAGACCCCCAGCGGAGAGGGCCCCCGAGCAGGCGGATGGAGCCACGCATAAACGCGGGCGTCTGAGCGGGGCCTTCTGGACCCTCGCGTGCGTGTAGGGGAGAAACTGGACACGCACCCGGTCGCTACCGTAACCTCATGGGGGGCCCAGCGTATGTTCAGGCCGAGAAGTCAATTCGGCGAGCTGCCTCAGTCTCCTGTCTTTTAGTCTCGTTCCCGTGCACAGGCAGGGGAGACCTTCCTGTTTTGGAAACCCTCTGTCTGACCCTGCTGCCCCATCATGTGAGTCCCCTTCCGCTCAGCCCGGCTTCCCCCAAGGGCGCTGTGCCCACGGGCCCCACTTCCTGCAGCCCCGCCCCCGGCTGCCGTCCCCCCAGAGGGGCCGGTGGTTCCCCCCTCGGTGCCGCTGGCCTGCCGTCCGGCGTGGAGCACCGGGCTGGTCCCGAGAGCCCGGCTCTTGGCTTCTTCCTTCCCTGGACGTCTGTCTCCTGTGTCCGCTCTCCGTCTTTGTCTCCAGACCCTCGTTTCTAACTGCCTGACGTCGTCCCCTAACATCGCAAACGCAGTGTCCAACCAAACTGCCGTCCCCGGTCCGGCGCCCGCCGACCGCGTCCTCAGGGTCTCCTGCGGGAGCCCGTCCGACGCGCCCAGTCTGCCTCAGTCTGTCCCCGAAGCCACAAAACAGACCTTCCAGCCAGTCCAGCCTCTGTGTGAGTGGGACAGGGTCCCAAACACATAGATGTTTGCTCAGGACACAGCTGATCCCCAGGGCCCCCTAGAAGGCCACTCCAGGGGGCTCCCACGCTGCCTGGCAGCTTCTCGACGCCTCGAGGGCCTCCACTCTGTCTTTGGGCATAAAACCCCAGACCGCCGCCTGTCTGCGTGGGGGTCCTTGGCCTGTACATCGCGAGGTCCGTCCTCGGCCTTCCTTCTGTGCTTCTCACGTGTCCTTGAGCTGTTTGCGCCTAATTGAGGAGTTGTCATCAGTCGGTGCCCAATAAATGTTTAACAGGTAAATGAAAGAAGAGAGAGTTGCCTTCCGGATTTCCCGTGATTAGGACCTGGGCGGGCCCAGGGTGGGTGTAGACACTCACCCAGAAAATATTTATTGGTTGGTTAATGATGGGGCAACTGAATACCAGACCGAGGTGTTGGACTCCTCCGTGAGCCCCGGGGCCCGGGCCGGCTCTGGGCCCGAGGGGAAGGTCAGGAGGGTGAACTCGGGCCGCGGACCGAGGCCTGGTGAGGCACGAGCCGGGAGCGGGGGCGCCCGGGATTGAGAGGAAGACAAATGGGGACGTCTGGAGGGCAGATGGGACAGGGGACAGGAGTGGAAACGGCCTTGCTATAGGTGGAGAGGGCACCGTCCCCACGTTCTGTGCGGGGGGCTGGGCATCGTGACGCTCGTCACAGGTCTCGGCTTCGTCGTCTGGAAAGCTCTTCCCAGGAGGTGCCACCGTCCCGGTTCGCGGGTCAGGAGGCCGGCTCGGAGCCGCCAAGCTGAACCCGGGGATTGCGTCTGACCTCAAGGACTGTTTTCTTCCCCCGGTGCCTCCCACACGTCCAAGGAGGGCGCGGCGGCGGGTTCAGGTCTGCGATCACACACTTGAGCCCGTCCGTGCAGATTGGAGGTGCCGGCCGTGCGTGGTCGGGACGCCCAGGCCCATCCGCCTTCCCTGTTAGGTGAGGAGCGTCTGGAAATTCACGACCACGAGTCCCTGCCTCGTGTCCGCCCGTGGAAGGAGTGGGGTAGACACAGGGAAGGACTGCGCGAAGGCCGAGCTCAGGGGCTGAGCCCTTCCGGGGGGGCTTGGGGCCTGCAGGCAGGCAAGAGAGCTGGGGACAGGCTCCCGGCCGCTCCCATCAGTCCCCCTGCCGTGACACTTTCTCCCTTTCCTGGGGGACTACTGTTCTGTTAGACGTGCTCGAGGGGAGTGAAGTACTTGCACACACAACCACGGAGTCCTTGACTGGGTCGGCCCGGGCCCCTGGGGAGCACGGGGGGAGCCCCGGACACCGTCCCCTGCGTTGTCCCCGGAGCTGCCTCAGGCCGGGCCGGGCACTGGACACCCCCCTTTCCTCCGGGAGCTTCCGGGCCGAGGAAAGACACGGTTTCTGTGCGTGGTGGTGCGTGTGCCGAGGGGACGTGCAGGGAGGGGACCGTGCATGCAGGCCCTCAGGTCCCCTCGCCGGGAGCGCGGGCCCAGTAGGTGTCCAGTGTGGACACCTGCACAAGCCTCGGGCTGGCGTCCCCCCTGCCGACCGGCCTGTCCACATGGGGTTCCGCTGCTGGCGGCCATGGCGGGGCCGTCAGGGGTTCCTTTGTTTTCCAGAAATCCTATCCTGGGTTTCGGAATCCGGGAGAAAGCAGTTTCAGGTTCTGGGTCAGCCCAGAGGCCTGGGCACTGCCTGGAAAGTGTGTTCTTGGTGGTGTTGCCCCACCTGCAGGGGGGCCGAGGGGCGGGCTGTGCCCCCGGCCTCTCTGTCTCCGAAAGAAGGCCCTGCCGGAGGGTGCGGTGGCGTCCCCGCAGCTGGGCTGGCCGCGTGCTCTCCGGCCAGCAGGCCTGGAGCCTCTTTGGCAGCTTTGTCTGAGCCCTTCCAGCCTCTCCTGGCACCGCCTGGCTCCAGAAAGCAGGGCCTGAAAGTGCTCCAGCCCCTGCCCCTCCCAGCGGCCCTCTCTGTCACCTGCTTCCCCCCACCCCGGGTCTCAGGACAACTGGGAAGAATTGGGAAAGGGACAGGAAAGGGCGCTCCTGGGTTTGCAGCCTCCTGCTAGCTTCCCTTCTCCCTGCTTTTCAAAAATCATAATGATGGGCGCCTGGAGGGCTCAGTCCTTAAGCGTCTGCCTTCGGTTCTGGTTATGATCCCAGGGCCCTGGGATCGAGCCCCGCATCGGGCTCCCTGCTCGGCGGGAAGCCTGCTTCTCCCTCTCCCACTCCCCCTGTTCCCTCTCGTGCTGTCTCTCTGTCAAATAAATAAATAAGATCTTTAAAAAACATCGTAACCGTGATTATCTTTTGCTGCACACACACGCTCGGTGCCGGGCTCCGTCTCAGGCTCCCGACGGGCACAGCAGCCGCGGGCTCCCAGAGTTTGCCGCTGCCTGCGCGGTCACGGGCGTGCCTGGAAGGCCAGCTCGGCTCCCATTGCCGTCCTCGCTCCCCTTCTTCCGACTCGCCTGTGGAGCACGAGCTCCGAACCGATCCACGGCGACCACAGCGGGGCCTGGGTTCCCCCGAAGCCCCTTGGCCAAAGACCCGTGCTCCCTCCTCTGAGCGCGTGCCTCTCTCCCCGCTCTGCTCTGAAGTCCCCACACCTTGTTCCGTCTCCCTCCCCGCAGGACCCTGCTGGAATCTTCGAGCTGGTGGAAGTGGTCGGCAATGGGACGTACGGACAGGTGTACAAGGTGAGGCTCTGACGGGCCCCTCGGGAGGGCTGGGGGCCCCGAGGCTGGGGCTGGGGGAGGGCACGGAGGCCCGGAGAGGTAAGGAGCGCGAACGGCATGGGAGAAAGAAGCCCGGGACGTGGCGTGGTTGTGCCGGGCTGTGCACGGCGTGTCCACGAGTCCCGGGTGCAGCGGGAGGAGGTCTGGAACCGGGCAGGGTGCGGGCGGGGGCCCAGGAGGGCAGTGGCGGGAGTGTGTGTGTGCACGCGTGCATGTGTATCTGTGTGTGCCCACGTATGTGTCTGCGTGCACGTGCGCGGACATCACGCATCGGCGTGCATGCGAATGTGCGTGTCTGTGCATGGGCCGTGCACATGTGTGCGCACACGTGCATGTGTATCTCTACGTGCACAGATGTCTCCGCGCACATCAGCATACATGCATGCGTGTGTGTGCGTGTGCCTGTATACCCGTGTGTGTGCACGTGTGTGTGGCTGTGCGTGTGCGTGTGTCGGGCCTCACCCGGGAATTCAGAGCAGCGCTCACGCCACAAGTGCAGCTCTGGCTTCTTGCGAGACCGCAGCGAGGCCCAGCCCTGGCGCTGGTGGAGCCCCAGGACCTGTCACGGAGGGGAAGTGGTTTTCTTGAGCTCTGGCCTTCTGCTCGGGGGCCACCCCTGTCCCCCACGCAAAGCAGCATTTCCCGGCCCGCCTAGGCCAACCTCGGGTCCCACTGGGAGGGGGAGGCGACACTGCCATCAGGTGCCCCAGGCGGGTGCTGTCCCCAGAGCTGGGGCCTCTAGGGCACACGGCCGCCTTCTGCCTCTGCCGACGTGATGCTAGGCCTTTCCACCAGCCTCTGCACCTTAGGGGCATTTCCTGGGTCACTGGGACCACGCTGTAAGCTTTGGGGGAAAGGTGCGCCCCCTGCCCGACTCCCCCATCGCCAGCCTGGTCGTTGCCGTGGAAATAGTGGCTGTGTCCTACCGCTGCTCTGGGCTTGGGGTCTTGAATGAGTGCTGAAGACAAGAATGATCCGGGGGCTGACCGCTGCCCCCGCTCCCTGCTCTTCCCCAGGAAGCCTGGACTCGCCCGTCCCAGGCCGGGATGGCTCCTGGAGGAATGTCAGAGGGGTGAGGGGCGAGGAAGGAGGATGGCAGGGACATAGTCTAGAAGTTCCTTCCCATCAGCACCAGTGATGGGGCATCGACAGGCCGGTCAGCCTTCTGAGTTTCCCCAAGTTCCCTAAAATCCCGCCTCTGTTTTTATTCTTTCCTGCCAATGATCATAAAAAGCCTCAGAGGGGTGATTCTGGGGTAGGCTTCCTGGCGGGGTGGGCAGGGGGCAGGGAGGGAAAGCCCGAGGCCGTGGGTCTGGCCTAGAAGGTGCCAGAGAGGCAGAGCCCCTCCCCCGGCCTCCCCCTGCTCCCCCCAAGGTGGGGGGACCTCTTTCACTCCCTGGTCTGCTTTCAAACTGCGGGAAGTCCAGAGCACAGGGGACTCTCACGCGCCTCCCTAAGCTGTTTTGGGGGGGAGCAGAGTGGCCCCCTCATCTTGATCCAACTTATTGCTTGGAGTCTGGGCTTCGCGGTTGTTCTTGGAGGCCTCTGCCGGCCTCTGCAGCAGAGCCCTAGATGGAGTGTCTCGTCACCACGGGGACCCTTTCTAAGACTGCAAACAGCCTGAGGGCACGGCCTGTCCCAGAATCACGCTGGCCCTGGGCGCAGCCTCAGAGCCTCCGTGTCCGGCTCTGTCCCACAGGGTCGGCACGTCAAGACCGGGCAGCTGGCTGCCATCAAGGTCATGGACGTCACGGAGGTAGGGAGCAGCCGGGGCAGAGGGCGGGCCGGGGCACTGAGGGGCGGGGGGGGGGGGGGG
>CM052804.1:50947825-50980240 GCA_028533885.1 Nasua narica
CCAGCGTCGGCCCCCAGCCCTCCCTTCGTCTACACAGAACGAAGGGACCCACGCGCTGCGGCCTCCTCTCTGCCTCCTGACCCACGCGCTGCGGCCTCTTGTCTCTGAGAGTGGGGTGGGGGGGGGGTCCCTGGCACCCTGGGGTTTCCCCGCGGTGTCACCAAGCACGGGCTGGGGCAGGAGGGGAGTCCATCAGTCCTGCCTTTGCACAGCTCCAGAGGGAGCCACGGCCCCAAAAACCATGTGTGGGGGCAGGGCTCGGACCCTCCTGGAGAACACAAGCCCTTCTGGATGATTCCTCCAACCAGAGCTTGCTGTGGCTCCTCTGGGCCTCCCCCAAACTCTCTCCCGGCCCCGGAACGCTCCTGAGAGTCATCGCCCTCCGCCCTCCGGGCCCGGCCACCGCCCTTCCTGCCCCACAGCCCCGCCCCCGGGAGAGGGAGAGCGTGACAGGGAGTGTGGCGATGGGCTCCGGGCTCATGCTGGGGCTCCCCTCCCGCCAGACAGGTGCTCCCCGAGTCCTGGTCCGCGCTCCCGAGGCGCTCGCACACGTGCTTAGGACTGTACACTAAGCAAGGGCAGCCACACTGCCGGCCTGGTGACCTGCCCCGGAGGCCCTGAGGCTAGGCGCTAGCCGGGGCGCCCCCTGCTGGACGCACTGCACCCTGCCCTTCCCCTCCCACCCCTCCCCCTGGGCCTGTTGGAGGGAGAGGCCTGGCTGATGCCCCAGTGCAAACTCCCTTTACTGCATTTGTGAGTGTACACATTCCCTCCGGCCTCTTTCTGCATTGCATGTGGCTTTTGGAAAACGTGCAGTGAAACACGGGGACGGACCTCCCGATCCTCTGGGCGCTGGCGTGGCCCGGCCTCCGTGGCTCGTGCTGGGTCTCCCCAGGACCCCTCCTGCAGCGGACTGGCCCACACCACCCGCGGCTTTGTCTCCAGCAGGCCTGGAGAATCATTCTTTGCCCCGCCTCGCCTCTGGGCCGGGGGCCGCCGACCTTTCCTTTGCCACTGTTTGGGGCTCTGTGGACCCTACGGTCTGTGACAGCCCCTTACCAAGGTCGCTGAGCCCCAAAACAGCCACGGGCAGTGCACACGTGAACGGGGACGCGAGTGTCGCGGGGTTCCCAGAAACCTTTATTTAGGACACTCCCACTCCAATTTTATAGGATTCTTAGATTTTTTTCAACCATTTAGAAATGTGAAAACCAGGCTTAGCTCACTGGCGCAAGTTTGCGAACCCGCACACGGGGCCGGCAGCTGCGGTTCTGGGCTGTGGGTCCCCACGGGGCGCAGACAAAAGCCTCGGGCCTATCCCCCAGGAAAACGCACACGTGGGCCTCATTCCATCAACAGTTTCCGGGGTTCCTCGGGCTCCCCTTTGGGGCCCAGACCGCCTCCCCCAGCCCCGGCTGCACGGCCTTCTCCTCTCCCCAGCTCAGCCTGCCTATGGCCCTGCGGCCTCGGGCCCTCCTGCAGGGGGCTGGTGGGGGAAGGAGGCCCCCCTGACGGATGCTTTTCCCCTGGCACCCCCGGGGCCGTAGCTGGTGATGGAGTTCTGCGGGGCCGGCTCGGTGACGGACCTGGTGAAGAACACAAAGGGGAACGCCCTGAAGGAGGACTGCATCGCCTACATCTGCCGGGAGATCCTGCGGGTGAGCGCGGCCCCTCCCTGCGCCGGAGGCCCCGGGGGTGGGGGGGGGGGGGAGGCCCTGGACAGCTCTGCCACTTTCCCTGCCACCTCGCACCCTTTGGGCCTTCTCCAGCGGCCGCTCCTCTGAGCACGTGCCCCAGGACACGGGCCCGAAGCCTGGTCTGGGCTCCCGGGTGGGGAGGGGCCGCGCCTTCAGCCCCGCCCCGCTGCCCCTCTCCTCCTGGCGTCCACACCGACACCCTGAGGCCGATCTCCCGTGCCCTCCCTCCCCAGGGTCTGGCCCATCTCCACGCCCATAAGGTGATCCATCGGGACATCAAGGGGCAGAACGTGCTGTTGACCGAGAATGCCGAGGTCAAGCTAGGTACGTCAGCCCCTTCGGCGGCCGGTGGGGCCCTCTGACCTCCAGGACCCAGTGAGAGGCTGGGCGTCCTGCTCCCGCCCTTCCCCATCTCCTCCCCTGCGAGGTCCTCCCCCCTGCTGGAAATCAGTCCAGAAGTCCCTCCCCTGCCCCCTCCATGTCCCAGGTGCTGTGCAGGCCCCTCTGGGGAGATGGGAGACCTTGGCCCCTTCACGTTGCTTCCCCCCCAGACGTAGGGAGAGTAGGTCAGGCTCCCGAGGATGTGGACGGGGTGGCAGAGGTGCCCGGGAACATGTGGGTAGGCGAGAACCTCCGCCGCCCCTGGGGCGCATGCCGGCCGGCACCGAGACCCCTTGATGACCCCTTCCTGTGCGTCTTCCCAGTGGATTTCGGGGTGAGTGCCCAGCTGGACCGCACGGTGGGCAGGCGGAACACTTTCATCGGGACCCCCTACTGGATGGCCCCAGAGGTCATCGCCTGTGACGAGAACCCCGACGCCACCTATGATTACAGGGTACGGAGTGGGAGGCCGGGCGCAGGGGGGCAGCTGCGGGCGGGGCGGGGCGGGGATGGTGGGCAGACTGAAGACACGGGGGCCTCGGACGGGCCGGGTGACCCGGCGAAGGCGTGGTGGTGTGCTGGTGGTGAGGGCTGGGGTCAGCCGGAGCCCAGGACGCGGCCCTGAAGAGGCCCGGGTGGGGGTGTGGAGGGCCGCCAGGAACATGCTCCCATCCCTCCTTCCCTCTGCAGAGTGACATTTGGTCTCTAGGAATCACAGCCATCGAGATGGCAGAAGGGGCCCCCCGTAAGTGTGGAGCCGGGAGTGGAGAGAGCCCCAGAGGGACTGTGGGGGGTCACAGGAGGTCATGGTGGGAGGGGCTCCTTGGGGCTCTGGGCAGGGCTTCGAGAGGGACTCACGGTGTCCCCCCATGTGTCAGCTCTGTGCGACATGCATCCCATGCGAGCCCTCTTCCTCATCCCGCGGAACCCGCCCCCCAGACTCAAGTCCAAGAAATGGTAGGTCCCTGGGCCAGGCCCCCGCCTTCACCCCTGCGCCTATCGGGGGTCTGCACCACAGAGGGGTGGGGGCCAGACTGGGGTGGGGACCCCGAGAAGACCCGGGGAGGCCGAGATGGCATTTGGGCGGAGGGTTACTCTCTCCGGCCTGTGACCACCCCTTCCGGGGGGCCCTCCCAGCATGAGCCCCTTCCCTTCCAGGTCTAAGAAGTTCACCGACTTCATTGACACGTGTCTTATCAAGACCTACCTGAGCCGGCCGCCCACGGAGCAGCTGCTCAAGTTCCCCTTCATCCGCGACCAGCCCACCGAGCGGCAGGTCCGCATCCAGCTCAAGGACCACATCGACCGCTCCCGCAAGAAGCGAGGCGAGAAAGGTCGGCGGGCCAGCAGGGAGGCCCTCCTCGGCCGCCCGGTCCCCGCCTCCCTTCTCCCCACACTCCCAGCCCCGGAGGGCTTTGTCCTCGTGTGCCCCGGATCCCAGGCAGCCTTCCCAACGAGGGCCGCCCTGCCCTGGCCCCACAGAGGCTGCATGGCGGGCGGGTGCAGGCGGCCGCGGGCCGGTGCAGGCAGGTGCGGGTGGCCGCCGCCCCGGCCCACTGAGTGTGGGATCAGGTCCCCGGCTCCAGCTGCTCTGTGGGCACCCAGGTCCCAAGGAGGCGGGTGGGGGCCAGGTGTGCCGGGGGCAGGTGCCTGGCCCTCCTCCCAGTCGGTGCTGCTCGCCCCCGCGGAAGGCCCCCTAGCTCGGGGTGGGGTCTGGGGTGCCGGGCGAAGGAACAGCAGCGGCCTCCCCCTGCAGAGGAGACGGAGTACGAGTACAGCGGCAGCGAGGAGGAGGACGATAGCCACGGAGAGGAGGGCGAGCCCAGGTGGGCCCCAGCCCTGGCGGAGGAGCCACCGTGCTCCCCCACGCGGGGACCCCTGTTCTGGGGTGGGGGCGCAGAGCCCGGCCCGGGTGTCGGAGGAGCGGAGGGAGTGAGAGCGGGAAGGGGGTGGGGGCGGTGCCCCCCCAAGCGCATGCGCTGACCGCGCGCGCCCCGCTGCCCGCCCCAGCTCCATCATGAACGTGCCTGGGGAGTCGACGCTGCGCCGGGAGTTCCTGCGGCTGCAGCAGGAGAACAAGAGCAACTCCGAGGCCGTGAAGCAGCAGCTCCAGCAGCAGCAGCTCCAGCAGCAGCAGCGGGACCCCGAGGCGCACATCAAGCACCTCCTGCACCAGCGCCAGCGCCGCATCGAGGAGCAGAAGGAGGAGCGGCGGCGCGTGGAGGAGGTGGGGCGGCCCTGCTCTCCCCGCCCCCGGCCCTGGTTCCGCTCGCAAACAGGGAGCGAGCACGGGCTCCGCGGCCCCTGCGGGCCCCGTGGGGGTGGGGGAGGAGGGGGGTCGCCAGCCCCCCGGAGTGGACGCCTTCCGCATGGACAGGCCGGCCCCCCCGCTCGCACCCCAGTGCCCTGGGCGTTTGCCCCCAGCAGCTGTCAGGTCTGATCCGGAAATCCCTTCTAAAGACCTTTTAGTTTGGTTGGTTGGGCCTAGATTTGCTAGAAAATACGGTCTGGTCACTTGGACTCATTGGAGGTGGGTGGGAGAAATACTTTTTAATTAATAGAGTCTTATAATAGCAGGGGGGGTTTTAGATCAATTTAGAAAGCGAGCATCTGTTTGCATACGGGCTTAGGTGCCTTGATTATGCGGGAGGGACCCGGTGAGGAAGGAGAAGGTATAAACGTGGACTTCAACAGCTGGATTTTTGTTGAGACAATGACATGGTTGCAGAGTTCGCAGAATTCACAGAGAGGCGGACTTAAGAAAATAAGAAAATCGTGCAAGTTCTGGGAGATACCCATCTGCTGCACCCCAAAACAGCCCCTGAGCATAGGTCCCACAGAGCGGCCCCAGGTGGGGGCGGGGGCAGATTCCTGGCAGCGGCCGGACACGGCGGGGACAGGAAGGGCACAGGGAGCTCCGGCGCTGGAGGGACTCCTCCGGCGGCCTCCACTCTAGTTTGGACACACTGGCCACCCCCGCGGCCTGACCGGCCCGGCGCTTCTGCGCGGGCGCCTGCCGCCCCCTGGTGGCCAGAGGCTGACCCTGCGGCCCGCTCTGCATGGGCCGGGATGGGTGTGAGGGGCCGGGCGCCTAGCTACGGGGCACTTTGGTGCATTCGCTTGGCTTGCTTGGTGGAGAAGTGGACAGAGAAGGCATCGCCCGAGTCGGCCCCGGGGGCAGCAGTCGCCCACAGCCACTGGCAGGGGTCCCCTTCCCAGCGGGCACCCGGAGCGCGCTGGCACTCCGCCTGGGCCTGAAGAGCACCTCTGGCCACCCACAGCAACAGCGGCGGGAGCGGGAGCAGCGGAAGCTGCAGGAGAAGGAGCAGCAGCGGCTAGAGGACAGGCAGGCCTTGCGGCGGGAAGAGGAGAGGCGGCAGGCCGAGCGCGAGCAGGTACAGCGCCCCCAGCGCACACCGGACGCACCCCTTCCCTGCCCGCCTCCCCTGCGCCCCGATGCCCTGCCCTGTCTTTCCCATCCCCTGGATTCCTATCTTTTCCAGCTTCACTCTCTCTGTTTTCTCCCACCCTTCAACCCCCACCCTGGCTCCTGCCCTCCTCCTGTCTCTGTGCCTTCATTCCCCATCTCTCCGCCCTGGCCTTGACTCCTCACCCCTGCACCTCCCCTCCCGGGCCCTCCACCCTGGCTTCCTGTCATCGCCCGCCCTCCCGGGGCTCATCCCACCCCATCTGTCCTCTCTCTGATTCTCCCCGCTCTCCTCCTCATCCTCGCCCCACTGACCCTGTGCTCCAACGCCGCCGCCCCCCGCCTCTCCCCCTGCCCTTTGCCCCCCCCCCGCCCCCCAGGAATATATCCGTCACAGGCTAGAGGAGGAGCAGCGACAGCTCGAGATCCTCCAGCAACAGCTGCTCCAGGAACAGGCCCTGCTGCTGGTAACGGGGTCCCCGGCTTCCTCTGGGAAGAAGCGGACGCGGAGCCCTGTGCTGGAGTGGGACGGGGACACAGCAGGGAAGGCGGCCGGCCCGGCGTCAGGGGAGGACCCCTCGGCTCCGGCGGCTGGAGAAGGGGCCTGCCTGCCTCCGCCCCGGGCCGCGCCCGCTGAGCCGCCTCTCCCTACCCTTGGGCCCAGGAATACAAGCGGAAGCAGCTGGAGGAGCAGCGGCAGTCGGAGCGGCTCCAGCGGCAGCTGCAGCAGGAGCACGCCTACCTCAAGTCCCTCCAGCAGCAGCAGCAGCAGGGCCTGCCTGGGGACCGGAAGCCGCTGTACCACTACGGCCGGGGCCTCAGTCCCGCCGACAAGCCGGCCTGGGCCCGGGAGGTACTGGCCACCGACCCCCTGCCCCGAGCCCCGAGCTGCAGGGGCCGGCCGGGGCACCCTGGTGGGCCCGGGAAGGGGAGCACGGCCTTGGGCGCGGGACAGGGTGAGGGGCCTGTGCTTTGAGGACGGGGAAGCAAAGCTGGCCCGTCGGGCATCCTTTCACGCTGCAGGTGGAGGAGAGAACGAGGATGAACAAGCAGCAGAACTCACCCTTGGCCAAGACCAAGCCCAGCAGCACAGGGCCTGAGCCCCCACTCCCCCAGGCCTCCCCTGGGCCCCCGGGCCCCCTTTCCCAAACTCCTCCTATGCAGAGGCCGGTGGAGCCCCAGGAGGGACCGCACAAGGTGAGCCTCTCCCCGCCCCGTGTTCATGCACGGACATGGGAGCCTCCCTCTGCACAGCTGTGGCACAGCGGTGCGTGCACACACGCACACACGCACACCTTCAGCCGCGGGTCGCGGATCTCGGGGTATGGGGCAAAGACAGCCACCTGCCTGCTGCTGCAGGAGTCGGGCCCTGTGCCCCCTGTTCTCGGGCTCCCAGAGCCCCTCCCCTCTGGCGGACACTTGGGAGTCAGAGGCTTTCCTCGCCCCTTCCAGCCCAGGTCCCCCGCTCCCGGGTGGGGACACGCCACAGAGCGGGCAGCCCACCCTCCCTGGTCTTTCCCTGCAGAGCCTGGTGGCGCACCGGGTCCCACTGAAGCCATATGCAGCGCCTGTACCCCGATCCCAGTCCCTGCAGGACCAGCCCACCCGAAACCTGGCTGCCTTCCCAGCCGCCCAGGAGCCCGACCCCGCCGTCCCTGCGCCCAGCGCCGCGCCCAGCGCCCGCGGAGCTGTCATCCGCCAGAACTCAGATCCCACCTCCGAAGGGCCTGGCCCCAGCCCGAGCCCCCCAGCCTGGGTGCGGCCCGACCCTGAGGCCCCACCCAAGGTGAGGGCCACGCCACAGGACCAGGAAGGAGGAGAAACGGGAAGGAAAAGGAGGAATTGTGGGGAGCAGGCCGGGTGGAAACGCGGTTCAGGGCTGGAAGGGAAGAGAAGGGCCAGGCGCCTGCCCTGGGACCCCGTCCCTGCTCCCCCAGCTGAGTGGGCGGGGGGGCATGGCGGTCGGGGAGCCCCCGGGGAAGACTTTCGGGGCAGGCGTCCCAGCTTCACGACTGTGGAAGATCCGTGAGCGTCCCTAACCTCAGCTGGCGTGTCCGCGAAAGCTGGGGAGAACACCGGCCAAGGCGAGGACGCACCCCCGCTGACCCCCTCCGCGCCCCCCGCAGGTGCCTCAGAGGACCTCCTCCATTGCCGCCGCGCTCAACACCAGCGGGGCCGGAGGGGCCCGGCCTGCTCAAGCTGTCCGCGCAAGGTAGCCCCCGCGTGGGGGTGCATGGTGGCCCTGGGGTGGGGGGCTGCGGGGGCACAGGGGAGGTTGCCAGGTCATCCGCTCAGGGGTGGGCCAGCCCCACCCCATCACCTCAGCGCCCCCCCTGCCCCGCCCCCCGGGCACCCCTGTGCTCCCTCCACAGACCTCGCAGCAACTCCGCCTGGCAAATCTATCTGCAAAGGCGGGCAGAGCGGGGCACCCCCAAGCCTCCAGGGCCCCCTGCTCAGCCCCCTGGCCCGCCCAACGCCTGTAGGTAATGGAGTCGCACCCAACCCCAGTCCCACCCTCACTGCGGCCACAGGCTGCCCCCTGGTGGTGGCTCCCTGCACTGCGGCGCCGCGCTGGAAAGGGGCACCCGGCTCCCTGACCAGCCCCTGCCCTCCCACAGCAACCCGGACCTCAGGAGGAGCGACCCCGGCTGGGAACGCCCCGAAGGTGCCCTCCCCTCTCACGGGCACCTCCCGCAGGCCGGCTCGCTGGAGCGGAACCGCGTGGGAGGTACGGCCCGGGGACTGTGGGAGGGAGCCTGCCCCGGGGCAGGTTGGCTGTGGGTCACTGAGGGTGACCAGGGCTCCGTGTTCTCCCTTCTCCCGCCCTGCCCAATCCAGCCTCCTCCAAACTGGATAGCTCCCCAGTGCTCTCCCCTGGGAACAAAGCCAAGCCCGAGGACCACCGCTCGCGGCCAGGCCGGCCCGCAGTAAGTCAGCGGCCGCGGCAGCTGCGGCCCCACCTGCTCCCGGGGGTGGGGGTGGGGGTGGGGGTGGGGGGCTTGGGGCCTCGGGGCCCACAGGAGTCCGGGGGCCGGGCCCTCTGCGACCTGGTACGAAGGGGCTGCGGGCCACGCTTCTCGGCTACTGACCTCTCTCCACCTCTCTCCTGCTCCACCCCTGCGGCCCCTCCCAGAGCTATAAGCGCGCCATCGGTGAGGTCAGTGACCAGGCCTGCTCGGGAGCCCCCTTCATATCTGCCCTCTCCCCCCAATCTCCCCCCTCACGTGACCCCCCCCCCACAGGATTTCGTGCTGTTGAAAGAGCGAGCCCTGGACGAGGCCCCGCGGCCCCCCAAGAAGGCCATGGACTACTCGTCCTCCAGCGAGGAGGTGGAAAGCAGCGAAGACGAAGAGGAAAGCAACGGCGAGCCCTCCGAGGGGAGCAGAGATCCCCCCGGCGCCCGGTATGGGGGCGCTCTGGGGGAGGGCAGGCTCCCCCCTCCTAGACTGGGGGACCCTGGCTCTTCCCTTCTCTAGAGAAGGGGGTTTGGGATGGTGTCCCTACCTGCCTCCCACCGCCATGTCAGCTCAGGGCGGGCCTCCCCCCGGTGTCAGCACCCCCCTGCACTCCCACACCCCCGCAGGGCAGCGTCGACCAGAGGGGGCACTGGTCGCCCGTCTCCCCCTGCTCCCCGAGGCAGGCAGGACCCGGGGTCTGACAGCCGTCCTCTCTCCCACGGCAGCGACGGGGACACCGACAGCGTCAGCACCATGGTGGTCCACGACGTGGAGGAGATCACCGGGACCCAGACCCCCTATGGGGGCGGCACCATGGTGGTCCAGCGCGTGAGTGGCCCCCCTTCCCCCGAGCGCCTGCGGTGCCCCCGGCCCGGCCCAGCACTGGCCCCCTTTCCTCTGTCCTCAGACCCCCGAGGAGGAGCGCGGCCTGCTGCACACAGACAGCAACGGCTACACCAACCTTCCAGACGTCGTCCAGCCCAGCCACTCGCCCACCGAGAGCGGCAAAGGCCAAAGCCCCCCCTCGAAGGACGGAGGCAGTGACGTAAGTGGGCGGATGGGGCCCGGGGGCCGCGGGCTCGGGTGCTGGGGGCCCGGGTCTCGAGTGTTTGCCTGACCGCTGCCCCACCCCCACAGTACCAGTCTCGTGGGCTGGTAAAGGCCCCTGGCAAGAGCTCATTCACCATGTTTGTGGACCTAGGGATCTACCAGCCCGGAGGCAGTGGGGACACCATCCCCATCACAGGTGAGGAGGGGAGGACAGGCGTGCTGCCAGGCCCGGGGGAGGGCACAGGCCGGCCGCTAGTGGTGCGGCGCTCCCCAGCGGCCACGGCCTGCACTCCGGCCCAAGCGCCTGCGGGGGGACAGAGGCAGCCCCGGCGCCTGAGGCCCACTTGGCCCACAGGCAGGGTGCTCCGAGCGGCCTGGGCGCCTGAGGGACAGCAGGGGGATTTTGCCAGGCTTTCTGCTCCCGCTCCACTCCTCCCTACACCTCCTCGTTTCTCCACTCTCCCCCGTCCTGCTGAGTAGTCAGAGGAGCCCCTCCCCTGCCCACAGCTGGCCAAATGCAAGGTGGGGTGAAGAGGGCTGGGGAGGGGGCTGCAGCCCTCCTCCCCCTCCTCCTCTCCTGTTTCTGGCAGCCCTGGTGGGGGGAGAGGGCGGCCGGCTGGATCAGCTCCAGTACGACGTCCGGAAAGGCTCCGTGGTGAACGTGAACCCCACCAACACCCGCGCCCACAGCGAGACCCCCGAGATTCGGAAGTACAAGAAGCGGTTCAATTCAGAGATCCTCTGTGCGGCCCTCTGGGGTGAGCCGGGTCCCGGGGGCAGGGGACAGCGGGGGTCGGCGCCCCCTGTGCTCGGGGTCAGGCGAGGGCGGGCCGCCGGTGACGCAGCCGCGGGCTCCCGCCGCAGGCGTCAACCTCCTGGTGGGCACGGAGAACGGCCTGATGCTGCTGGACCGAAGCGGGCAGGGCAAGGTGTACGGGCTCATCGGGCGGCGGCGCTTCCAGCAAATGGACGTGCTGGAAGGGCTCAACCTGCTCATCACCATCTCAGGTGCGCGGGGGCGCGGGGCGCGGGCCGGGCGGCGGGGGCGTGGGGTGCGGGGGCGCGGGGCGCGGGGCGCGGGCCGGGCGCCGGCTGTCGGCTGAGGGACTGTGCGTCCGCCCGCAGGGAAAAGGAACAAGTTGCGGGTGTATTACCTGTCTTGGCTCCGGAACAAGATCCTGCACAATGACCCGGAAGTGGAGAAGAAGCAGGGCTGGACCACCGTGGGGGACATGGAGGGCTGCGGGCACTACCGCGTGGGTAAGGAGGTCACCGCGGGTGGCCGGGGGCCCTGGCCGCATGGCTGGGCCACTGGGGCGGGCGCTCGGTGACAGGCCCGGGGGACCCTCTGCTTCCCCGCCCGCAGTGAAATACGAGCGCATTAAGTTCCTGGTGATCGCCCTGAAGAGCTCCGTGGAGGTGTACGCCTGGGCCCCGAAGCCCTACCACAAGTTCATGGCCTTCAAGGTAGCCCCCTGCCGCAGCAGCCGCCCACCTGTCCTGCCGGGGGCCCCAGCGACCCGGCGGCCGCGTGCCCTGAGCCGCTCTCCCCTCCGCAGTCCTTCGCAGACCTCCCTCACCGCCCTCTGCTGGTCGACCTGACAGTGGAAGAGGGTCAGCGGCTCAAGGTCATCTACGGCTCCAGCGCCGGCTTCCACGCGGTGGACGTGGACTCGGGGAACAGCTACGACATCTACATCCCCGTGCACGTGAGCGGCGCGGGCGGGGCCGCGGGGCGGGGCCGTGGGCCGGGTGTGGGGGCGCGGCCTGCATCCGCCCTCTGGTCCCCAGATCCAGAGCCAGATCACGCCCCACGCCATCATCTTCCTCCCCAACACCGACGGCATGGAGATGCTGCTTTGCTACGAGGACGAGGGCGTCTACGTCAACACCTACGGGCGGATCATTAAGGATGTGGTGCTGCAGTGGGGAGAGATGCCCACCTCTGTGGGTGAGCGAGCCCCCCTTTTCCCCCCCTCGCCCCCACCCCCAGCCCCCTGCTGCAGCCCACTCACCGGCCCTCGCGCCCTTCTCCCCCAGCCTACATCTGCTCCAACCAGATCATGGGCTGGGGCGAGAAAGCCATTGAGATCCGCTCGGTGGAGACGGGCCACCTGGACGGCGTCTTCATGCACAAACGGGCCCAGAGGCTCAAGTTCCTGTGCGAGCGGAACGACAAGGTGGGCGAGGCGGCTGGGAGCCCGGCGTCCTGCCCCGGCTGGCTCCCACGTCCCCAGGGCCCCTGGCGGGCCGGCAGGGGGAGGAGGTCACCGTGGGGTCTTCCTGGGGGCACAGCCTGCATCGCAGCCCCCCCTTCTCTCGCCCCCTAGCCCCCCTCACAGGGTCTGCCTCTGGGGTGGGGGGGCTCTAAGGTTAAATTTTGCAGCTCCCACTCCCCCCCCTCCCCGCCCCCCTCCCCCGCCCCGGGCTCACGATTAACCAGAGAGCCCCCCTCCCCCGAGGCCCCATCCCCCGTGCCCCCGTGACCGCTCCTACCCCACAGGTGTTTTTCGCCTCTGTCCGCTCCGGGGGCAGCAGCCAGGTTTACTTCATGACGCTGAACCGGAACTGCATCATGAACTGGTGACGGGACAGTCGCCCCGCAGCCAGACCCCCAGGCCGCCCTCCTTCCCCCTCCCTGGGCTTTTGCTTTTGACTGGTTTGAATCACTGGAGCCTGCTGGGAACGTGACTTCTGACCCCCGATGCTTTTGTGATCACGTGACCATCCTGTTCCCCGCCCCTCCCCCCAGTTTGTTCTCTCCCCAAGACTGTGCCTGTCCCAATTCCGGGGAGAGGCACAGCTTCCCCTTACCAGGAATCCAGAGGGCCGAGCCCCACCCCCTTTTCTCCACTTCAGAGGAGAGTGCTTGGGGCACCCTGTACCCTACTGCTGCTGACCGGGCAGGGCCCTGGGCCCCTTCATTTGCACGTCAGGGGAGCCGGCTCCCCCCTTGAATGTACCAGACCCTTGGGGGGGGTCACTGGGCCCTAGGTTTCAGGGGGGTCGCCCGCCACTCCAGGGGCAGGGACCATTTCCTCATTTTCTGAAAGCACTTTAATGATTCCCCTCCCCCAAACCCCAGGGAATGGAGGGGGGACCCCGCCAGCCAAAACATTTCCCCCTTTCCAACCCCATTTCTTTCTAGCCTATGTCCTTCCCTGGTGGAGGGAGGGAGCAGGGAGCTCTCGCTCCCCCCTGCACCCCTTGCTTGCCTCTGTATATAGTGTGAGCCGCGAGTAGCCCCGCCCTCCTCAATGTAGTGGCCTTGGACTTCCCGTTTGTTAATAAAGACAATTCAACCAGCTGCGGCCACCTCGGGCCCATCTTACTGTTCTCTCTCCCAGTCCTGGAAAGCAGCCAGGGTAAGCCAGCCAGCAGGGCTGGGGCGGAGGGGGCGGCCCAGGGGGCCTTATACCTGTGGCCTTCCGGGGACTTTCGCTGAGGGCACTTGAGCCCCGCCCGCTCCCCGGGGAGGCGCCTGGCTTCCAGGTTCCAGCGGCCTCAGGTGACGTCCTGCAATTTTCTACCCATAAAGATGCATTAGCTCCTAGAGCTCGAGGGGGGGGTTGGCAAGGCTGGGTACAGGGGTGAGGAGTGGTTTCTGGAGGACCCCTACCAGGCAAACCTACACGTGTGCGCGCACTCAACCAAACGAGCCCGCGCACGACTGGTAACGTTGGCAAAATGCGAATTTATTACGGCAACGGGTAAAGGATCACGACACAGCGGGCCCCAGCAGCGTGTTTTTCAAAATTGGTTTCGGGTGGGGGGGGGCGGGGAGGAGCCGTCTACATACACGGCGGGTAGGGCAGCTCGGGCACTTGGTTGAAGTAGCCCCCCAGGAAGATGAGGCTGGACCCCACACTGAAGAGCACCAGGGCAGCCCAGAAGCAGACGTTGTCCAGGGCCTTCCCCATGCGCACCCAGTCGGACACCTCCTGGGGAGGGGCGGACACAAGCTGCGTCTCCCAAGGTGCCAGGGACTGGGGGTCTCCAGGTGACCACCCGCCCCCTACCACGGGACCTGTCCCACCTCGCTGGAGACCTCCTGGTCTCGCGTGCTCTCAGCCACGAAGTTCACGGCGTCCACGCAGCAGCGAACCTCGGGGGCGGCGGCGCCCAGGCTCTGGCAGAGGGCAGCTGGTGGGGCGTCCGGGAGGGAAGAGGAAGGTCAGCGGGGAGCCCGCCCCGTTGCAGGCTCCCTCCGCTCCCCTCCGCTCACCGGTCCAGACCCCGTGCCGGTGTCTCTGCCCCTCAAACACGAGCTCGCTCCGCGGCTTTTTCAGTATCAGCTCCTCGGCGCGGAGCAGCAAGCCCACGGACGAAGCGCGCCTGGGCGGTGAGGTGGTCCGGGCAGCCTCGGGGGGCACGCCCGAGCCCAGGAGGCGTGGCAGCAGCTCCAGCAAGACCTGGTAGCGGGGCGGGGCGAGCTCGAGCCCCCGCCCACGGGGACCTCCGGTCCCACCCACCCGGACCGTGCCCCGCCCACCCGGCGCTTACTCGGCGTAGCCGAAGGGACAAGGTGTGCGTGGTGGGAGTCCGCAGAGACACGTTGAGCACGATGACGCAGTTCATGACGATAATCGTGGCAACCACCATGACGAAGATGAGGTACCTGCGGATCCCGCCGCGCGTGACCTCACAAACGACCCTCCCCGTCGGAGAGACTGCTCCTCCCCAGCGGGGCCAGACGGCGCGCGTGCGCGGCCCCGATGCCCCCTTCTCCGCCGGCGGCCATGAAGGCGACCCCCAGCTCCCTGGAAACCCTGCTGTGGGTCTACCACTTCCACAGCTCCACGGAGGTGAGGCTACGCCAGCGGCCTCGCCCGGGGCTGGCGCCCCCGTTTGCTCTGCCCGGTGACCCGACGGCCCCGCCGTCCCTGCTCCTTGTCCAGGTGGCCCTGCAGCCCCCGCTCCTGTCCTCCCTGGAACTCGCTGTGGCCGCAGCCCACGAGTATCTGGATCAGAGGTTCCGAGAGCTCGAGTCTTGCGAGCCGCGGGAGCCGCAGGGGCCGCCCGCCCGGAAGCCCACCCTGGGGCTGGTGCTGAGAGAGGCCGCAGCCAGCGTCGTGAGCTTCGGCGCCACCTTGTTCGAGGTGGGGCGCAGGGGCTGCCCGGGGCCGGGGAGGGGGCGGCAGAGACCCCTGCATGCCCAACTCCTGCACCCCCCACCGCAGATCTCAGCCCTGTGGCTGCAGCAGGAGGTGCGGCGACTGGACGGCGACGCCGGCAACCCGGGCCCAGCTCCAGGCGCCGGGGACCCGGGCGGAGCGCTGGCCCGGGTAGCCCACGCCGCGGAGCACGGGGCTCGGCAAGCGGGGGCTGCGGCGAGCGCCGGGGTCCGGCTGGTGCTGCAGGGGGCGTGGCTGTGCCTGTGCGGGCGGGGCCTGCAGGGGTCCGCCTCCCTCCTGCAGCAATGGGGGCGCCAGCTGGGCCTCGGGGCGGCCGGGGGACCGGTGAGTTCAGGACCGAGAGGGAGTGGGGGGAGGATTGGCGGGGGGAGGATTGGGGGCCGGAGGCGGCGGGGCGTGGGGCGGGGGGAGTTGGGTACTGAGCCAGCCTGCCCCGACAGAGATACTCAGGGGACCTCAAGGTGGCGTCCAGCAGCAGCGCGGAGGACGGGGGACCCGAGAACCTACCACCGCCCCAGCCCCGCCCCACGCTTGAATAAAGCCCAGGCGGGCCGGACGGCGGAGCTGCTCGCGGAGTCTCGCGGCCGTAGCTCCGCCCCGCGGCTCCGCCCGCACACGCGGGTCCCGTCCGGGGCCCTCCGCCGTCACCTGCCCAGCATCGGCACGCTCAGCGACGTCTCGGGGGTTTTCTGCGCAATCAGGAACAGGAACACGGTCTGGGCGAGCAGGACGTTGATGGAGACCGTGCACTTCTGGCCGCCGGCTGGAGGGAGCGCCCGGTGAGAGCGGGCCCCGCCGCCGCCGGCAGTGCGCCCGGGGTCACGGCCCCAGCCGCCCCTTACCCTGCGCCGGCAGGAAGTAGGCGAGCAGCACCAGGCCCGAGATGAGCACGCAGGGTACGATGATGTTGATGACGTAGAAGAGCGGCTTCCGGCGAATGATGAGCGTGTAGATGACATCGACGACTCCCGGGTCGCCCGCGGAGGCGCCGTCGGGGCGACGGATCAGCCCGGGGCAGAAGTCAATGGCCCACTCGCCATTCTCTGCGGAGGGGGCGGGGTGCGCGGTCAGCCGGCCCACACCTGGGGCTGCTGGCCCTAGAGGGGGTGTGGCCGGCCTGCCCCCCTGGCGGGGCCACGGGTCGTCTGGGTGGTCTGGGCCTCCGTGCCAAGGCGGTTTGGGCGGGAAGGGGCGCTCCCTTCCGGCGCCCCCGTCGAGAGTGCTTTCGGGGGAGGGGCAAGGTTAAGGTCAGCTGTCGGAGTCCAGCCCCGGCCGCGATGGTCTGGGGTCACCGCACTGGGCAAGTCCCCGCCTTGGACCCCCTTGGACTCCGTCTAGGGGCGGGTTGCCGAGCAGGAGGAGGCCTCACCAGTGTAGGCCTCGGTGTCGATGTCGATCTTGCTGATGGTCTCGCCCTCGTCGTCCACGGCAAAGACGAAGTCCACCTCTTGCGCATTGTAGGTCTGCGAGCTGCGGCGGCAGGGACGTCCCGTCCATGCCACCCCCCCTCCTCCCTCCCCCCTCCCGAGGTCACACCCCCCCCCCACCCCCGCCTCTGAGCAGCTGGCCCCACCGGAAGACCAGCGAGCAGTTCTGCCAGTCGAACGGGAAGTAGGTGACCTCCACGGCGCAGGTGCTGCGGTAGATGGCGGGGGGCAGCCAGCTTACGTAGCCCCCCTCGTAGACCAGCACGTTGGCGTCGTAGGCCACGCCGAACTGGCCGTCAATGCTGGGGACGGCGAGAGAGCCGTGTCCGCGGGGCTGTGACCCCCTCGCCCTCCCAGCAAGCCCAGCCCCCTCCAGGTGCAGCCCAGGCCTCGGCCTCACGGGCTGCCCCAGGGCTCACTTGTTTTCCAGCACAATCTCCGGGAGCCAGACGAGTTCCGAAGGCACCCGCAGGGTCTCCACACCCCCGAAGTCATCCTTGCTGTAGTTGAGTCGGTAATCCTGCCAGTCCTAAGGAGTGGGGACGGTGGCACAAGTGCCCCGCATGTCCCACCTGGTGCCCGCCAGGAGTTTGGGGGAGAGGGGTCAAGACCTCACGCTGTTCCCCAGAGTTGACTCACAATTCCGATCCAGACGCTGGTGGTGAGGGTCTCCTCCTTCTCGTTCTGCGGATAGGGGTCAGGACGGTTGAAGTGGGGGGCCAGAGCCAGGAGTGGCATTTCAGGCTCCGGGGTGGGGGTGTCTTACTAGGGAGATGAGGTTGGTCAGGGTGACCTTGAGGGTGACGGTGACAGTCTCTTCAGGCTCCTTCACTGGCCGGCGCTCCGGGTCGTAGTTGTCAAAGAGACGGTGGTAAAGACGCAGCTCCTCGTTCTCCGCCTCACCTCCACCTGGGGATGGGGTCGGGCGGTGGGCTCGCTGCAGAGGAGGGGCTGGGGGGCCTCTGCTGCCGGGGTCTCTGAGGCTGTGTGCTCGGCCTGTCTCCTGAGCCGGACCCCCGCCTGCTTCTCTGTCCCTCGTCTTGGCCCCGTCCCTGGGCGTCCCCACCCCCGAGCGTGGGGCCCAGCCGTGTCCCTACCAAGGAGCTGCGAGAGGAGCAGCAGCTGCGAGAGGAGCAGCGCGCCCAGCAGAGCGCCCGCCATCCCGCTGTCTGGTCCCCGGGGTTATTCTGAGCTCTGGCAGGCTTTAGGGGGGCAGGCCTTGTGTGGGAGGGAGAGGGTGTTAGTTCCGGACTGGGTTAGTGGGCTGTCACCTAATCCTCTTCCCATGGCTCCTGCGGCCGGAGACCTCTTGGCTGCTCCCCGGGGCAGCTGCCGCGTCCCGGCATCCTTTGCCTGCTGTGCGGCCGCGGCCGCGGCCCCGAGCCTTTTCAGCACCGGAGCCAGCGGGGCGCAGGTGCAGGTCCTGGAAGAGCACCTGCGGCCACACGCTTGGCGGTGGGGGGTGGGGTAGCCCTGCTCTGAACGAGCGCTGGCGTCCGTCGAGTAAGCCGCCCTGTGCAGGTGACCTCCCTTGCCTCCTATCACTCACGTGGGACATGTCACCCCCCACGCCCCCACCCCAGCCAAGGTCACAGCCGTGCTGGCAAAGTCTACACAAAGACCTGGTAATGAGACAAGCGGCCGCAGGGGAGTACTCGGCAGGAACGGCCCACCTGGCAGAGGAGACCCTGCGCCAACGGGGCCCGCCCCCGCCCACAGCCTGAATCCCGGGGGCGCCCACCTGCCGCCCCGCCGCAGGCGCCCGTTTCTCCTGGCCTCCCTGCTGCCACCCTGTGGCCACGCGTGGTAATGCCGCCTTCCCGGCCGAAGCACCCTCGAACTGATTCTTCTCGTTTCTAAAGGTCTCCTTGGACCACCCTAATGGATCATCTGAGGTGCTTGCTTAAAGTTCCTATTCCTAGGTCCCGTCCCCAGAGAGCCCTGAGTTAGGAGGATGCCAGGAATCTGGTGTTTTTTTTTTTTTCTCTAAGAGGCTGTCCGCCTTTGCTGAGGCGGTGGGAGGTGCCGAGCTCCGCAGGTGCTGGGCCTTTTCCGCTGCGTCCACACACGGATCCTGGAACCAGTCCCGGCTGTCCCGAAAGTACCAACCAGGACTCCGGTCAGGTTCACAGCCGCGCGAGCAGGTGGCCAGGGAAGCGCGAGATTGAGCGATCAGCTTTATCCAACACGTGCGCCTGTGTCCCTTTTACACTTTACACTTTCAGGTCCGTCCTTTTGGGGTGTCCTTCCTCTGCCTGTGAGGTCCCTCGCCCCCGCGTTCCAAGCAAGGACCCCAAAGCCCGAGGGTCCACGCAGCTGGTCGGCTTCCGGCGCGCCCTTGAAGCCGCTCCTTCCACACTCTCCCCGCGCCGGCCCCCGCAGAGCGGACCTGGCTGCCCCAGCTCACCTGCGTGCCCGCGGCTGGCGGTCTGATGGCTCCGATCTGTGCTGGTGCCTATTCCGTGGCCCCGGGTCAGGGCCTGGGCCAAGGGTTCTGACACATGCAGAGATTTGTCGGCTGTGAATGGGCTCCCCACGGTCCCAGCCCTGTTCACTGAATAAAGCAGGAGGGAGCGGCCTTCAGGGACAGCAGCTGGGTCACCTGGCTCCCCTGGTTACCAGAAGCAGCTCCGCAGGCCAGGTGTCCTGCGGGCTTCCTCCAGGACTGGGACAGACGACCATGTCCGAGGCCTAGGCAGCTCCGGGGGCACCCCTCCCACCCCCGGCAGCTCCCGCCTTTTCCACAGTGGCTCTGCTCCGTGCTCCTCCAGCCCCTGACCAGCCTGCCTTTCCTCTCTCCTTTGTAAGCCCCTCTGGGGCGTGGGTTCGGCTTTCTCGTGGCGGCGGCCACCCTCTTCAGGGACAAAGTTCGGTCCCTGACCCCACTGTCCCCCCTACCCCACACCTGGTGCCCCGGGGCTGCAGGTGCAGGCCAGCAGCGAGCTCGGGGTTGGCCCGAGACTGCCTGGGGCGGCCGCACAGCTGAGCCCATTCGCCCAGGATGACAGTGGCCCGAGCTTCCTGCTCAGTGCGGGGGTCAGGCACATGACTCGGGCCTGGGCTTTGTGGGGTTTTTTATTTTAAACATTTTGAGGGCGTGCACCACGCACAGAGGGCGAAGGTGACTCCCCGCTGAGCAAGGACCCCCCCCCTCCCCGGGCCGGACTCGAACCCAGTACCCTGGGATCACGACCCGAGTCAAAGGCGGATGCTTCACCGACTGAGCACCCCCCAGGCTCCCTGGCTTCGTGTTTCTATCATGAAAACCCCACAAAACAGTTTTGTTCCTGGGGACACCTTAACTCCCAGGGTGGACCCCAAGATCTCAGCCTAACAAGCAGCTACTCTCTTTGCCAACTCGGAGCAGCGGCTGTCCGTCCCCGCCGCCACCGGGGGGCCAGGCCTGGATTCTGAGCCAGCAGTCCCCTCACAGTGGAGATGCCCCAAGCCAGTCTGACGAGGCCCCCTCTGCGCACAACAGAAAGAGCCCCCCTTCCTCTGCCAACAGGGCGAGTGGGTGCAGCTGAGCCAGGACCGTGTCTAGCCGACCCCGCTGTCCCCCTCGCTGGCCCCCATGTTCTCTGATCGCCGGGACCTTGCTGGTTTACTGTGTTCGGGGCACAGAGCCCAGGGCCTCGCACATCAGAGGCGCCCGATAAAAACACGGAGGAACATCTTCCCAGCGCCGTCCCTCCTTCTCCAACCAAAGAACCCCAGAGGACCAACCAGGTACTTAGAGACGCCCACCCTCTGGGCAGGGTCGAGGGGTCCGGGGCAGGACACCGGCCCGATAGAGTCCATCCCAGACGATGTCGTCCAGCAACGATCCAGGAAGCGGGGTGCGCTCTGCTGGGAGGGGGGCCACCAGACAGCAGGCTCCCACGCAGGGGGAGAGTCCACCGGGGACACACAGAGATGACAGGCGGCCTTGGGCCTCCCCGCCCCCGGCCGGCCGTGCTGGCCGTCCCCACAGGCCGGTTGTCAAGCACTTAGAAGGAGGCACCCGTCCAGTCAATCCTTCAGTGAAGGGCGCCACAAGAAAAAAAACAGGCCTCGCTCACTTACGAACATAAACATGAAAACCCTACACACGACATGTGCCAGCCACATCCAAACGTTGATTGAAAAAAAAAAACCGTCCGACCTGGTGAAGTCTAGCGTGTCCCACAAACGCAGGGGTGACGTGCATTCTTCCCTGCCCGTGCAACCCTGTCGTGTTGAGAGGGGCCGCGCCGACGGATGGGTCACCGCCGGTCATGAGACTGAGCCCTGCGGGGAGCATAGCGATTACTTAAATAGATATCCTTAAAAAAACCAAACAACCTAACGCCCCGAGGTTTTAAGAAAGCGCAGCTGGTACTCTGTGACACGCAGCAGAGACCATTTCAAAAGGTTTAGTCATCAGAAAAGCCACCCGTGTCATTAGTCCCATTAGTGGATTCACAAGGAAAGACCCCGCTCTTGTATGATGAGAAATAGGGAAACGCACAGAGCGCAGAGCATAACGTCAACTGTTAAAACTGCGGAGAACAACATCCTGATCTTGAAAGAGGCTTGTGGGTCAGGATGTCCTCCCTGTTGAGAGGGAAACAGGACGGGACTGTCACCAGGGCCACACTGGTGGCCACGGCCAATGCACTAAGATAAGAAAATGAAAGAAGCAGGAAGACAGGAAAGGAAAAGATAATTATGTGACAGTATAACCACATACGTGGAAAATCTAGCAGCGACAATAGGCAAACCATCGGAACCCAGAGGAGAGTCAGGGACTCTGCCGGATGCTAGAAACGCTTATAAATGCCCCTCGGCCTGCTGGGCACAAGCAAATCAGCTCCAAGCTATAGAAAACAAACTATCACAACAGTAACAGAATCTTTGAAGTATCTTTAAAGGGGTGTCTGTTGTTATCAGCTGAGATTTACAACTGCTTCTTCTTTCTACTTTACTAACCCCCCTCCCTGCCTTTTACATGTAAGGTGCACTTATTTTTAGTAACGAATGAATATAAGGAATTTAAAAACCCAGCCTTGGGATAGAGTGAAGAGGATTTCCTAGTTCAGAATCTTGTCCAACAAAGCCTCTCCCCATGTTTACAAAGATTTGGCTGGAAACAGAATCTTTTAAAGATTTATTTATTCAGGGGCGCCTGGGGGGCTCCGTGGGTTAAAGCCTCAATTCCAGATGAATCTAGAATACCAATAGACTGCAGACTTTTAAAGGTTTAGAAGACAATGGAAAATAATACCTCATGACTCGGGGCATCCACAATATATATAAAAAAACTCCAGTGACTCAATCAGGAAAGTACAAGCAACCCAATAAAAAAATGTGTAAAGATGGGGCACCTGGGTGGCTCAGTGGGTTGAGCCTCTGCCTTTGGCTCGGGTCATGATCTCAGGGTCCTGGGATTGAGCCCCACATCGGGCTCTCTGCTCAGCGGGGAGCCTGCTTTCCCCTCTCTCTCTGCCTGCCTCTCTGCCTACTTGTGATCTCTCTCTCTCTCTCTCTCTGTCAAATAAATAAATAAAATCTTTAAAAAAAAAACCAAAGATTTATTTATTCATTTGAGAGAGTGCGTGAGCAGGGGGAAGGGCAGCGAGAGAGAGGGTCTCAAGCAAACTCTGAGCTGGGCAGAGAGCCCGACGTGAGGATCGATCCCACGACCCTGAGATCGTGACCTGAGCCCCAAACCAAGAGTCAGAGCCACCCAGGTGCCCGAGAACTAAAATTTATTAAGGATGTTCTTCCCATTGATGTAAAACCTTTATGGAAAAAAAAAAAGTGTAACTGTTAAAGGACACAAAAGTTCAGTGTAAATGGGAAGATAAACTCTTGGTTTGGATGTGCCGACTCAGCATCATAAAGAGGACAGTTCTCCCCCCAAATAATCTGTAAGCTGAATTCTTAGGAACTTGAGGAGGAATTTACTCTAAAATGTTGATGACACCATAGAGGTGCCTGGCTGGCTCAGTGGGTGGAGCATGTGGCTCTTGATCTCAGGGTTGTGAGTTCGAGCCCCACGTCGGGTACGGAGATTCCTTAAATAAATAAATTTTTTAAAAAAGATAAAATGTTTTTGACAGTATAATGGTCCATGAATAGCCACATCAGTTCTGAAAAATGAAAGGGGAGGGGGTCTCCCCGGCAGGTCTTACAGCATCCCAGCATCCCACAGAAGTTCTAGCAAACAACCAACAACACACACACACGCGCACACAATACACAAAGACACAGGAGGCCTTGCTTAGCTGCCGACAGACGAACTATGGGAAGCGAAACCCGTGCGCACACAGAAGCGTGGTTATCGGCAAACAGTAGGGGGACGTCGGGAAGGACAGGTGGGATCGGGGGGGGGGGGGGGCGCTGCCTCCCCCGACGAAAGAAAGCAAGCAAGCAAGCCGTATCCCTAAGTCGCACCACATGCAAAAGTAAACGGCTGGTGGAGGAAAGACTTTCAACGACGATAAAGCTGTAAGGAGGGGCGCCTGGGTGGCTCAGTGGGTTAAAGCCCCTGCCTTCGGCTCGGGTCATGTTCTCGGGGTCCTGGGATCGAGCTCCGCGTCAGGCTCAGGGAGCCTGCTTCCCCACCTCCTCTGCCTGCCTCTCTGCCTACTTGTGATCTCTCTCTCTCTCTCTGTCAAATAAATAAATAATCTTTAAAAAAAAAAAAAAGCTGTAAGGAGAAGAGAGGAGAATGTGGGAGACTATTTTTGTGGCCTTGGGGTGGGATTTTTTTTCTTTTTTTTAATCTCCTTTTTAAGATTTTATTTATTTACTTGACAGAGAGAGAGAGAGATCACAAGTAGGCAGAGAGGCAGGCAGAGAGAGGGGGGGAAGCAGGCTCCCCGCTGAGCAGAGAGCCCGATGCGGGGCTTGATCCCAGGACCCTGAGATCATGACCTGAGCCGAAGGCAGAGGCTTTAGCCCACTGGGCCCCCCAGGCGCCCCGATATGTGTTTCCTGCTATGACTGACCCTCCTGTCTGTAACAGTCACATCAGAAACACACACCCCAACCCAACCCTGAGAAACATCGTGCAGACGGAAGGAAATTCTGCATGATTGAGGGACATTCTATGTAATCACTCAACGGTGGTTTTCAAGAACGTCAAAGTCCAAAGAATAAAGACGGTTCAAGGAACTATAGGAAACCAGACCCTGGGCTTGAATGGGGGAGGGGGGAGCTATAAAGGACATTTTTTTTGGACAATCGGCAAAATGGGAATACGAACTGTAGATTGGATGACACTGTGCATCGCTACTGAATTTCCCGAAATTAACAAGCCTACTGCACTCTGTGAGAAAATGTCTGTTTTTAGGAAACACACGTGGAAATGGGAGCGGCAAAGGGACACCCTGTTTCCACGTTCTTCTCAGATAGTTCCGGAAAAAACACTTGAGAAAGAGTGATAAAGCAAAGGAGACAAAATGTTAACAAATGGTGAGTCTGGGCCAAGGTGATAGACAAAATTAACCCTCACACGGCATGTTTATTGCCGACTGCGAGAAATCGAGAAGTTGGCCATTAGAAGGTAGCCAAAGCCACCGGGGAGATTTCCGCTTCTGGGAAGTTGGAGTGGACGTGTTTTCCCCTGTTCGGCCCATTAAGTCCAACTAAACTCCAGAACATTCTATATAAACACAAGAGGGGAAGGAGTCGGCTATTAGAAGCAGGCACAGACAAAATAATAGTAATAATAATAATAATAATAATAATAATAATATCCCAACAAAAGCTTGGGACCAGGGGAGCCAAAGGACCAGTGGAGGGGTAGCTTAACAAGGCAGAACTTGGAAAATAGGGGCACCTGGGTGGCTCAGTCGGTGAAGCCTCTGCCTTCAGCTCAGGTCATGATCTCAGGGTCCCAGGATCGAGCCCCGCATCCGGCTCTCTGCTCAGTGGGGGGAGTCTGCTTTTCCCTCTGCCTGCTGCTCCCCCTGCTTGTGCCCTTTCTCTGACAAATATATAAACTCTTAAAAAACAAAAAGAACTTGGAAAATCACCACTGTCTAATCATCTGTCTTATTCCAGACAGATACCACAAACTGGGGCCGCACCCCCACCTGCAAAGGCCAAAGGGTGAGCCTAGATTTCCACCCTCTCCAGGCTCGTTATGAGGCACCTGGGGGGGCTCAGTTAAGCATCCGACTCTTGATCTCAGCTCAGGTCATGATCTCGGGGTCGTGAGATCGAGCCCCGTGTCGGGCTCCTCGTCATGCCGAGTCTGCTTGAGATTCTCTCGCTGAACCCTTTCCCCTGCTCATGCTCGCTCGCTCTCTCTCTAACAAATAAATACAATAAATCTTTAAAAAAAAAAAAAAAAAAGGAATAACCCAAAGATAAACTCTCCCAAATAAACACGAAACGACCACATGACCCAGAAATTGCACTCCTGGGCATTTTCCCAGGGAAACGAAGACGGATGATCACGCAAAAACCTAGACACTAATGTCGACAGCAGATTTATCCGTAGCCAACAGCCGGGACCAGCCCTGTTGGGGTTCAGCTGGCGAATGGTTAAACTGTGCTACATTCACGCAATGGACTACTGCCTTCCCATAAAAAGAAACGAGATATCGGCGTAAGCTACAAATCACGTATCTCCACAGAGACGTCCTGCGTGAAGAAAAGGCAACTCCCCAAGGTCACATACCTTGACATAACAAGACCACAGAAATGAAGAACAGAGCAGCGGTTGTTGGGGGTAGGAAGGAAGTTGAGGGGGGGTATAAAGGGGCAACACGAGGGATCCTTATGGTGAGAACAAGGTCAATATCCAGGTTGTGATACTGGCCTGTGGTTCGGCAAGGCGCTACCAGTGGGGGGAACTGGATAAAGGGTAACACAGGATCTCTGTCTTCTTTCTTACAACTGCACGTGAATCTATAATGACCTAAGAAAAAGTTTAATGTTTAAAAATCTACCTGCAATTTAAAAAATACCTTTGCAAACAACTCCTACTTTTAAAAAGAAAATGGAAAATAATGACCTCAAAGAAAAAGCTTAATGTTTAAAAATCCACCTGAAATTTAAAAAATACCTTTGCAAACAACTCCTACTTTAAAAAAAAAAAAAAAGGAAAATACAATCTCTACCTCTTAAAGCTCATTACGTTGCAAGTAAATATCCCAACACCAATTTTTTTTTAAAAGAAATAAGCAGATATTTGGCTCATGGAACGTCACAATTGCTTTGGTACAACATCTTGCGATGCCAATGGTTTTTCCCCTTTCTTCTTTTTCCTTTTATGCCTTCCCTGACATTAGCTTCATCCTAAGGCCACATCCCCTTGGGATCACGAGGGACACCAACAGTCCATCTGGGGTTACCTATTTCCTGTCCACATCTAGAGAAAGTATGCCTTCTTCAACCATCCCACGGAAGTCTTGGGCTTCGTTACGAAAGGGACCCGCTTACTTTCTGTTTCCGACCCTGGACCAGTCTCGCTCTGACCACGGGATACCCTGACCTACATCAGGCTCCTTGTTTGAGGCCCTGGGGTCCGGCTGAGGTCCACTTATGCAGCTGGAGTAGAATCATTCCCACCAAGAATCCTAAGGATGGAGGAGGAGTGATTTTTCAAGAGAACAAAAAGAAAAGTTGAGTGGATCTTGAGTAACCCTCCAACTAATGTCTCCTGCACAAGCTCTTTAAAAATGAACCACAGCTAGAACATTGAATCGGATTCTTTGGCTGAGATCAACTCTGCCTGACTTAGTGCAGCAGAGACTTGTTGGAAAGAGGTGGGACTCACTGGGGACAAGAGAACACGCGCAATCCAGGCCGGCTTGGGAATCAGGTGGCAATGGGGCCTTGGTAGGAGGAACCGCTCTACACTTTTTCCTGAGCACTTTCTTGAAGTGAATGCTGTCCAGTTCTATTTTCTCTTGTCTTGTCACCGCATTCACCATCTGAAATCCTAGGACAAGGAGAACAGCTGCCCATGATTAGGTCACACGCCGAAGCTAAACTCAGGCGGTGACAGGAAGTACCCCGTAGAAGGAGCTTCCAAAGACATTCGGGTTTCCAAAGTGGGAGGACAGCGTGCTTACTTCTCTACTCCTATCAAACCTGTACTCCTCTGAAGAGACGTAGCCTCCCAAAAGGAAACTGGGGTCCTCTTATCCAAGAGGAAAGGATGCTGGATTTTAAAAATTACACATATTCCCCTTAGGTATTATGCGATAAAACACAGTAAACGGCACAAAGCAGTACTCAGATGGAAAGTATGAATGAAGTGGATTTACCTGAAAAGCAAGAAAGATTGAAAATAAGTGAACTAAGGTTTCAACTCAAGAAGGGAGGAAGAGAACATGAAAATAAGCTCAAAGCACGAAGAATTATTAAAGGTGGAAACAGACATTCATCATCAAAGAGAAAAAAAACCCCAGCAGTTGACTAGTAAAATTAATAATCTGGTTCTTTGACTAGTCCAATAAAAATAGACTAATCACTGGCAAGCCCCGCGAGGAAAAAAGGAGGGAGTGGGGAGAAAGAGAGGAAGGAAGGGGTCATGACTACAAAATGAGGATTTTAACAAAAGATAAAAGTATAAATGTTCAAACCTGCAATAATAAATTTGAATAGCCACATGCAAGATATTCTGTGAGAAACTATCAATTATGAAAACCCACTCAAGATCAAAATTGACTCAAGAAAACCCCACAGACCAAAAATTACAGAAACTGGAGAGGTATTCCAGAAGCTGTCCCCCAAATGGCATCACGTCTAGATGGTTTTATAGGTGAATTCCACCAGCCCTGCATTGAACGGAAAATCCCTGTGATCCCTAGCTTTTCTGGAGAATATAAAATTTTCCAACTTAATTCTTTTTTTTTTAAGATTTTTTATTTATTTATTAGAGAGAGAGAGACTGAGAATGAGAGGGGAGAAGGTCAGAGGGAGAAGCAGACCCCCCACAGAGCCGGGAGTCCGATATGGGACTCGATCCTGGGACTCCGGGATCACGACCTGAGCCGAAGGCAGTCGCCCAACCAACTGAGCCACCCAGGCGCCCCAACTTAATTCTTAAAGCCAGCATCATTGTGGTAACAAAACAAACGAACAGAAAAAGACAAAGCCCTTCAAAAGAAGTCTATGAGCTACTTCTATTTCCTAACTTAGACGTAAAAGCTTTAAGTAAAACGCGAGCAAATGAACCCAGTATTAAAAGAATAATTCATGGGGCGCCTGGGTGGCTCAGTCATTAAGCATCTGCCTTCGGCTCAGGTCATGATCCCCGGGTCCTAGGATCGAGTGCCACATGGGGCTCCCTGCTTGGCAGGGAGTCTGCTCCTCCCTTTTTTGCGTCTGCAAAAAGCCTTTAATTTAGGAATGTTTGGAGCAGCTGAATTGGGCTCTTATTACAGAAGCTGAAACCGCCAGACTTGTTTTCCCAGACCTCCTTGCAACTGGGTCCCAGGCGCACGACTAATCTGAGCGACACCTGGCCTCTGACTGGGAGCTGGTCCCACAGAGGGGACGGTCCAGGATCCTCTCCATGCAGGGAGGTCGTGGTACCACTGAGTCTCCACGGCTCGAGCAGTGCGGGCTCTGGGGACCTGGTCCTCGAGCAGGGCTGGCTCTGCAGCCTTGTTCCGCCCCGGGCTCCACAGTTCCCAGTCTGGCTCTCTGGCCCGTATTGGGAAGTCTGTGAAGTGGCCGCTGTTAGGTTGAACCGATAAATTCCTTTTCATCCTTAACCCGCCGGGACATTTTCGTTGCCTACAACGAGAAACCCTGGTACCGATAAATCAACAACCAACGGCCCCCCTCTCTCTCCGCAACTTCTCACCACACTTCCTGATGCTTGAGTCCTTGTCCTCTCCGTTTTTTTTCAGGTCCTTCCCGCGGCGGGCAAAGTCTATAAATGGCACACGTGTGGATTAACTTACATTTGGCTCCAGGGCCACCCACGGGGAAGTGAGCAAGACAGTGGCAGACTCACGTGGTTGCGTGATGCCCCTTCCGGGGGGGACGGCACGTGGGCCGTTTTAACCATTGGAAGGGGTGGGGGACCGACAGTCACGGTGGCTGATTCGCTGGCATTGGCATCTCACTTGGTCTTGGGAAGCTTTGTTCGGTTTCGACGTCATCTCTACACCCAACGTGGGGCTCGAACTCGTGACCCCAAGGTCAAGAGTCACATGCTCTCCTGACTGAGCCGCCAGCCAGCCAGGTGCCCCAAGTGTTGGGAAGTCTTAACAGGCTTTCCGGAGGAAGACGTTCTGCGCGGGGGCTTTCCAGGTAGGTAAGGGTTGGGCACCAGGCGGGGGAGGGGCGAGAAGCCAGTCGGGGCACTAGCAAGAAATGGAAGGATCTATGGGAGTGGAAAGTGGGAGGCTCAGAGCTGGGGCGGGACGGGTGGGCAAGGGTCAGATCGGAAGGTAAACTCAGCAGGACTTGGTGACGGGCCGGATGGGGGACGAAGAGGGCAAGAGTCAAGGGTGGCCGTCAGGGATCCCATCTATTCTGAGTGGGTTCACTGCGTCGGACAACACGGGCCGGTCAGCTATTTGGAGAGAGATGACGAGCTTGGTTTCGCACGCGTCGCTTTAATGCTTGTGGGACTCCAGGGAATCCCAAAGGCAGCGGGACCTGGGTGTTTGGGTGTCTGGAGAGGGGACTGGGTCAGAGTAGCGGTGAGTCGCGGGGGGCGGGTATACAGGGCTTGACAGCCAGGGAACGAAAGAGGGTAATCCTGAGCGTTCGTGGAGCACGAGGAAAGGAGAAGGCCCAAGACCACACTCGGGGGCCTCGGAAAGGCCGGCTTTCCACGATGGACAGAGGAAAAGGAGTCGACAGAGATTGAGTAGGGCCAGCCGGAGAAGTAAGAGGCAAACAGTGGGCACGAGTGCCAAGGTTGGAGAGGCCGTGGGTATGCAGGCTGCAGAAACCGAGATCCTAACGGAGATGCGGCCCGTGGGGGACACTGGGGACCTCGACCACAGTGGAGCCGGCGGGGTGGGAGGAACCACGCCAGACAGCGGGGAAGGCAGAGGGCCATAAGGGTTAAAATGGGCAACTGCGAAGGGGATGTGAGCAGCAGCCAGAGGGGTTTAGAAGCCGGGGGGCGGGGGTGGTTGCAGGAGCCCATTTCCAACCCGCCCCGTGGACATGGAAAGTGGGAGGAGAGAGCCACAAGGAGGGCTGGGGACAGTTGTGGAAGGAGGTGATAAAGGCCTGTGGCCGGGAGGGACACTGTTCCCAGGTCACAGGAGGGAGTCCCTATCAGGCTGGCATTTCCTCCCCATCCCCACCCCCTTCCGCCCCGGCCCTGGCCCTCCACGGGGCTGGGGACAGCAGGGCACTGTCACACCCTGGGAGCAGCTCTGTGCCCTTGGAGGTCCTTCTGCCTGCCTGTAAGCTTGGGCTGGGGCTGGGGGACAGGAGCGCTGGGGGGGGGGGGGGGAAGAACCCAGGGTGTGGGGCTGGCAGTTTAGGCTTCAGGGGGCAAGGGCGGGAGAGGGCAGCGGAGGAAGACAGGGGTACGTGGGCTGCGTTTCTGGAGGGATCCCGAGGCGGCAGCAGGGGCTCGAGTCCAGAGGAACAATGCCCAGCACCCACGAGGTGCCCACTCGTCCCCCCCCCCGCCCCCCCAGGTCCCCATGCCTCTCCTCCTGTTGCTGCTCCTGCTGCCGCACCTGTCGCACCCCCAGGGGGTCTGCGAGGTCTCCAAGGTGGCCAGCAAGGTGGAAGTGGACTGTGACAACAGGGGGCTGAAGGGGCCGCCCTCAGACCTGCCGGCAGACACGGCCATCCTCCACCTGAGCACCAACCGCCTGGGCACCTTCTCCACGGCGTCCGTGGGCTCCCTGGTGCGGCTCACGGAGCTGCACCTGCGTGACAGCCTGCTGACTAGCCTGCAGCTGGAGGGGACGCTGCCTCGGCTGGAGACCCTGGACGTGTCCCGCAACAAGCTGAGGAGCCTGCCCCCGCTGGGCCAGGCGCTGCCGGCCCTCGTCACCCTGGACGCCTCCCACAACGAGCTCACCTCGCTGCTCCCTGGCACCCTGAGCGACCTGCACCGCCTGCACGAGCTCTACCTGCACGGCAACAAGCTCAAGACTCTGCCCCCCGGGCTCCTGAGGCCCGTGCCCCGGCTACAGAAGCTCAGCCTGGCCGACAACAAGCTGAACGAGCTGCCCCCCGGGCTCCTGGATGGGCTGGAGGAGCTGGACACCCTCTACCTCCAGGGGAACTGGCTGCGCACCGTACCCAAGTACTTCTTTGGGAACCGCATCCTGCCTTACGCTTTCCTCCACAGCAACCCCTGGTCCTGTGACTGTGAGATCCTCTACTTCGCTCACTGGCTGCGGGACAACTCCGAAAACGTCTACTTGTGGAAGGAGGGTGTAGACATCAAGGCCAGGATTTCCGACGTGGAGAGCGTGCGGTGCGTGAACATGGCCAACATGCCCGTCTATACCTACTTGGGGAAGGGCTGCGCCAATCAAGGGGACAGGGACGATCTGGCCTACGATGAGTACGAAGACGAAGTGGTGGGAAACAAAGCTGCCACGTGGGCTGTGGTCAGCTTCTCCAGCCACACTGGAGTCCACACGACCTACTGGGCCTTGCTCGACTCAGCATCCACGGTCTCCTCTCACCACGAGATGCCCCATCCGTCTTCCACCATGGGGTCCACTAAGAAATGGAGCCCATTCCCCACCGCCCCAGAGCCCAGCACACCTCACCCCACGACCTCAACCACCGTACAGCCCCCCGTGGCTTCCACCAAAATCCCGACCACTTCAGGGTCCCCCGTGGCCTCCGTCACAATCCCGACCACCCCAGAGCCCACCACAACTTCTACCATGCCCCCCACCACCCCAGAGCCCCCCACCACCCCAGAGCCCACCACAACTTCTACCACGCCCCCCACCACCCCAGAGCCCACCACGATCTCCACCACGCCCCCCACCACCACGACTCTAATTCTCTCTGAACTGACCACATTCCTCGAGACCCCCAAATTAACCTCACCCCCTACTATTCTGGGATCCCCAACAAGCCCCTCATCTGTTCTCCTCCCAGAGGCCCATGAGGTGGTTCAAGGGAATCTAGAGAGCTCCAGAAATGACCCTTTGCTCAACCCTGACTTCTGCTGTCTCCTCCCCCTGGGCTTCTACATTCTGGGTCTCCTCTGGCTTCTGTTTGCCTCCGTGGTGCTCCTCTTGCTGCTGGCCTGGACCCGGCACGCAGAGCCACGGGCCCTGGCCACAGCCACGCACACCGCACATCTGGAGCTGCAGAGGGGAAAGCAAGTGACCGTGCCCCGGGCCTGGCTGCTTTTCCTTCAGGGGTCCCTCCCCACCTTCCGCTCCAGCCTCTTCCTGTGGGTACGAGCTACCGGCCGTGTGGGGCCTCTGCGGGTGGGTCGGCGGCCCTCGGCCCTGAGTCAGGGTCGGGGTCAGGACCTGCTGGGCACAGTGGGCACTAGGTACGCAGGCCACAGCCTCTGAGGGTGGGCGGTTTGGGGACCCGCAGAGGCTGTGATGGGCTTTCCTACTGGGATCCAGCTGGGCGTGGGTGGATAAGGAGCACAGGGTCGGGGGGAGGCCTCTTCATATCGCATGCACGCACCTCGGCAAAGCAGCAGGGGTGGAGAGCAGCGGGCGGGTCGCAGAACCAAGCTCCCCGGTTCACGGACTGCTAGGTCATTACCGCCACCTTGGGGGAAATTCAAGGAAAAAGCCAAGGGACAGAGCAGGGTTCTCACACGCATGTAGGGAGGGAACCGGGAAAGAGGGGCATTGAGACACAGCCCTGACCGCCCCAGGGAGCACAAGCATGGTGGTTCCCTTTCCTTTTCCCCTGCTGGGCATTCCCTAGTTTTCCACCTTGTATGTTATTTGTAGAATAAACATAATTTCAAAAGACCCTAACTTTCCTTCGGAGACGGAGAGCGTCCAGGGTGCCTGTCACTTGCATGCCCGAGGTCCCACCTGGCCGCACCCGAGCTGGCTCGCTCACCCACAAAGGCGCACCCCCAGCCTGGGGGCCCCCTCCCCCCCCCCAGGGGGCCGACCACCAGGCCACCGAAAGCACTAGTTGCAGCTCCAAACCCTGAATCTCCCTGGAGTGGCCCCTGCCGCGGCGCACCTGCCCAGCTGGGAGGCCCGGTGGCCTGCGGCACCACGCTGGCTCCTCCCGACCCCGAGCCGCCCCGGTCAGGCCTCCTGCTCGCACGCTGGAACCCGCGGCCCCCCCCCCCCCCCCCGCTCCCCTCACCGCACCGAGCCAGGCTGTCTTTCCTGGTGCCACCAGCCCAGACCAAGGCTGGTGCCACTCTCTGGAGCCCAGAGAACGGGAGTGAAAGCTGAGCCTTCCCGGCGCGCG
>CM052804.1:50980340-51005175 GCA_028533885.1 Nasua narica
GGAGCTCGGCCAGGAGGGCTTCGACGCACTCACCGGCTGGCTTCTTCGAGCAGGTGCTCCTCCACCCGCGCTCCCGCGAGCTTCCAGACCACCTGCGGCCCCCGCCCCTCCCCGGCTGTCTGACCGCCCCGGCGAGGCTCTCTCCTCCAGCCGACCTGGGCTCCCGCCTCACCCTGCAGCGGTCCACTCGTCACTCCCTCCTTGGCCATCTTCCCCTCTGCACTTGGAACCTCTTAAAGACAAGGCCGAGGATCGCGGTGTCTCAGAGTGGCCACTGTGACCCAGGCCAGCAAGCGTCCAGAGCGGTAGACACGGGAGGGCCCAGCCGGGGTGCCGGGAGGCTCCTCTCCTCCTCCTGGGGCAGCTCTGCCACGGGGCCAGCTCCCCACCTGCCGCCTGCCTGTCCCCTGCCCTGGCTCAGGAGCCTTCGGGCCTCGCACTGCCCAGCCTTCCTTCCAGCTGACCTTCCTGTGCCCTCTGACGCCCCAGGAGAGTTCTGGGCTCCTCGAGGCAGGGCCTGGGAAGCACACATCAGTCTCCGTGGGGTGGGGCTCGGATCCAGTCTCCAGCCAACGCTCTCCCCGCCTCCCAAGTTTCCACAAGCGTCCCGGCCCTGGGCGCCAGCCCCCTCCTGTGCCCGGGTCACCAGGCCACCGAGGCTTTCCGGGGGATCCCGTGAGATGAGCCACGCCTCTCTGAGTGAGGGGCTGGGAAGCAACGCGCGGGGCCTGCTTCTCGTTGTCCTTACCTGTTGGCTGCTGCTGCCGCCGGACACACTGACGGGGCAATTGCGTAATACGGGCATACGCCTCTCCTTTAATACCTTTTCTTTAGAACTCCAGGTGCTGCGTTCCTGAGATCTCTGCCTCTTTGTTCGGCTGCCTCCCCTCCCGCCCCCACAACTATCCAGATCTGGGGGTGGTGTATCAATCCAATTTATTGATCACATCCTCAATGAGGTGGAGGGAGGGTCACGTCCTCCTGCCGCAGACCTTTTCGCCATCCCGACGGCTTCTGCCGCCTCCTGTCCCCTCAGCCCTGCCTTGGTTTACCCACTGAGAAGGGGGATATTCCGCTGTCCTGCGTGCCCCGAAACTAACGCCCAAGAGGAGGTCAGAAAGCTCGGGGCGGTTGCCCAGCTCCCCCCTGAGGCACACAGGGGCAGAGAGGTCGTGAGGATCAGGACAAGGAGGGCAAGACGGCGCAGGGGTAGGACAGACCAGAGTCCTTCGCCGCAGAGGAGGGAGCCACACTGTGGAGGGGAAATAAATAGAGGGGCCCAGGGCAGCAGAGTCCAGGCCCCCGGGGTGCACTGACCGCGGGACTAGCGGGAGAGCCCGGCACCCCGGCCCCGGGCCCCTGGCCTGCCTCAGCCACTGAGGAAGAGACGCTTGTAGGCCTTGTTCATCTGCTCCAGGAAGATGAAGGTGAGCACGGTGTGCGGGCCCAGGCGGGCGTAGTACGGCGTGAAGCCCTTCCAGAGGCTGAAGAAGCCCTCGTAGCGGACGACCTTCACCAGCACATCCTGAATAGGGGGGCGGGGCGCCGGGGCTAGGACCTGGCTTCCAGGGCCACGGCCGGCTTCCCCGCCACCCTCCCTGCCCTCCCAGAGCGCCCCTGCTCCGGCCCGAGCCCCCAGCCCCGCTGCCTCACCAGCCCGTTCTTGTATTCCGGCTTCCCGTCAATCATCCTCATGTTCTGGATCCTGCAGGAGAGGCAGGGGCGTGAGAGACACACAGAGTGGGCCTCCCCGTCCGTCTCCGGGCGCCGGCCTGCACACTCACCGGGTCTTGACGATGTCCACGGGCATGGAGGCAGCTGTGGTGACCAAGCCGCTGATCATGCTGGCGCAGAAGTGGCAGAGGATGTTGTCAGAGAAATAGCCTGGGGGAAGCAAAGCAGGGGCGGCGGTCAGCTCGGCGCCGGCCCGGGCCAGGCCGTGGCGCCCCCGCTCCGGGGCTCACCTGAGTCCAGTAAGAACTGCTTGGACTGGGAGTAGGAGGCGAGCTGAGCGGCGTTGACCACAACGGCACGAGCCATGGTAGGGATGCAGCCCTACAGGGGTGGGGGTGGGGGGGTTGTGGTGTCAGGGATGGCCAAGAGCTGCCCTCCGGCCTCCCCCCCCAAGTCTCCAGCTCCTTCACTCACCCTCCATAGCGTGGGGACTCCCTCCTCCCGGGCGATTCGAATCAGGGCATTAAACACGTTTTTGTAGCCACGGCGCTGGTCAGGAGGAAGCCTGGTGGGAAGGCGGGGAGAGGCCCGGTTCAGAATAGACCACCCTGCCCCACAGGAGCAAAGAAAGGGGGGCCAGGAGTCGGACGTCACTGCTCTATTCCAGACCAGGAATAAGGAGTCAGTCCTCTGATGCTGGGTCCCAGAGAACGGAGCTGGGGCAGACGCAGACCTGGAACTCACCGGCCGTCGGCGGTCATACGGATTAGAGCCACCTCGGCTGGTGTGCCCACGAAGGCACCAGTCGCACCTGCGGTCATGCCAATCAGGGCCTTCAGCAGGAAGCCAGGCGGGGTGCCGTCAGCCCCGGTCAGGCGCTCAAACAGCACCGTGTAGATGCCGAGGCGGGTGGTGGTGTAGGTGGCCTGGCGCAGTAGGCCAGCCGACAGCCTGGGGAGCGAGGAGGTCAGTGCGTCAGGCCGGGGTCTGGAGCTGCCAAGCCATCCCCTTCCACCGCCGCTCCCCCATACCCAGTGTAAATGCCCCTCAGCCCTTCTGCCCTCAGGATGCTGGTGAGGGCATGGAAGCTGGTTTTGTACTCTCGCGTCTTGGCTCCTTCCCCACTCAGCTGCATCCGGTTCTTCACCAGGTCCAGTGGCTGCACAAACACCGTGGCTCCCATCCTGGAGGATGACAGAAGCAGAGTCCAGGGCTGGGTGTCCCTCGACTACCTATCAGGGCCCACTGGAACCTGGCAATGAGGGGTCACAAAGTGCCAGGCCTGCCCGGTGATGAACAAAGTGTTCAGAAGTCTAGTAGCTATGTGTGTACGGCTCCACCTGCACCAAGAACCATGGGTCTGAGAAAGCCCAGGGGTCCTGCTGGGTGGGGGGGGGCATGCAACAAAAGTGCTCCACTCCAACCCGAGGGGGTCGAGCAGTAATCTGGAACCGCCTGCAGTCCACCCCAGAGAGAAGAGGTGGGTATTCATGACCTGGAACGAGAGGAGCCCCTGGAACCCGGCAGGCCCCAGGGAGTCAAGCACTGGCTGGGAAACTCAAGTGGCCCGACGCGCCGTGCAAGGAGCCTGCACGCAGCCCAGCAGGGGCCTCGCAACGGGTCAAAGGGTCCTGGCGGCCCATCAAGGACCTCGGCAATACGCCTGGGACCGCGCTGACCCCGTGCCAGCTCGGTTCCCTGCCACCGAGCCGAAGATGAGCCGGGCTCGCTTCCTTGCACACATCCCTTCCTCCTCCCTCCTCCTCCTCCCCAGTCCCAACGCTGGGGCCTGAGCTTACCCGGCCAGGCCCCCAAACAGGAACTTGACGGACTTAGGGGACGTGCGGGGCTTCGCGTCTACCCCGCCGGCCCCGGGACTCGCGGTGGCCGCCATCGCCGCTCAGGGGCCCTCGGCTCCGGGTCCTGTGCGCGCGCGGCCCCACTCGCGCCCAAGGTGACACCGCGCGCGCAACAGGGCCGAGGGCGCGCGCGCACGCCCCTCCGACTCTCGGGGCCAGCCCCAGCTGGAAGCCGGCGCAGGCGCAGGCGCGCGGCGCAAAGGCGGCCGGGACGAAGGCGGAGCCAGAGGCGGGGCTTCGAGGAGGGGTTGCGGGAAGGGGTGTGGTTGGTTTAGGAAGCCATAGCTTAGAAGTTCTTTTCGCCAAATTGGACTCGCGGGAAAATAAAGAGCGTGTCAGGAGATCTCGCGAGACAGAGTGAGCTAGGGAAGCCTGCGGGTGGCGGCTCTCTCGCGATAGGCGCAGCAAGCATTCGGCCGGTGGGAGGGAAAGTGTGGGGAAGACTCTCGCGAGACCTGAAGGGACCGCAGCCGCGGCGGCGGCCAGAGAGGGTGGAGAGGTTTGTAAATCGGGCAGCTCCAAGATCCCGGGCATTAAGGGGGGAAGGACTAGATCGTTTTCTGCGACTTCGGCGCTCGCTGCATCTGCAGAGGCACTCCCTCCGTCCCTAACCTTTCTTTGAACGGGCCTTTTAGGACCGGAAGTCCTTCCTCTCGAGCGCCCAATGCTGGAGGCCGCCTGACTTTCCTTCCCGGAAGCCCTTTCCCAGCAGCGGGGAAGACTGCTCACCTGCCCGGAAGTCCCGCCTCCCGGAGCGCCCCCGCCCTGCCAGAAGTTTTCCTGTCACCTGTGCTTGCCTGCGTCCCCTTTCCCGGTTTTGTCCCTGTACCCGAGAAGGATACATTCAGTGCCTCCCTCCCCGCTCCACTAACCGGGTTGGGTAGCCCACTCCCGGACTCGGGGTTCCTCCCCCGCGCCCCCATGTAGCTGGGAAGTGTGGCCTGGGGGTGGTCGGACCCCTGGGATCCTGCAAGAGGGGCGGAGAGGGCGCAGAACCCCGCTTCTGCTCTTGCTACCGGGACGCGGCCTGCTCAGCCTCTCCCGCCCGCTGCCATGCACCCCGCGGCCTTCCCGCTTCCTGTGGTTGTGGCCGCGGTGCTCTGGGGAGCGTCCCCCGCGCGGGGGCTCATCCGAGCGGTGAGTGGAGGGGTGGGGGGAAGGGCTCGGGGGCGGGGGAGGCGGGGTTGCCGGCGCCCCGGGAACACGGGCTCTCTCGTCCGCAGACCTCGGACCACAATGCCAGCATGGACTTTGCAGACCTGCCAGCTCTCTTTGGGGCCACCCTGAGCCAGGAGGGACTGCAGGTGATGGCCTTCCCTTTTGTCCGTTTCCCTAGATCTTCCCTCTTCTGGGGAGGGGGTTGAAGAGCCTCGCCCTTGCGGGAGGCTGGAGCCCGTCTAGGGTGGGATTCAGAACCTGGAGGAGGGAGAAGACAGGAATTCTCCTGCTGGAACTCTGAGCTCTCTGGAGGGGCGTGGAAGGAGACGGCGGGGCAAAGTGCCGCTTAGCAGCAGGGTTTTAGGACATTGGGCAAGTTAATTATCTCCCTGCGGCTCACTTTGCTTTCCTGTGAAATGGGCTGATAGGAGTTTTCTCAGGGTCTTGGGAGAGTCAAGTTACATAAGCAGTTTTGAAGTATTTCACCGTGAAGACAGCCGTCTAGCGAGTACTCATTGGGACCATGGGTGTCAGTGTAGTTTTTTAGATGGGTGGTTGGGTCATTGAATGCAGTAAAGAGAAAGAATACGTAAGTGTGGGAGTTTTTAAGGTCTTGTTGGCTTTAGTCAACAGTTCATGAATCGGGCAGCATCCCATCTAGCAGATAGAAAGGAGCCTCGAAGAGCTGTACGGAAGTGAGAGACTTTGGTAGGCACAAAGTGGCAGGACAAGTAAGTTATGCTAGTGGTTAGAACTCATGGCGGCTAGATCATCTCTCTTCGAGGGATGGCAGGGATCTGCTGGGCAGGTGACCTTCCGAGTTCTGACCGGTTAATTCCAGATGGACTGGCTTACAATTCCATTCCTGGGGGAGGCTGGAACTAAGGGAGTAAGCCTTGATCTAAGGGAGTAAGCCTTGATCTGGGGCTTAGCACAAGTGACTCCATTTTGGGCCTCTTGCCGTTTTCTTAACAGAGGGGAGTATGTTTTGCGGGAGTGTGCGCTGGAGACGGGGATGGGACACGGAGCTTGAGAGGGAGGGACACGGATGAGTGGAGAGGTGGTTTACGATCTGGGAAACCGAAAAGCAGAAGAATTTGAATTAGCTTAGTGTGGGGTACAAGCTCCTCTGGGACAGGGAGAGGGATGATGGGAGGTCTGGCCGAGGGGTGTTGTTTGATGTCCTTGCCTCTCCGGGAAGTGGACTTGTGACTCCCGGTGCGACACTCAGGGCCGAGGAAGTGAGGGACAGGGTGCGTGCGGCATGGGGGGAGCTAGTGTGCTTGGTGGGCCCCCGTGGGGAGCGGAACCTGAGGAGGTGAAATCCAACTGTTGTTTGCTTCTCTTCCCCAGGGCTTCCTTGTGGAGGCTCACCCGGCCAATGCCTGCAGCCCCATTGCCCCTCCACCCCCAGCCCCGGTGAACGGGTCAGTCTTTATTGCACTGCTTCGAAGATTCGACTGCAACTTTGACCTCAAGGTTGCTGAATGTGGAGTGGGAGCTGGGAAGCTGAGGGTGACAAAGGCACCCGGAACAAAGGACAGCAAGGGCCACGATGGCCCCTTACGCGCTGCCCTGTCCCCCTAGGTCCTAAACGCTCAGAAGGCGGGCTATGGTGCAGCTGTGGTCCACAACGTGAACTCCAACGAGCTTCTGAACATGGTGTGGAACAGCGGTAAGGCTGGGGCACCTGGACAAGCTGGGCTTTCGCTGGAGCTCAGCCTGAGACGGGGAGGGGGGTGTGGCCGAGAGCTTTGGGAGGACAGTCAGTCCTTGGGCTGGGACAGAGCAAAAAAGCCGAGTGCCAGGGTTAGTGCAGGAGCGGAATGGAGGGTTGGGTCCGCAGCGCCGTGCACTGATTCCCCACAGAGGAAATCCAGCAGCAGATCTGGATCCCGTCTGTGTTTATTGGGGAGAGGAGCTCCGAGTACCTGCGTGCCCTCTTTGTCTACGAGAAGGGGTAGGACGCAGCCCTCCTTCCCACTCTCTCGTCAGCCCTTCCACGCCAACCTGGAGCCCACGCCTCCAGGCCCCGGCCATTCAGCCTCAGGTCCTTGTCACTCTGCCTCGAGACTTTGGTCCCACCTGCTTCCCCGTCCGTCCGTGGGCCCCGTCCAGCACCAGTTACTTTGTCCTTTGCCTTTCCTGCTCCTCTGATCCTGGTCTTCCTTTTCCCAGGGCTCGGGTGCTTCTGGTCCCAGACAATAGCTTCCCTCTGGGCTATTACCTCATCCCCTTCACGGGCATCGTGGGCCTGCTGGTTGTGGCCATGGGAGCGGTGATGGTGAGTCGCTCTGGGAGGGGGATGGCAATGGACTGGGTCTGGGCATGGGGGGGCGTGGGGCATTGTCCTGGACTTGCCCTTTCCGTTCCCTAAATCGATCCGCCCGCGCCCCTTTCCCCAGGTAGTCCGTTGTGTCCAGCACCGGAAGCGGCTCCAGCGGAATCGACTGACCAAAGAGCAGCTAAAGCAGATTCCTACACATGACTATCAGAAGGGTGAGGGGCACAGGGAGAGACGGGGGTCTTTCCCACAGCTTACTGGTGCTGAAGGGGCTGGAGGCCGGGGGCCGAGGGGCAGAGGTGGCAGGCGGTACCCGCGCGCACTGTGAGGCCCGGTGGGGAGTAGAGCAGGAGGTGGAAGGCACAGGCGGTTAAATTCGAGAGTTCGGGGGTAGGGATGGAGGACTGACCTTGCCCGGAAGGGAGGTGAGAGCAGAGAAACGGAAGCAGCGGGAGGAACCGGTGTGGAAGGAAGAAACAGGTAAGGAGGGGTTGGGTCTCCAGGCCTTGGAGCCTCCAGTGCCCATATAAGGCTCCGGCAGAAGCCCTGCCCCCCCACTTCCGCCCCCCCCCCCCAGAAACCCACTTCCCTCCTAACCCTAGATTCTTCAGGTCCTACTCTGGCCTCACCCTGCCGAGCTCAGCGCTGCTCCGTGAAGCCAGGGAGGGGTATCTGGTGGGGTCCGGCTCCGCCACCGCCAGAGTTGTGGGGGCCTGGGTCCCGGATGGCTCCGTGACAGGACTTCTTCCCGCCCCAGGAGACCAGTACGATGTGTGCGCCATCTGCTTGGATGAGTATGAGGATGGGGACAGGCTGCGAGTACTCCCCTGTGCTCACGGTGAGGCCCTCACTTCCTGGCCCCCGCCCCCCGCCCCCCAGTCCCGCGGGCCCCAGGCGCCTCACCGCCCCTCTCACAGCTTACCACAGCCGCTGCGTGGACCCCTGGCTCACCCAGACCCGGAAGACCTGTCCCATCTGCAAGCAGCCTGTGCACCGGGGGCCGGGGGACAAAGACGAGGACGAAATTCAGGGGCAAGAGGGTGACGATGAAGGGGAGCCAAGGGACCAGCCTGCCTCAGAACGGACCCCACTTCTGGGCTCCAGCCCCTCACTTCCCACTTCCTTTGGCTCCCTAGCTCCGACCCCTCTTGTTTTCCCGGGGTCTTCGGCAGATCCCCCACCCGCACCCCCTTGCTCTTCAGCTGCCATCCTGGTCTAATAGTCCCCTTACCGCCCCACGCACAGCCCCCACCCGTGACCTATTTGCACAGCCCCTTGTCCTCTCTCCAGTCTTGCGTTGAGGGATGGGGGACATTTCCACCCCAGGTTTCTCCCTTCCGCAACCCCAGCCTTGAGGGGGTTGCAGGTGGAGAGGGACCGGGGCCTCACTTACTGAGTTAATAAAATTGTTTTTGTGAACTAAGAAAGGGTGAGATCATTCTCACACAGGTGAACTCCTTATCCTTTGGGGGAATCGACCCCCCCCCCTTTTTTTGCCATAAAGGGGCAGGGGTGTGCTGGGAGAGTAACCTGTAGCCATGGGGACAGCAGTTTACGGTGACTCAGAGAGGGGGAGCCCCACCCACACGGGGATGACTCAACCGGCCTGCCTTGCCCGCAGGCCTGGACCCATTCTTGGGTCTGGAAGACTCTTCCATTATCTACCAACTCAGCCAGCACCTGAGGACCTAAGGCTCGAAAGGCCACCATGGAAGGGCTGGGCCACCTGGCAAGGTGGGCCCATGCAGGCGCTTACCCCAGGGCAGGACTCGAAGTCCAAATTCCTAGACTCTGTCGTGCCCTCAACCCTCTTCTAAGCAAGATAAAGGAGGCTGGTCACGGGGACTGTCCATCCCGACACCCAGGCCAAACCACACAGCACCTTGTTAGTAGAATCTTTTTTATTCAGAAAAAAAAAACCCAAAAAACAAAAAAAATTTTCCAACCACACACAGGAGGGGTTTGGGTAGGGGGAGGTGTGTGTCCATCCAGCCCCAGCCCCCAGCCCGTGTGGTTTTGGCAGCAATAAGGGGTGTGGGGTAATGGCCCAAAAATAAAAATGGTGTGTGTGTGTGTCTGGGAAGGAAGGGGTGCAGAAGCCGTGGGGAGGGGGGGGCAGGGCGGACGAGGTCAGTACTGGGAACGCCGCAGGTGGGAGGCCATTTCATAACATTTCTTGTTGATCATACCGCCGTGGACACCTTCTTTGCCCATCAGCAGGACTAGCGCTGGAGGAAAGAGAAAGGAGGCTGGGACCCAGGTGTCACAACCCCACCCCCTGCCAGCTGTTGAGCAGCTGTCCAGCCCTGGGGCTGTAACCCAAGCTCCTCTCTCCCAGCCACCCCCCCCCCACCGCAGGCAGGCTGTCAGTCACTCTGGAACAATAGGGCTTTTCAGGAGGGGGAAATCAAGCTTCAAGCTGGAGAGGGCTCCGCTAAAATTCAGGGGCCAGGGGCTGGCAGACTGGTGACTGGGATTCAGGCTAGAAATAACCCCGTGGAGCCTGCCGCCCCACGTCTTAAAAAAAGAGCTCAAAAGACAGAGCCAAGTGCCAACTCCAGGCCACCCGTCTACCTCTCCCCAAAAAATAGGGTTTCCCCTCCGAAGAGGCTCAGGGGCAGGAAGGAACTTAAGAGGTAACACAGTTCAACTTATTCGTATTTCGAGAGAAGGAACTGAGACAGAACTGGAGGAACTACCCGGGGCCCCAGCATCCAGCAGGCCGGTGGGATCCCCTCATACTGGGGAAAGCACACAGAGCAAGAACCCAGAAGACTATCGGGAGGTACAGGAGGGATCTCAGAGCTGGAGAGAAGGTTAAGAGCCGGAAACTCACTCTTGGCAGTCATGGTGACAGTGATGTTGAAAGTGGGGGCTCCCCCGGTGCTCTTGGTGCGAAGATCCATGGTAAATTCTCCGTCCTGCAGCAGTGAGTCCCGGATAACGGAGCATTTCTGGCCCCCAAGTGTCAGCCCGTTCACGAAAAAACTTGACCGGTCTTTGCCAACCAGGACACCAACCTCAGCTGGCTGGAAGGGGAAGGGAGCAGCCATCAAAAGTTAGTACAGTGAGGTTCCTGCTGGTTCAAGGACCCACCTGCCCTCCACACCTGCCCCTAGAAGGGGTGTAGGTCGTCCGCTTTGTGCACATCTATGGGATTTGAGAACCTCTTAAGGGGACCTGCTCAAAGACCGGGAAAACCTAGAAAATGGTCATAGAAAGGGACTACACGTTCCTGTGGACACTTCGATCTCATTTAATAGGGAAAGCAAAGCCAAGAAATAAAGGGAGCCAAAAGCCAGGGAGGACAGTGGCCTGGCAAGGAACCGGGGAGCCTTTGGATGCACACCACTCTCCTTCAGGAAAAGCAGAAGCGAAGAGGGGAAGGGAGGGGGCGGGCGAAGCAGGAGAAGCAACTTTGCCCTTATTTGGTCAAAGGTTCTGCAGGAGTTGTTAGGGGCCCGGACGCCTGGGTCTCCAAGTGACTTAGGGTCTGGGTCCAGGTTGCTGCGCCCCTTAAGGAGGAAGCAGATCCCTGGGGGCTTTCCGGGGAAGTTGGAAAACTTGGGAAAGGGGCGCCGGGCCAGAGCCGGCCACCCAGCAATCAGGTCTAGATACCCCGGGGAACCTCTCTCCCCCTCCCCCTAACACCCCAAACCCCCACATCCGGTCCCCTCCCGCCCGGAAATCCCCTTCCCCCCCTCACGAACTTCCGCTCCCCCTCCCCACTTCCGGGCAGTGCGGACAGGGGAGGTGGTGATGGGGACAGCAGCAGTCATCCCTCATTCCTTCACTCGCGCTGCCCTACAACTTCTCACAAAGTTCCCCCGCCGCGGGCCCCGCCACATGGCGGGAAGGGAGGGCGAGGGGACTTCCGGGACGGGTCTCCCAGGAATGCGGGGCGCACAGCGTGCCGACCCGGGGGGGCGTGGGGCGGCCTCGCCCTCTCTCACGGAGCCGGGAGGGCGGGGAGCCCCGGGCGGCCCGGGCTGCCCCCCGCGGCCGGCGGCAGGAACAATGGTGGCGGGGCGCGAGCTGGCCGCCGGAAGCGGGGCCGGGGTCCCCCCAGCGCCCGCCCGGTGCCCGTGCCCGCCCCGCCCTGGACGAGGCGGAAGTGGGCCTCCGCACCGGGCGGCGCGCCCCTCCCCGCCCTGTGCCCCGGATGTAACGCCCCGTCGCGGGGAGCGGGGCGGCGGGAGGGATGGGCGCCGCCGCCCCGGGGCGCGGGTCTCGGGGGCCGCGGGGGACCCACTCACGTGCGGCCGCCATCGGCGCCGCCTCCAGGGCGAGGACCCGGTCTCGGCCCGCGCCCGCCCCCACCCGAGTCCCTCCCTGTCCGCGTCCGCGCCGGCCGGTGCCCCGGGGCGCGCGGGCCTCGCACTACCGTGATGTTGACGAAGGTTTTCCCGGGGACGGCGGCCCAGACGGAGGGCGAGTCCTTATAGCCCACGATGGCCGCGTCCTGACAGGTCCCGTCCGCCATGAGGTTGTCGATGTAGGCGTTCCACCCGGCCATGGCGCTGCTGCTGGGACTCCTCTCGGCGCTGCTGCTGGGGCGGCGGGCTGGGCTCGGGGGCCTCGGGCTGGCGGGCGGGGGGAGGCGGAGAGCTCGGGGCGCGCGCTGCCGTCCGGACCGCGGCTCTGCTCGGCTGTGCAGCAGCCCTCGCACCGCCACTTCCTGCTCCTCCCCCCCCCCTAGATTTTTATTTGCAAAGGGCGGGGGGCGGGGCCTGCTCCCCGTTCCCTCCCTCCCCCCCTCGCCTGCCCAGATACCGAACTTTGCAAAGGCGATTTTAAAAATCCCTCCCCCTATTGCAAAATTTGCAGAGTTGGGTGGAAAGCCCTGTGAAAGGATGGGGGGCGGTGGCGGCTGGGGGAAGTTGGGGTCAGGGCTCGCCCCGCTTCGCCTTGAATATCAATGAGACTCTGGTGTCGGGGAAGGGAACGAGCCCGAGGGAGGCAGGAAAGTGAAAGGAAGGAGAATCGGTGAGCCGCGAGCTGAGCCGATGGAGGAGGGTGCGGGGCGCGCAGGGTTAAACGGACCGGCTCCCCCTTCCCCCACCTCCGCCTGAGGGCAGGAGCGGCGGCGGCGGCGGCGGCGCGTGCGCCTGCGCCTGCGCCGGGCCAGGCGGGAGGGCGCGGGGCGGTTGGGGCCGGCGGCCGGCTGCGCGCGCGGGTGCGCGCGCGCGCGGCGGGACCCCCCGCGGAGGCGGGCGGGCCGGAGACGTGTCTCCCGCCGGGCGGAAGGGGCGGGGGCGCGGCGCGCGCGGGCCCGCTGCTCTCCCTCGGTTTTATTCGGTCCAGAAATGCGGGAGCCCAGGAGGAGGTGGCCGAATTCAGAGTTGAAGGCGCCCACCGGGGGACACTCGTGTCCCCAGTATCTGCCCGAGGGGCACAAGCCGGGGCAGCCCCAGCCCCTAGGCAGGCCTCTGCCCCACGTCCCGGCCCCACCTGGCCTCGCCTCCAACACACACACACCCCGCCAGCAGTTCGGGTCACCGGCCGTGCCCCTTGGCCCGGCGCGGCAGAGGTCACTGGGCGCGGGACACAGGGGCGGGACTACTTTTCCGGGCGGAAGAATACCGGGGGGTTGCCAGCTTTGTAACTTTTCCAAGAAGGGGAAAGTCCCCTCCCGCTCGGGCCCCTCGGGTTCTTTCTTCTTTTCCGTAAAACTTATGCTAAGAAGCCGTGCGCGCCGTGCTCCCCCGCGGCCCGGCCGGCAAGAGCGGCCGGGGTCCCCGTGGCGGCCCAGGTGAAGCCAACCGGACCGCCGCGGGGCTGGGCCGCTTCCGGTCCTGGGGGAGGGGCGCCCCGCCGGCCGCCCCCAGCCCCGACGCCCCCCGAGCCCGTTCCTCGACAGCCGCGCGGCTGAGTCACCCGGCCGCCGGGTGGGGCCGCACTCGGGCACGTGGCGGCGCTCCTCGCCCGCCGGCTCCTGACCTCTGGCCCGCCGCACCCCCGACTCCGGGCTGGAGAAGTCCGGGAGGGCGCGGCCGGGGACCGAGACGGGACGGGACGGGGGAGGGGACGAGCCCCCAGGGGCCCGCGGGCCGGGACCCGAGCTGCGGCACCCTTTGATCCGCGCCAAGCTCAGACGCGCACAGGGGCCACCCCTCCTCCCGCCATTCATTTTGCGCCCTGCTTAGGAACCTCATTCACTGGTGGGCTGGGGCCGCGCCCCGAGGCGCCCGCTGTCGCCCGGGAAAGGGGCTCCCGGCTGCCGCTCTGCACCCTGGGCGACAAGTGCTGGCCCAGCGCTATCAGTAGGGAGCCGCGCCAAGTCAGAGGGCCCGTCTAAATTCGTCTCCCTGCCCCCTCCCCCACCCCCTTGCTGGCCCGGGCCGGGGAGGGTGGGGCGGGGCCCAGAGAGGCCGCCATGAGGACCGTGAGAGGTGAGACCCTCTCGCCTTGCGAGTGGGGGATTTCATTGGAGACCTCAGAGCTTGTCCAGGACCCCGGCCCCTCCTCCGACTGAGGGCAGAGACAGCCGGGCGCCTGCCAAGTGAGCTGAGCATGTGTGGATGTCAATCCTGCAGCCCCTCTTCCAGGCCCCCTCCCCAGCCGTGCAGGGCTCAGGTTACCCCTGGCCTTTGCTAAAGGGCACTAGTCCCTCTTTAACCTTTGCAAAAGGGGAATATAATCCTGGCGAAGAGAGAGACCCCCCATCTGTAGGCCCTCCCTTGTCCCTCCCCAGAGCTGGAATTAAAAGTAGGGGCTTTTATTGGGGGACAGAGAGGAAGGAGGGGTAGTCATTGACCTTTGGGAAGGGGGGCAGGTGCCCAGGGCCGAAGGCTGCTCCTTTCGGCTGTAGTGGGCACTTGGCCGCCAGCCCATTGTGGAGGGGGAGGATGGAGAGGGAGAGAGGCGGGGCTGGCTGGGGCACCGGGTGCTTAGGGGATAAATGCCCAGCCTGAGTGGGGGTGAGCTGACACCGTCCCAGCTGCCACCTAGACTCGGAGCTCACCCCGAACCCCTTGCGAAGACACCTCAGGTCTGGTGAATCCTCCAGTCCCAGGGGATGGGGGTGGTTTGGACAAAGTGGGGGAGCTATCAGCTTTCTCTTCCTCCCAGGACCGGGGGTGCTTGAGAAAGACGTGGCAGGGCTGGGGCAAGCAGGATGGGGGGTACCCAGGGCAGGGAACGAGGCCATGAAGAGAGCCAGGCAGAGGTGGATGGAGAAGGGGAGTGAGAGTTGGAGCCAGATGGGGAGTTTGGGGTCCCCACGGATTTGGAGGAGACCAAGGAGCAGCAAGAGGAGAACCAGCACAGCAGGAGAGGGTCTGAGGGCCAGCAAGCCACGGAAAACCGAGCGCCCCAGCAGAAGGGTGAGGGAGAGGGCCTCAGGGCAGCTCTGCGGGCCACCAGGGCCACGGGGGTCCGGGGAGCCGCGCAGAGGGCGCGGTTAAAGGAGAGGCTCCTGGATCCTTAGGATAGGGCTGGAATAGGAGCTTCGCTGAGTGGGGGAGGGGGCTGCGCCACCCTCTTTGGTCTGTGACCTTTTTGTGGGATATTTTTAGCTCCTGCACCTGCCTTCTTGGGGTGGGGAAGACTCTTAAAGGGCAAGGGATTTCGGGTTCCTTCAGGGATCAGCTGTCCACACTCAGTCACACCTCCTGTCTTGCAGCTATGGCCATGCAGAAGATCTTTGCCCGGGAAATCCTGGACTCCAGGGGCAACCCCACGGTAGAGGTGGACCTGCACACGGCCAAGGGTAACACAGGCCCCTGGAGTGGCTTCGCCTTGGAAGACCCCAGCCCCAGGGGTCCTTGCCCCCCCCCAGTTCTGCCCCACATCCTCTCCTTTCTCTGGGATCCCCTTCCCCAGAGTTCTTCCAGCCTGGCTCTCTGACCCGAAGAAGCAGCAGTCTCCCCCTGCACTGGCCCCTGGCCCTCAGCTCAGAGAGCATACTTTGGCCCTTTGGGGGTGCAGGGGACTCTGTGTGACGTTCCCGTTCAACCCACCCAGGCCGGTTCCGAGCAGCTGTGCCCAGCGGAGCTTCCACGGGTATCTACGAGGCCCTGGAACTGAGGGATGGAGACAAGTCCCGCTACCTGGGGAAAGGTGAGGGGGGACGATGGCGGGGCGACTCTGTGTGTGCAGGTGGGGTCGGGGCCCCGGCATTCAGCAGCCTCGTGGGGGGTGGAGGACTAGAACCCAGCACACTTGAGGAGCCGGGACCCACAGGAAGAGGCCTGATTGATTCAGAGTTCTGAACCGGCCTCTCTAGGGGTCCTGAAGGCCGTGGAACACATCAACAAGACCCTAGGCCCCGCTCTGCTGGAAAAGGCAAGAGGGAGCTCACCACCCCCCCCCCGCCCCCTGCCCCCATGCCTCCATGCCCCTACCCCCTCACCCCTGGCATCTCAAGCCTGGAAGACGCCTTGCTTTGCCCGCCAGCCCATCTCCCCCAAATACCTGCCCTTCCTCCCACAGCATATGCCCTGACTCCTGAGAAATGTGACCTCTGCTCTCCCCCCCCGCCCCCAACCTCTCCTTCCAGAAACTAAGCGTCGTGGATCAAGAAAAAGTTGACAAATTTATGATCGAGCTGGATGGGACAGAGAATAAGTGTGAGTGGAAGGCTGGGGGAAGGGATGGGATGTGGTGGGGGTGGGGGGGACCCCGGGCCGGAGGTCTGGTTGGGATTACTTCTGCGCCACACGGTTCAGGGCACACCGCGGCCGGCTGGATTTGTATTCATCCCACAGGCATTTCCTGGTGCCTGCCCTCTGCCAGGCCTGACGCTGACACGTTCCCCTGGGGCGGGGGCTCCTGGGGGAGACGGCTCTTAGCACAGCCTTCGTGCCCAGCGGTTTGATGTCCCAATGCTTCCTGGGGTGACCCCAAGCCCCGGGGGAGAAGCCCTCACCCTCTCTTTGTGCTTGCCTCCTCCAGCCAAGTTTGGGGCCAATGCCATCCTGGGCGTCTCCCTGGCCGTGTGCAAGGCTGGCGCAGCGGAGAAGGGGGTCCCTCTCTACCGGCACATCGCAGACCTGGCCGGGAACCCAGACTTGGTCCTCCCGGTGCCCGTGAGTGCAGCCGCCCTCGCCCCACGCCACAGTGACCGGGCCGCCCCACCCGGGGAGCCGTGCAGAAGCGGCCCCTGGAAAGTCCACCTTCCAGACCCAGCTCCGAAGAAGCGGTTTCCTGAAACGGAACCTCTCCGGCTGCGGCCCGGCCCCTCCCTCTTTCCCACAATCCCAGCCTCCCCTTAAGCCTCTCCGTGGCCGCTTTCCCTTGACATAACCGCCACCCCCCCCCCCCCCGCCCCGTGTTCCTTCACATTCCAGCGCTGGGCTCTGTACTCACGGGGCGGCTCACTCTGCCCTGTACCCCAGTCCGTGCAGCCGAGGGACAGCTGCTTCGGGGCGAGGGTCTGGCGTCTCTGTGTCTCCTTTAGTCCTTATCAAGCCCAGGTCCCTGTTTCAACCTCCTGAGTTTTAGGTCGGTAGTAAGGTAAACCGCGGACGGCTCCTTCCCTGGGCGGCCAGTCCAGGTCCGCGGGCGGGAGGCCTGGAGGCAGCCGGCTCTGCCTGTTCGCTGTTACTGATCTCTGGCGAGTTTGCCTAACCGCCCTCTGCCTCCGTTTCCTCGTCTGTAAAGCAGGGGTGATACCAGGACCTCGCTGACAGGAGCAGGGAACGAGCTCCTAGACCCCACAGAAGGCTCCTAGGCAGGCCGCTAGCTGTCAGACCAGGTGCACACGGAGGCCTGATTTCCGGTCCGTGTGTCTGATTTTACGCGGATGGTATCCCCGTCTCACAGAAACGAGGAAAGAGACCCTGAGACGTTGAAGTACTCACTCGAGACCCTGCGGCTGGGGATGGGGAAGCCAGGCCGCCTTCCCCTGGACCCTCCCAGCTGGCCCGGGTCCTGAGCTGCCCTCCCCTGCCCTCCCCCTGCCAGGCCTTCAACGTGATCAACGGCGGCTCCCACGCCGGCAACAAGCTGGCCATGCAGGAGTTCATGATCCTGCCCGTGGGCGCCAGCTCCTTCAAGGAAGCCATGCGCATCGGCGCCGAGGTCTACCACCACCTCAAGGGGGTCATCAAGGCCAAGTACGGGAAGGATGCCACCAACGTGGGTGACGAGGGCGGCTTTGCACCCAACATCCTGGAGAACAACGAGGGTCAGTGCGACTGCTCGGAGGGGCAGGGCCCCCTGCATCCCCGCGGAGGAGGGGCTGCCCGGGCCGCATGCCCTAGACCCTCAGGTCCCCTGTTGCTCCTCCCCCAGCCTTGGAGCTGCTGAAGACGGCCATCCAGGCGGCCGGCTACCCGGACAAGGTGGTCATCGGCATGGACGTGGCGGCGTCCGAGTTCTATCGCAACGGGAAGTACGACCTCGACTTTAAGTCCCCCGACGACCCCGCGCGGCACATCACGGGGGAGAAGCTGGGGGAGCTGTACAAGAACTTCATCAAGAACTATCCTGGTGAGACCCCGGCAGCGTGGGGACTTGGGCGCCTCCCCTGCTCCTAAGCCCCGCCGAAGTCCCCAGCCGACCCTTCCGGCCTGTCCCTCTGTGAGGCCCCTCTGGGCTTTAACCCGGCTCCTCCCCCACCCCCGGCAGTGGTCTCCATCGAGGACCCCTTTGACCAGGACGACTGGGCCACCTGGACTTCATTCCTCTCGGGGGTTAACATCCAGATCGTGGGGGATGACCTCACGGTCACCAACCCCAAGAGGATCGCCCAGGCCGTTGAGAAGAAGGCCTGCAACTGCCTGCTGCTGAAGGTCAACCAGATCGGCTCCGTGACCGAGTCCATCCAGGCGTGAGTGCCTCCGGCCCCGGGGCGGCCGCCGCCTCCCTCGGCCCGGCTCTGCCCGGCCAGCCTCGTCGGACTTCCCCTGGCTCCTGCCCCGTCCCCACCCTCCGGACCCCAGAGCTTTGCCCGGCCACCCTGCCGTGCCCCACCCCCAGCCCACGTGGTTCCTCTCCCAGATTCTGCCCTTCCTTCCCACCGGTATCTCGGGAGCCCATGTTCAGAATCAAGGTTCTCCCCTCCTCTCCTGCGCCCCGAAGAGCTTAGTCATTCCCCTCCCCCCGAAGAGCCCACTGCCCCGAAGTGAAGGGAAAAGCGCCCCTGCCGCCCTTGCCTTTCCCTCTGAGGCCCTGGCCCATCTCATCGAGTGCCCTCTCTGCTCAGCTGCAAGCTGGCTCAGTCTAACGGCTGGGGGGTGATGGTGAGCCACCGCTCCGGGGAGACTGAGGACACGTTCATCGCCGACCTCGTTGTGGGGCTCTGCACGGGGCAGGTACTCATGGCTCCCAAGTGTCTGACCGGGTCTTCTGGGGGTCCCTGGATTCCTGCCCCCTCAGCCTCACACAACCCTGGGAACTCTCCTTTCCTCCCCAGATCAAGACGGGCGCCCCGTGCCGCTCGGAGCGCCTGGCCAAGTACAACCAGCTCATGCGGTACGGGGGTGCGGCAGGCCCGGGAGTGGGGCCCCCGGGGCGGTTGGGTTGGAAGGCGCAGCTCTGACTTCGCCTGCCTTCCAGGATCGAGGAGGCTCTCGGGGACAAGGCTGTCTTTGCTGGACGCAAGTTCCGTAACCCGAAGGCCAAGTGAGAAGCTGCAGCCCCAAGACCCCACGGGACCCGTCTAGGCCTTCAAGCCCTTCCCCGGGGAAATAAACATTGGTGGCAAGCAAGACAGCGGCGTGCTCCTTGGTGGGACAGAGGGGGTGCCGGTCTCTGGGCTGGGCAAGATGGGGGAGGGGAGGTGGGGCAGGAAGGGAGGAACACACGGGTGACCTGCTGGGACGCGGAGGAAGGGGAGGGACGGGCTCACACTTCAGAAGGAGGCTGGGGGGGGCGGAGCCAGGGGTCCGAGCTCCCCGCTGGGGGAGGTTCCCTAGGATCGATCTTTCTATCCACGGGGTGCGGTGCGGGTCCGAGTCCCGTGCTCGTGGACGATCTGTGTCGTCGCTGCGTCCAGCGCCGTCTGAGGGTTACCCTGTCTCTCCCCACTCTACGTGGGAGGAAGCCCAGGCACGGAAGAAGCCTCCCTTGCCGGAGGAGGCAGGAGCCAGAGCTGGGCCCTTTGTCATCAGCGAGTGTGCTCTTTAAATGCGATCTCCTGTAAACCGAGCCCAGGGAAGTGCCAGTACCTGGCCATCCTTGGCCAGCACAACCATTTTTCACTATCGGACCTAAAATTCTCTTCCTCCCCGGGACCCACCTTTCTCTGCCCAAACAAACCGGGACATGGGGTCAAACAGTGTTTATTGAGCGTAAAGTCATCCCAGGCCCACAGGGAAGAAAATTCCAAGGAGAAAGGAGAATAATACACGTTAAATACCCACCTGCACATTCTCACACACACACACACACACACGAGCACACACACACGAGCACACGCGCACGCACGCGCACACACGTCCAGGCTCCAACAGTGACGCGTCAAACGCCGGCCCCCCAGCCGGAGCGACGGGCGTCAGAGGTGGTGCGGGGGGCGGGGGGGGGGGGGCTCCAGGATGGGTTCTAGTAGCAGCAGCCTGTCCCCCCCACCCCGCCCCCTGCCCTGCCCCGGGGAGCCACGGCGCCTAGGAGGTAGGCGGCAACTCTTCCCCGCTCTGCCGCAGCCGCTTCTTGGCCCGGATCTCATTCATGGCCTCTTCGATGGAGCGCGTGTCCCTCTTGTTGGCCACGGGCACTGGGGGGGCGGGAGAAGAGTGTGGGGAGGGCCCAGGAGCCCTGCGTCTCAGCGCTCCCCCCCGCCCCCCGACCCCCCGGGGCCTCACCACAGCCGTAGGTCTTGTTGGCCTGCAGCATGTGGGCCGCGTCCTTGGCTGCCCCCTTGCCGATGAGGTGGCTATACTTGTCCTTGTAGTCGCTGGCGGGGCTCACCACCACGGGGCCCTGCTGGGCCGCCTCCTCCTCCTGCCGCTGGGCCAGCTCCTAGGGGTGCAGAGGCGAGGCACCAACGCTCGGGGGGCATGTCCCCAACCCCTCCCGGGGGGGGGTGGGCTGCCGGGCGGAACTCACCTTCAACTTCCGTTTCTCCTCGGCCTTCTGGGGGTCCCACTCCTCACCACGACGGTAGGAGTCTAGCTCTTCGTCGGAGGGCGCAAACTCCTGGGGATAAAGGAACCATGGGGTCGAGGCTCCACACCCGTGCGGCATCTGGGCCTCTCCCCCTGGGGGGCACAGGCTGAAAAGGAGAGAGGAGGGCGGGGGCTTGCGCCTTTCACCTTTTTGAAGATCATGACGTAGCGACATTCATCATCTTCCCCGAAGGAGAAGGACGTCAGGCCAGCCACTTCCACCACGTCGTGTCTGGGAAGGGAGGCCAGAGGAGAGAGTCTGTAGGGCCGCCAGGGGCCCAGCACCCACTTCTCGGGGGTCCCCCGCCGGCCCGTTCACACCTCCCCTGGCCCAGAGACACTCACAGGATGCTCCGCTCTATCTTATTCATCGGCTGAAACTTTTTCTTGATTTGCCCGCTGTCTTGGATGAAATCTGACACCTCTTTCTCCATCTTAGGAGACAGAAGAGGGAGCCATGAGGCGGCTGCTCCACCCCTGTACCCCTCTCCCGAGCCGGGCCAGCGGGCCTTGCCCCCCACGCCTTCCCCAGCCTCCATGCCGCCGGCCTCCAGGCTGCTCACTTGAGACATCTGGGAAAACCTGCGTCCTCAGCCTCCCCACCCTAACTTGCTGGAAGCCCTCCCCGAGACCCCCTCTGCCGCCTCCAGCGGGCTCACCCTTTTACGGAACTCCACTTTCTGCTGTTTGTCTCGCTCCTGCAGCTTCTTCAGGCGGGCAGCCTGCTCTGGGGGTGGGAAACGGCGGCATGAGCCCGGGGCGGCAGACGGGGCTGGGGGAGTCTGTAAGGCCCCACACGAGGTCTGGCGTGCCGCGGGAGAGGCCTCCACTGGGAGAGCAGGGTAAGTGTTTCTTTCCCAGGCGTCTGTGCACACTCGCTCTGTACCTGACACAGACGCTGGGATGGAGCTTTGCCCTTCAAGAGCTCACATTTGAGGGGCGCCTGGGGGGCTCAGTGGGTTAAGCCTCTGCCTTCGGCTCAGGTCATGATCTCAGGGTCCTGGGATCGAGCCCCACATGGGGCTCTCCGCTCAGCAGGTAGTCTGCTTCCCCCACCCTCTGCCTGCCTCTCTGTCTACTTGTGATCTCTGTCAAATAAATACAATCGAAAAAAAAGAGAAAGCTCACATTTTAGCGGGGTGACAAGGAGGAGAACCGTGCTTGGCCCCATTTCCCAGCCCCGCCGGAGAATGTGATTCACAAGCACTTATTTCATGGCCACAACGCACGGAGACCTGAGACCGCTGGGGAGCTGAGAACAGATTCAGCCCTGGCCTCCCAGAGCTTACCGTCACACTGTCTACACAGGAAAGGGGAAATTATTTGACTTCCTGTATTCTGTAACGCCCGCACTTCTCACTTGCCCGGGACAGAAGGGCGCTGAAGTGACTGGCCTGACACCCGACTTCTTTGGGACTGCAGATGTCCAAGGCGAGCGGCGAGGGTGCTCCCCCAGCTCGGTCGCGGCGCCCCCGCCCCTCTGTCCTGCCACTTGGGAGTCCCCTGGCCTTCTGGCCCACTCGCACCGATCTGGGTCCTCTAGCTGCACACTGGACCGCTTCCCGATTTCCTAACCACTCCACGCCTCTGCACCTGCGGTTCCTCCTCATGCAAACCGAGACCCACCGTGAGTCAGAGGTGCTCACTGCCTTCCCTGGGCCCCAGTGCGCTTGGTTCACAGACCCGCTCTAGCGTGGGCCGAGAACCGACACAGCGGGACTCCCTATCTGTCTGCCCTATGGACTGGGAGCCTGTTCACCTCCTACCCAGTTACTCTCGGTGGACCCGGGGCTGGACAGCTTGCGGGCTCTCCTCTGCCTGACCTCAGAGGCTTTACCATCAGTGCATCTTCTCTGGACCGCTGACTGTTCTCTAACTGGTCTGTGAATCTCCCCTCTGCATCTGAGGTGGTGGCCTCAGATGAAGGTTAAGAACGTAGGCCAAAAAAAGAAAGAAAAAAAATAGCGCAAATTTACCAATCCCGGGCGGGCTTGAAACCCTACCACTTAGTGACCCTGTGACCTCAGGCAAGCGACTGAACTCTGAACCTCAGCTTCCTGGTCCAGCCGCAGCCGCTAACGCTCCCACGTGTTGCCTCCCCTTCCCTCCCCCCCCTCGGGAGGTCTCGAACACGCATCTCTGCCCAAAGGGGCAGGTGGCTCCCGTCTCGCTCAAGAACCCCCGTCAGTCCCCCGACAATTCCTTTCGGGGGCGTGTCAAACTTGGGTGGGATCACTCCGTGCGCGGCCCAGCCTGCGGGCTCCCCGACAGTGGGCGAGGCCCCCGCCCCCGCTGGGGCCCTAGCGCAGGCCGTCCCGGCCCGCCCCGGTCCGCCCCAGCCCGGCTCCGGGACCTGAGCCCGCCGGCCCGGGGCCGCTCCGGGAACCGGGCGGGGAGAGGGCGGCCAATCGGACGGCCGGGCGCCCTCGTGCCTCCAATCGGTAGCGCTGCCCGCCGGCAGTCGGGAACTGGGAGGCTGCCCACGAGGGAAGGGCGGCGGGGACGCGGAAGGGGCCGGCCAGAGCAGGTACGAGCGGCGCAGGGCACCGGGCGGGCCGGCCGCCAATCGGAGGCGCCGAGGGTGGGGTGGGCCCGAAGAAACTCGGACCAGACGTCGTGGGCAGACCCCGAAATGGAGGGGGCCAATAGGGGCGAAGAGACTGCGGACGGACGTGCCTCGGAGCCAATCGGGGTGCGGATGGGGTGCGGGGCCTCGCGGGCCGACACGCCCCCCTCCGATCCGCAGGCGGGCCCAGGCAAGGGTGGGGGGGGCGAGGAACGCCAAGGGGCGGAGGGAGCCAGCCAATCAGACCAGGACAGCGGCGGACGGACGGGCCCGCCGGCAAATTGGAAACAAGGACCGCGGAAGGCCAGTAGGAAAGAAGGCGGGAGGTTGGCGCTGGGTTCCAGACAGCCAATCACCGGCCGCTAAGAACAGCGGGCGGGCCGGCAGCCCTTTTAGGGACTCCGGGGGTCTCCGTAGGGGCCTGTGAGGGGGTCTCTCAAGGTTGAGGAGGCGGCATCGTCCGGTGGGGCAAGAGTGCGGTCCTGAGAACCGGGCGAAGAGAGGCGGTTGTGGATTTGGGGTCCTCACCTCGGGCCTTGCGCCGAGACTCCTGGTCCCCGAGGCTGGGTGGCTTCTCCATGGAGCTCAGGATGGAGCCCAGTAGGTCCGCCATCTTGGGAGTGACTGAGAAGGGGCGGCGCGTCTTAAAGGGAAGGGCGAAATGCCTTTAAGGCCGGAAACACGTCGGAGGCGGAAAGTTCCGCGCCCGCCCCGCCCGCCGGCTGCGGCCCCGCCCGCCCGCCCCGCGCACACAGAGGCCGGAGGCTGGCTGGTGCAGCGATGTTTAATGGCAACTCGTAGAAACCAAGCCCATGCACAAGTAGAAAGTGCTCGTGGAGCCGGCCGGGGGCCCCCGCCGCGCCGTGCAGCCCTCCCCGCGGCGCCTTAAATAGATTCTTCACTATACTCTGTATGTTACAGTATGTACAGGCCCCCTCCCCTCGGGGGGCGGGGGGGACGGGGCGACTCCGCTGCGCGCGCCCCTGCACGGCCCCTCCGGCCCCGGGCACCGCGGGCCGCCGGCGGGCGACGGGGGAGGCGGGCCGCCGAGGGAGGGGACACACGCCAACATGCGGAGTCGGGCGGGGGCGCGGTCGGCCCTGCGACACGAGGGGCGCGCGGCGGAGGTGGGACCGAGGCGGATACATTCAGAGACGCGTCCAACAAATAAATAAGGCAAGTCAGGAAGGGTCGAGGCGGGCGCAGGCAGAGAGGGAGCCATGGAGAAGGGGCAGGCGGGGCTCCGGAGGTCAAGGCGGAAGATGCAGGGGGGCGGGGTTCGCGGGCCTGGGGGGTCGGGGGAGGCGAGAGAGCAGGGTCGCGACCCAGGGGGGACAGGTGGGGCAGGGCGGAGACCTAGGGAGGGGGACAGCTGCCGACAGGGGGCTCCCCTCCCCCGGAGAGTCCTCTCCCTGTTAAGACTGCCAGAAGCGGCCCCCAGAGCGGTGAGGAGGGCGGGGCGCAGGTCAGGTGGCCAGTCCGGGCTGGGGGAGCCCTTCCAGCTCCTGGTTCTGCTTCAGTTCCCTCATCCTGCAGACAGAAGGGGAACGAATGAGGAGACCAGCTGATGGGGCCGAGGGGAGGCTGGGGTGGGGGTGTGGGGGGGCCTGGGGGACCCAGCCAGAGAAGGGAGCACCTGTGTCGGCAGCGCCGCAGGAATCTCATGATCTTCCGGGCTGCCTGGTCCTGCTTCTTGGTGAGAAAGGAGCCTCTGGTGGAAGAAGAAAGGATGAGGAGCCATGGCACCACCAGCGCCCTTGCCCTCAGCCCCGGGACCCCGCAGGGAGATGCTGGGCTCAGCCCCGGGACCCCGCAGGGAGAGGCGGGGGCAGGATGCTGGGCTCAGCCCCCCGGGACCCCGCAGGGAGAGGCAGGGGCAGGATGCTGGGCTCAGCTCCCCGGGACCCCGCAGGGAGATGCTGGGCTCAGCCCCCCGGGACCCAGCAGGGAGATGCTGGGCTCAGCCCCCTGGGGCCCGGCAGGGAGAGGCAGGGGCAGGATGCTGGGCTCAGCTCCCAGGGACCCTGCAGGGAGATGCTGGGCTCAGCCCACTGGGGCCCGGCAGGGAGAGGCAGGGGCAGGATGCTGGGCTCAGCCCCCCGGGACCCCGCAGGGAGAGGCAGGGGCAGGATGCTGGGCTCAGCTCCCAGGGACCCTGCAGGGAGATGCTGGGCTCAGCCCCCTGGGACCCCGCAGGGAGATGCTGGGCTCAGCTCCCCTGGGACCCGGCAGGGAGAGGCAGGGG
>CM052804.1:51005275-51038292 GCA_028533885.1 Nasua narica
GGGACCCCGCAGGGAGAGGCAGGGGCAGGATGCTGGGCTCAGCTCCCAGGGACCCTGCAGGGAGATGCTGGGCTCAGCCCCCTGGGACCCCGCAGGGAGATGCTGGGCTCAGCTCCCCTGGGACCCGGCAGGGAGAGGCAGGGGCAGGATGCTGGGCTCAGCTCCCCAGGACCCCGCAGGGAGAGGTGGGGGCAGGATGCTGGGCTGGGAGTGGGCGCAGGGCAGCGGGCCTGGGCAGGCAGGGCTGCAGACGGCCGTACTTGCTGCGGGCGGGCAGGCTGCCCGTGGGCCGGTGGGGAGGCCCGGGCCGGCGGCGGTAGGAGCGGTAGTGCTGCTGGATGAGCACAGCCGCCCGGCGGCTCTGCTGAAACCGCTTCTGCTCATAGTAGCTTCGGAACTTGCTCTGGATCAGGATGGCCGCCTGGGTCATCTTCTTATAGAGTGCAAACTGCAGACATGGGGGGGCGGGGGCTGAACTGGAGGAACAGAGGCCCAACCCCCTGCGGGTCACCCCCAGGTTCAACTGGTGCAAGTCTCTAATCCACACGCTCACGGGAAGGCTGAATCATCACGGGCAACCTCACACCCAGACCTCAGGCCTAATACCTTAAGCGCAATCCAGGTCAGCTTGTGGAGAGAAAGGGGAGTTAGGCCTTTGGCCGCGCCGGCGGTGGCGGGGGAGGTGGGGGTGCAAGCGCACGGGGCCGCGTCTGGGAGCGCCTTCCAGAGACCCGGCTCTTACCTGCTTGTACTTCCGGTAGCAGCGCTGGATCACCGCAGCTGCCACCTCCTGCTGCTCCTTCAGCCTCCGGCCCTGGGATGAGACAAGGCCATCAGCACCTGGGCCCCCCACGGTCACCTGACCTGTCATTCATCCCCCTGGGATCCCCCCCCCCCCCCGGCCCCCTGACCTTGTACTTTCGGAAGGCCGTCTGGATGACGCGCGCGGCCTCGTACAGTTCCCGCTGCTCGTGGTCCGACAGCGTCAGCAGGGCGAAGTCACTCTCCATCTTGCCGCTGGCCGAGGCAGACAGGAACTCTGCCCAGGACGGGGCTGGAGGGACAGCCGGGCGCCCACGCTCGAAGGGCAGTTCACTGTGGGGGGAACAGGGAGAAGGGAGGTCACGGGGACCGCCGCGAAGGCAGGGCTCCGGCGCCATCATGGAGAGGGACTCGGCAGCCACGGACGCCTTTCCTCAAGGCCCCGGCGCCCGGCCGCAGCGGAGCACTAGCTACAGGAAAGGCCCCTTCCCCGCCCGCATCCGTGTGGACCGTGTCTACAGGCTCCCTCCTGGGCCGGTCACCTGGGGGAGCCTGAGCTGGGGAAATGGTCCACGTTCTCCAGGTAGCTGGCCAGCCAGGACATGGTCTCGCTGAGCCCCAGGGCCCCTGTCCGCCCCTTCATGGGCGCGCTGGCCTCGGGCAGCCCCACGAAGTCCTCTCGTTTAATCCGCTCTGGCGTGGCTTCGACGATCTGCTTGGCCAGGGAGATCATGTCCGCCTGCGTGAAGGAGAAGCTGCCAAGTCCCCAGCCGCGCCCACTGCCGGGTGCTCTGCCCAGCCGCAGCTGTGGCCAACGTCCCCCTCCCGTCCCGTCACTCCCCTTGCCACCAGACCCTGAGGCCTCGTGGTCGGCTGTCCCTGCTCCCCACTCTGAGGGCTTTTGCATCTACCCTCCCCGGGCTCCCATGTGGACACACGCGGCCCGCCGCCTGGAGCCGTCATGGAGGACAGGAAGGACCTGCTCCCAACGGGGAGGCAGGAACTGAGCAGACAGAGCACCTGGCCCTTCCAGGCTGACTGCCCACTGCCCCCCCAGGGGCTGCCCCCGGCCAGCCCACCAGCATCTGCTCCAGCCCCTCTCCACGACCCCCTGGGCACTCCGTGCCGGCCACATGCAGCCCGGTGCTCTATGTCGTTCTCGGAGCTGTCTGGGCTTCAGCGCCGCCGTGTGAGCCCCGCGGCCTCTCCAAGGCAGGCACGTCCCCAGTCTGAGCAGCCGTGCGCTGCTGGGCTCCCAGGCTCCTTGCTATTACCCCCTGCTGGCCTCCCTGCTCCTCACCCCGTCACGCTGCCCGGCTTCCCCGAGGACCCTGTGTCTTCACGGATCAGCGAGGAACCCCTACAGCCCAGCTCCAGTGAGGCTGCTCCCCAGGATTTCTAACCTCTGATGCCTCGTGACTTCTGAGTCACAAGCTCTGAGGGGTGCTAAGCAAAGGGTTCCCATGCCCGTCCCCAAAACAAGGGTAACCGGCCCCTTCCTCCCAGCCTGAAGCCAGACCCTGCTCGGTGTCTGCGCCGGCCCGCCCCCCTCCGCGCCTCCCAGCCCCATCCGTCCACCGGTGGGCAGAGTACCGGGATCACGTCCACGGCCAGCGGGCTGTCTGCTTCCTCCACGGTGGCCCCACCTTCTGGGGCCGGGGGGAGAGGAGGCGGGGAGGGGGCTGGCCCGCAGGGGTCGGTGGCTTCACAGTCCATGAGGAACGGGGGGGCCTCGGGGGCACCGACGGAGAGCTGGCCGGGGACAGTCTCCGAGGCCGGCAGAGGACTGCCGTCCGGGGCACTGGAGTAAGCCGACGTGATGGAGAAGGTCCCCTCCGACAGTTCCGAGGGCGAGGAGACGCTGCTCAGCCCTGCAAGGGGAGGGGGAGGCTGGGCTCGCGGGCCCCGTCCATCCTCCCACCCACAGCCTCCTCTTAGAAAGACAGGCCGAGCCTCACCAGTGTCGGGGCTGGAGGAGGGCGGTGACAGGGCGAGTGGGGGCTCTGCTGAAGCTTCCTGTCTCTGCAGCCCCTCGAGGCAGCGGGCGAGGCGCACGTGGCCCCGCGAGTGTGCCACGGACAGGGGCAGCCGGCCCAGAGAGTCGGGAATGCTCAGCGCCTGTCGGTTCCAGCGGAAGAGGAGCACCGCGGCTTCCAGGTGGCCCAGGGCACAGGCCCACATCTGCGAGAGCGTGGGGGGCAGGACGTGAGGCCTGGAGAGGCCTTGCTGGGTCTTCCCTGTGTCCCTGCAGGCGTCCCCCCGGGCAGCGCCCCGCACGTGCTCACCAGAGGGGTGCAAGAGAAGTGGTCCACGTTGAGCGGGTCAGCCTCTTGCTCTAAGTCCAAGCTCCCAGTCCCCACGCTCCTGGAGGATTTGGGACAGGGACGCCAGAGCCCAGTCAGGGTAAGGGCAGGCGCTGGAGGGGGGGGGGGCATCAGAACGCAAGGGGCCCGGAGCAGGCTCCCCTAAAGCACTAAGATGGGGCAGCTCCAAAACTCAGTTATCACAAGTTGGGTTGGGGGCGAAGTGCGGTGTTAAAATTCCCCGACCGGCCCCTCTCCTCACAGCTCCCTGCTGGCGGGGCTCCACGTGGTCTGGGGCCTCCCCGTCCCCCCGGCGCTGGTGCCCCTCCCCGCGGCCCTGCTCACCGCCACTGGCTGAGCGTCTCGATGAGGCGTGCGTAGCCCTGGGCGGCGGCCAGGTGCAGAAGGCTCATGCCCCGGAAGGGGCTCCCGTGCACCAGGCGTTCAGGGCCCCTCCAGCTGGAGCGTGGGATCATGCTCTCCACCAAGACCACCACCCGCGCCTCAAAGCCAGGCCCCTGGCCTTCGTCCTGTGGGAAAGACCCCCTTAGGCAGGGACCTGAGCATCTGGCTCCTGCTTGCCGTGGCCTTGGCCGCCCCCACCTGTCCTCTCCCTTCCCCCTCCAGGTTCCCACCACCCAGGCCTCCCTGCTCAGGCTCCTGGGCGTCCGCCCCTCCCATGGCCCACTTCCTCCAGCGGCTCCGGCAGCCGGCCCTCACACGGCCTTGCCCGTGTGCGCCTTCACACCAGCTCCGTTCAGCGCCATGCCCACAGATGGCCCGGAGTCCTCTCCCTGGCCCCGTCCTCGGAGACCCGGGCCCACGAGAGCCAGGCCCCCAGGCTCCCCGGCCCCTCCCCCACCCGCACCTTCACCCCCACCCGCTTCAGATCAGAAATAGTCTGAAGCCTGTCGTGCCAAGAGGGTGCCCAGAATAGCCACTCCTGCCACGGGGTGACGTCAGGGGGAAGGAGGCTGGGGACAGGAGGGCCAGGAGAGTCCCACCGTAGGGCCATTTTCTCCCGGAAGACCCTCCTCAGCTCCCCAGGGACGTACCCGGATCGGAGGCGCGCCAGGACCGCGGCAGGGAGCCTGCCCGGCAGCCGCCATGTCCGCCATCCGCTTCTCCATCTGCTCCAGCCGCTCCAGGATGGACATTCGGAACTGGTTGTCTGCGGGAAGAGGGACAGACGGCAGGCTGAGTGCGAGCGGGCCCTGGGGGACGCCGGCACCGCTGCGGCTGCACCTGGGAGCTGAAGACGCAGCCTCGCGCTCTTTCCTCTTCCCCAGAACGACAGCCCCCGCTCCCACCCGGCCCTTCCCCCTGCACACAGCCCGCCCAGGAGGCAGGCCTTAACCTGGGGCCTTTAGCACTACCCGCCGGCCGGGAACCAGAGTCCGGAACCAAAGCCGTGTTCTTGGAGACACAGACGTGGCAGGGATCCCAGCGTGCGGCCCCGAGCCGCCCTGGAGTGCGCCCGCGCCCGCACCCAGCCCTCTAGGTGAGCCCTCCGTCCGCTCTCTTGCCCCAGACGCTACCTCTGTCCCCCATGCTGGGGCTGAAGGATTCCGGGGCCCCTCCTCTCTGTTATCCACTGCCCAACGAGCTCGGGGGCTGTGATTTAAAAAGCACCCCCCCTCCTCCCGGCCCCCCGCAGCTGTCCACAAAGAGCATGGCGGGGCTTGAAGGTGACAAAGATGGATGGCCGTGTCCATGCCTCCTCTTCCTCCCCCACCCGGTGCCTGAGAACACACACGCGCGCCCACACACACACACACACACATACCCCAAGCTATATCTGTCCCCTCCTGAGATCACACGAGGACAAGGAGGGGAGGCGGGAGGGGATCGAAGCCATGGGAAACCAGGCACAGAGCAGGGTGAAGGTTGTACATGTCCCTCTTGAGATGCAGGACAGAAGGGGCTCAGGGCCTAGAGGTGATGGTGGGGAGGAGGGTGGACACCGAGGTGAAGGACAGAAGGGACAGGAGAGCAGGGCGATGTGCCAAACAAGCACTGGGAAGGAGAGGGGCGAGTGAAGACGCGGGTGCGGGGCACGGTGCTGCCAGGAGACCAGGGGAGCACAGGGAGGGCAGAGACCCCCCGGGGAGATGCGGTGGGGGGGCAGGGCTTTGGGAGGGGCCCCCCACGGGTCAGACAGCAGGGGGCGAGGGCCCCTGATGCGAAGCAGTCCTGCGATGGGGGAAGGGGGTGGCAGTGTAACTGAGAGAAACCCAGAGAAGGGAGACCCCGAGCTGGACATGGGGGCGGCGGGGAAACTGCGCCGGGAGCCGTGGGAAGGAGCAGCAGGACGAGAACACACGGCTCTCCACGTAAGTACACGTGTGCGTACATGTGTCCTCATAGGAAACAATGTTAGAGTCTATTAAAGGTGAACGTCACAGAGCAGTGATGTGGTCGATTTTCTACTTTGTGTTTCTCTGTTAGCCTCAAATTTCTTACAGCAAACACTGATCTCAAGAGTAGAGGAAAAAGCAAGGAAATTGAAATGTGCCCGTCAGTACACACGTGACCTTGTGCGCACCCCAGAGACCCCCACACGTACACTGCTCCAGACCCCGTCCCTGCTCCCACCTCCTGGCCTTGCCTGCCTATGTCCCATCTTTTGGACAGAGAGAATAGGCCGAGAGCTGGGACGAAGACGGCTCTGGATTCTCAGGGGAGAGGACGGGAGGGACAGTGGCTGCCGCCCTTAGAAACTCAAAGCAGGAGCCGGGGAGAGGGCGGGAGGTCGAGTGCGGGACGCTGGCCGCCTGAGTCCCGGGAGGTCTAGGGCTGCGTCCCACTCAGATGTTGGCCCCACACGGGGTACTCACCGTCCAGTGACAACCAGTCGAGCTGAGTGCTAGGCAGGGACAGGAACCGGCGGGCTCGATACTCAAAGAGCACAGAGGCGGAAAGGGGCCCCTCCCGGCCTGCCACCTGCAAAGACACCAGCCCCACCTCATGGGCTGGGGGGGGCAGGGTCAGCGACACGGGCTCTCTCCCTGGCTCCTGCTCCGGGACCCCGGGATTGTAGACCCTGCGGCTAAGTCAGCACCCAAGCCCGGGAGCAGAGGGTCCACAGATGCCTCTGCTTAGGAGGCACCTGCTCCCCCAAGGTCTGGGTGCAGCGTCAGGAGCCTGTTACTAAGGTCGGAGAGGCAGCCGCCCACCAGCAGGGCCCAGTGAGAGCTGTGTCCCGGGCTCTCCATGTCTATGGCCTTGAGGACGAAACCACCAAGCCCCGGTCCGCAGACTACAGGCGGAGAGGAATCCCAGCACCCAGCTCCCCTGCCCTTCCCATGCCTTTCGTGCACTCTTGGACCAGGCTGTCGCGATGGGGCACGCTCACAGACGGCAAATCTGTCACCCTGTCAGTCTGGTGGTCCCTGCGGCCCCAGAGCAGCACTGACTGCTGGGTGCGGGTAAGGAGCAGAGCCGGAGGCCGGAGGGCAGGGGCGAGCCTCGGCAATGAGCTCTAGACCATGCTGTCCAACAGAGCTGGCCTCGGTGACGGGAACGTTCTGGATTGGCACTGTCCAGCAGGGTAGCACGAAGCCACGTGGCTGCCGGACCCTCGACATGTGCTTGTTGTGAGGGGAGGGCTGAATCTTACGTTCCTGCTCATTCTAACGAATTTCCACGGGCCCACGTGGCTAGTGCCTACCGTACTGGACAGCCCCCGTCTGGGAGGCAATGTCCTTTCATCCGAGACTGGTCGAGGGAGACCGTGTCTCCCTTCTTGTGCTCCTGAGACCCCCTGGGCTGGAACCAGAGACCAGCCGGAGGGCCTGGAGGGATGGTGGAGGCCTGCCGGGTCAAATGCCTGACCTCCCAGGAGGGGAGGCCGCGGCCCCGAGAAAGGAGCAGGCTTCTCCGAGGCTGCCGGTCAGCTGAGGACCAGGCTGCAAACACCAGAGCCTACCCTTGTGACACATGCGCCCAGAGTCCTGGGCCTGTCGGGGGAACATGGGGCCTGCCCGCCCGCGAGCCGGCCCCTCCCTCGAGCCCTCCCCACCCCCGTACCAGGACAGTAGCAGCGTAGGACCCCAGGCTGGACGAGCGAGGCTGGCACAGCGATGTGATCAAAGACACAGGAGTAACGCTCGGCAGCCTCTGTCCAGGGACCTGTGATGAGCACCTTGACCCCGCCCTGCGGAGACGAAGCGCAGAGTCATGGGACTGGAACGCGGCTGGGTGTCCATGCGTTCCTTCGCTCAACGATCGTGAAACCCTGAGGGAGCATGTGTGGTGCGGCAGGCCCTCTGCTAGATTCTGGGGTACCGGGGTGGGGCAGGGCCCAGAAAGGTGACATCAGCTAGCCTGGCCCCTCCTCCCAGCACTCCTGCCAGGAGGAGGGAACTCACTGCTTCCCCAGGGCTACCAACTCACTGGCCGACAGCTGTCGGCCGAAGCCCCGGCCCTGGGCTCCCGCTGTCCCGCCACCGAGGTTCCTCCCTCGCTCTCTGGGGCAGCAGAGAGCAGAACTTCACTGCGGGGGACAGACCTTCAGCTTCCCCAAGTCTGCACCGAGGGCACTCGGGGGACTCACACGACCACACCTAGCATGCGGGGGCGGGGGGGGGGAGGGAAAGAGGCTCCCCGGAGAGGCGAGGCTCTGCTCTGCATGCAGAGAGGGGTGGGACGAGAGCAACGCCGCCACGCAGACAGGGAAGAGCGGGGGGCAGCGCAGGGTGAGCGGGATGGAGAAGGGGCTGGGCCCCGAGGCTCACCTCCGGGTAGGACCACTCCGGGGAGAAGTCCGTGATGGTGCCAAGAGCAGGAGAGAGCTGGGCGGCTGGGGCAGGGGCGCCTGGAGCCTCATCACTGATGAGCTCTCCCATGAGGTCTGGGAATGATGCAAGACTGAAGGGCTCCAGTTCACTGGCCCCGGCAGCTCCTCCAAACAAGGCCTCCCCTCTGCCTCCCCTGCCTGCCGGCTCCAGGGGGGCAGGTGAGGGTGGGGGTGAAGGAGGGGGCGAAGGTGTGGGTGGGGCGGCCCCCTGGGCCTTGAGCTCCTCCCCACTGCCATCATCTTGAATGAAGAAGCGGTTTCCTCTTCTCCCACCTGCTCCTGGCGGAGGAGGGGGACCCCGAGCAGCTGCCTGGGGCTCCAGGGCAGCAGCGGGCTCTAGGGCAGGGCAGGGGGTATGTGCGGCCTCTGCCTCCGGGAAGTCTGGGCTTACCCCCTGCCCCCCTCCGTACGTCTGGCCCCTCTGGGGGCTATTGAGAAAACGATCCGGGTCAAAGGCAGGGCTGGGAGGAGCCGGTGGGGCAGAGGCCTCGGAGCCTACAACCACAGCCAAGCTCACGGAAGGCCTAGGATCGGCCTGGGGAGCCAAGCGCCTGGTGGCCGTCAAGCTCCCGGCCCGCTGCTCCAGTCCCGTCAGGAGGAGGATGGCAGTGCCTCCTCTCGATGAACCCCCCCGAGAGGCAGGAGGGCTAGGTCTGATCTCTAGGGGTTCCGCAAAGCCGGAGGAAGAGGAGGATGAGGAGGAAGAAGAAGAAGGGGAAGTATGTGCCTTGGGGAGCTCCGGAGGAAGAGGGGCTATCAGCGGAGGGGGCTCCGGGGGGTGGGGGACAGAGGTCAGGGTTAAAGCTCGCGGCTCCACTTTCGGAGAAATGATGCGGTGTTTCGTGCTGCTGCATTTGTGGGTGAGGCTTCCAGAACCTGCAGCGACAGGGGCGGGAGGATCAGGGTTCTCCACTGTCCCTTATCATCCCTTCGCAGCGGCGGCCAACCAGCCTCCTGGCACTGGGCCGTGTGCGAGAGTGCACTACCGGCCGTGACCACTGGGAGGCAGGAGTGGTCCCCTTCCCCTGCCCGCCAAATTAAGCGGGACTGCAGGGTCCGTGCAGGGAGAATAGCTCAGAGAAGCAAGTAAAGGCGTGAAGGACATAAGAACACAACAAAGGGAGTACCGACTAGGAATCGAGCTAAGGCTGGGTGTCAACGGTCATGCTGGAGTGGCCCGGAGCTGCTAAGGGCAGCAGACAGATCAAGAGTCTGGGCTGGGCCAGCGTGCCCGGACTGGAAGGCCTCTGCGCCTCCGGCCCTCCTACTGGGATATGCAAAAGACACGCAAATCAGCATGCAAATCCCGGCAGGACAGAGATGCTGAGGAAGCGCAGTGCGCCTAGGCGGCGGGAGCACAGCTGCAGGGTCAGGGCTCACTCACCGAGGCCCCCGCTGCAGAGGCAGGCGTGGGTTCGTGGCGCGGGCTTGGTCGGGTGGGTGTCCAGGATCTGCTGCACCAGCTGCTCCACTGAGAACTCCTCTGTCCCGTTCCCACAGCTCCACTTGATGCCATGAACTAGAAGACCATTGGGGTGGGGGGAGCGTGCTGGGGGACCCCGGGGCACCCGGGACGCTCTGGGACTTCTGGCCAGCAGCCCCAGAGCTCACCCACGTCCTTCAGCCCCTTCGCCGTGATTGCAAGACCTCAGGACACGCCAGAAATCCTCACGCCCCCTCACACCCCGCTGGCCCGCAGGGGGCGGCGCACCCCACGCAGGCGGGCACAGGGCCGCCCCGCCCCCCGGGGCCCGTCTCCACGCCCAGGGCGCCTTACACATGGGCTTCAGCTGCCCCAGCAGCTCCTCCCGGGACCACTTCAGCCACTCGCGCCGGTCGCCGCTGATGGAGCAAAAGATGGGGCTGCAGCCCTTCCCGCAGTCCTCCAGGGCCGGGACGTTCAGGTAGTGCACGAGCACGATGTCAGGGTTCTGGGGGCACAGGGGCACACACAGGGCGCCGTGGGGTCCCCGCTCTCTTCCCAGGGAGCTCCCCCCACCCCCAGTCCTCGCGCCTTCCCACCCCCGCCCCTCTCTGTTTCCCGCGTCCTCCTCCCACTCGGAACCCAGTGGCCCTTCGGTCCCACGGTCCATCGGCCCATCGGCCCAGCCCCCAGCCCCCTCCAAGAGGCAGGAAGCCCCTGGCCGGAGCCCGGCCGCCCTCACCTGCAGCAGCCAGTAGCAGCGCCGATGGAATGTGGGGACGATGGAAGAGTGAACGTAGCAGCCATAGAGACACTGCCAGGAGACAGGCTGCGGTGGGGGGAGGGCTAGTCTGCTCCCCAACTCTTCCTCTGTTCAGTCCCTTCGCAGGAATCCCAAGCTTTCCACCAGTTCCTCTTCAGCCCTCGCCCACCCCCACCTACTCCCCACGCACCCCCCATCCCGGCACGCGGCGCCCCGGATGGGGGTGGAGAGGAGGGGATAGTGGGGTGGGGCCTTACAAGGCGGACCAGACTGGGCACGCGGGCGGGACCCTCACGAGATCAGAGAGCAGGGAGAGAGCACATCGGAGATGAGGAGCAGTGATTCGGGGAGGAAACCCCGAGCTCGGAGGTTCAGGACTTGGAGCCCTGAGGGAAAGGGGCCCAGGCGGCCCCTGGGGGAGCCCAAGTCCCGGAGAGCTGGCTGGTCCGAGGGAGGCGCCGCGTGGCTGAGGCACCCGCCGGCCGAGCCCCGGAGCGAGAAGGGAAGTGGCCGGGAGGGCGGGAGGAGGGCGGCCGGGGCCGACGGCTGGACGGCCGCCTCACCTCCATGCCCTGGACCTTCAGCTTCATGTGGTCCTCGCGCGTGGTCTTCCCGTCCTTGCGCTTCTTCCACAGGTAGCCGTCTTTGCGGTACTTGACCTTCTTGCGGTTGTACAGGATGATGGAGCCGTTCTGAGGCCTGGCGAGGGGAGGGCTGGCCGTGAGCCCCCCGGCGGGGGTCCGGGGCCCAGCCACTGCCCGCCTTCACAGCCCCGCTCACCTTGTCTTGGGGGCACAGGACAGCCACTCATCGTGCTTCTCGAAGGTGATCAAGTAGGATGCGATCTCCTGTAGGACAAGGGGCACTCAGCTGGGGGTCCCCGCCTGAAGTCTGGGGCCGGCCTCCCGCTCGGCTGAGCTCCGGCGGCTAGTGGAGGCTCCCAGCAAAGACCACTGCCCCCCGGGTCCCAGGCTCCGTCCCAGACCTGAATCTAATCCCTCCCTCCCTTCCTCTCAGCCGGGGCCGAGTCCAAACTCTCCATCCTCCCTGCTTCGTGCCGCATTTGGTTCCGCTTTCCAAATCCCACTTTTGTGCCCCTTCCTGGTTCAGAAAACCTCAGTGGCCCGACACTGCTAGGAATTCCGAATTCCTCAGCCCGACTCCAAGCTTCTCCCAGACCAGGGATAAAAACGCCGCCCACTCCCACCCTTTACCTACACTCCACCTACCACTCCTGCCAGACCAGCCTCGGATTCTTCTCTGAACGCACCCCGAGCCGTGAGCTCCTGAACGTTAGTGTCCCCCCAGGCCGGAATGCCACGCACTCGTTTCTCTGAGCCCGGACACCTTCGTCATCCCACAGACCACATCCCTTCCCGGATCTCCACCGAGCCCACTCCCTGCCCTGGCCCTTCCTGGATTTACAGGTCCCGCACACACGTGCTCTCTTGCTTACAATTCCCGTCTAACGGATCAAGCCGACGATGATGAAGTGCCAAGGACACACAGAGCAGTGTGTGTGTGTGTGTGTGTGTGTGTGTGTCGGAGGGGGGCACAGAAGGTGTGTAGCACGAGGAAGGTGCCTCCAGACGATGCCAGCATCAGTGATCGTCAAGAGCAGAGGCTGCAGAGTTCAGTAAAGCGCCCAGGGAGACCCGGATCGTCCTGCCCAGTGTGGGGAGAACAACATCGGCTCCACCGGCTGAGCGAGCCAACTCGGGTCAGGGACTTCGCACAGCGCTCCTTTTGTAAAAAGTATTCTGTTGCCGCTCGCTATTATTTTCACCCAGGTGGATGTGCCCAGGAGTGCCTGCAAGATGAGGTCCCTACGCCCCCTCCGTGACCCCCAAAGAGCTTAGAGCAGTGCTCTGTCCTTCGGAAGACCCCCATCCAGCGTCCTCCAGCCCCCCTTGCTAGGCCCTACCCCCCAGGCTCCCTGGAAAACCTCATTTGTATTCCACCGAAGCCTCTCGGGGGGCAGCAGTGGGCAGCGAGGGAGACACTCCAGCAGCTTCTTGGGGAGAAAGATCTTCAGGTGGCGGCTGTTCTCTAGAGACAACCAGAAGGGAGGGCTCGGTGCGCCGCTTCTGACACCTGCCACAGCGCAGGGCAAAGGGCCGGATCCAAAGCACTGGGCGGGGGAGCGCTGGAACCAGGACAAGGAGAGCAGGGACCCAAGAATTGGAGGGTCACCACAGCCGGAAGAAAGAAGGGCTGAGGACCTGGGCCGTGAACTCACCGGCAACCTCGGTGGTGTCCTTGGTATTCATGGTGAGGGCTCCAGGGGGCAAGGTCACCCCCGGCCTGAAGGGCCGGGGGGAGGGGGAGTCTGTGCTGAAAAGGGAGAAAACAAGGTCATGGCAGAAGCCATCCCCCCCCATTGACCCGGGATGAGGAGAATGAGCTGGGAGAGGGGTGAAGAACTGGGTGGTGGTATCTGGGAAAGATGAGGAGGCAGGGGGAAGGGGTCAGACTGAGATGGGAGTAGAGCTGGACACGGAGGAGAGGGAGAATCCAGACCGGGTGCCAGGAGCCCAATGGGGAGACACCCCGGACACCACCCACCGACAGTCATCAGGAAGAGACCGGTGGGGTGGGGGAGGGGGAAGGCAGGCGCGGCTGGCGCTTCTCGGGCCCCACAGCACGGTCTCTTGTAGACCCTGGGGCAGCGGTGGGGTCAGGGCCTGGGGGCTGGCACCTGGTCCTTGGAGGACAGGTTCAGCAAAGGGGGGCCTGGATGCTGGGGGGAGGGCAGGAGACCTAAGGCCACTGGAGAGCTGGGCCTTACAAGACACACCCTGGGTTCCTCCTCGATTTGATATTTGCCAAGGGAAGGGCAGATCTGACGACTGATCGCAACCTCCTCCCTCTCCTCCAGGTTGGTCAGGGCCTGGTCGGATCCGGGCCAGGTACTCGGGCCCCCGCTTCCCGCCCCCCGGGACAACCCGTCCTCCACTCCGAGGCTCAAGGCCCTCCCCACCCCTCCCCCACCAGCGCTCTCCCCAAACGCCTCCGCTTCCCCTGGCCTCCGGGCCCGCGTACCCCATCTACCACTCTGGGTCCAGCCTGAGCCCCCACCCTCCCGAGGGAACAGATGGAAGCTGGAGGATGCTCTCAGCGCGGGCTCCCGCGGCCGGCTCCGCCAGGTGTCCGGGGTGGAGAGGGGAGGAGGCCCGTCCGCGCGAGCCGTGTGCAGGGCGGCTGGGTCGGGGTAAGGACTCCGCCCCAGGGCGCAGGTGCGCAGTCCCGGCCCGGCAGCCTGCCAGGGTGCGGAGCGGCCCGGGCTGGGGGTCCCCGCAGAAGCCCCGACTTGGGAGGGCTCGCCGCCCGCCCTCCCGCCCGCAGGGGCGCTCCGGAGACGCCGCGGGACGGAGCCCGCGGGCGCGCGGCGGCGAGGGCCGGGCCGGGGGTCGGGGCGCGGGGTCCCCCGGCGGTGCCGGCGCCGCAGGTCCGCCGCGGGGCCCTGCGCGTTGCGGCGCCCCCTGGCGCGGGGGAGGAGGACGGGAGCCGGCGTGGGGGGAGCCGGAGCCGGGAGGAGGGGCGGGGGTCCCCGCGCCGCGCGCCGGCGGCCGGGCCCCGGAGCGGCGCCCCCTGGCGCGGGGGCGGAGAGGCGGGCGAGAGGCCCCGGCTCTTACCTCCCGGGGTCCCGCGGGTGACGGCGGCAGCGGCCATTCTCCCCCACACCGACCCCCCCCCCGGCGCCCGCTGACAGCAGCGTCCGACGTCACTGCGCACGGGGCGGGGCCTCCCCGTTAAGGGGACTGCGGGGGCGGGGTGTGCACGCCGGGCAGCCCGGGGCGGCGGCCGCGGCCCGGGGCGGCCGCGCCGGCGACTGGCTTCCGCGGTCCCGGAGGGGCCGGGGATCCTGGGGCTCGGCGGGACCCAGCCCGACTTCACTTTAGCTAGGTCCTGGAGGAGGAGACGGCGCCCTCCCTCCCCGCGAGCCTCTCTATCACTGCTCCCCGGGCAGAAAGACACTCTGGGCTTGACTTGCTCGATTTTAATGCCAGGACAGAGGAGGGAGCACGGGGCCCGGGATTCGGCCGGGGGGAGGGGGCAGCCGGCCCCGGGGAGCCCCGCGAGGGGCGGGTGGACCAGGGAGGCCAAGGGGGCTGTCAGCGCCCAGTGCTGGGGGGTGGGGGCAGCTGGGAGAGGCTAAGGAGGGGGAAACGCCTCGCTGTCACAAGTCGGGGAGGCTTCAGGGCCGCCAGCCAGCCTGGGGCCCGCGGGGCGGGGGCAGCGGGGGGCATCGGGGGCACGGGGTCCGGGGTCCGTCCTCACTCCTCAGACTGCACTTCCATCCCCCAGGGCTTGCAGAGGAGCTTCCTGCTAGCCGTGACAGCGCTGTAGGAGGCCAGGCAAGACCCCCCCTGGGCCAGGGGGCTCCAGGGAGACCAGAGCAACTGTAAGGATGAGAACGGGAAAGGGGGTCTCTCCGGGTTTCCCAGCCCTCCATCCCAGGCACCCCCGCCTCTCCGTGTTTTGTTCCTCTCCAGGCGATCCATCCAGCCTGGGGCCCCGGGCTCCCACTGTCCCTCCAGGCAAGACCAGGCAGCCCCCCCCCCCCATCCTCCTCCACCCCACCAGGTTCCTCCACCAGACCTGGGGCCGGCCACTGGTGAGAGGGTGGCGTCCTTCCTGTGGATATGCAGCCCTCTCCTCTTCCAGACCCTGGTACCGGGGGGCACTGGGGACTTCACAGCCATCATGGGCAGGAGCCAGGGGCTCAGATGCAGCCCCAGAGCCGCCCCACTGGGCCGCCTTCTGACTGTGGGAACGTGAGGCTTAGGAACGAGGCCAGGCTTCCTGTCTCTCTACCCTTCCCCTCTCTGTCCTAGAATACTTGCTGCTGGGCCCCAGGGATGTTATCACTGGGCTTCCAACCCTCCAGCCCCAGCTTCCTGCTCCCCTCAGATTGGAGCACCCTCTGTTCGGGGACTCAGAGCTGACCCGTGGCTGCCCAGACCCTCCAGTTATGTGGACGGCTTTCCTGTCTTTGGGGCTATCCTCCACCCCCAGTTCCCTTCCCATCTCCGTACAGCTTCCAATTCCTTCAGAGTTCTCAGCCCCTTCCTTGGTTCAAACCCTCCTGCCCCAAAACCCTGCTTGGTTCCCAGAGCCCAGATGTCTCTCTCCTTACTCATTGATGAGTCTCTGTCGCCTCCTTAGATCCTCCAGGTGATAAGTGACTGCCCTCACCCGGGCTGGAATGCCCCCAGGTCCCTGCTGCATTCCTGCCAAAGGTGGCCTCCTTCTCTTTCTTCTGCAAAGCACCTCCGGTGGTGGGAGCCCCTCAGGGCGGTACAGGCCAGGCTGGGCACATCCAGGGGCTCTCTGTGCCCGAGAATGGGGGGGAAAGGGGCCAGAGGGCAGAACTGGGCCTTTTGAGGGAGGGTTTGGACTGAAACAGGAGGTCAGGGCTCTTGGGAAGCCCAGACTGTGGAAACAGGGTGACTGATGCAAAGAAAGGGGGGTGTGGTCCGTGCCCTGGTTAGAGGACAGCAGGAGAGAAGAGGTGGTGAGTGCAGCTGAGGATAGGGTGGCAGTGGGTGGGATTTTAACCAAGGACTGCTCAAGGGCACGCCTGTCATACCTGCAGGGGTGGGGTGTACTGCTCTTCCATCCAGGTGGGGCTGCAAAGCACAAAGGGAGAGCTGCGTGCAGAGGACACCCCCATCCGTATTGTCTCTCTGACCGCCTCTCCCAACCCCCAGTCCATGGGGCAGTAGGGGCTACGGTGGCCTTCGGCCAGTGGGCCAGCCGTCCCCAGACGAGGCTTATTGCTGTAAGGCTTAGTGCAAAACTCTGCAGCCTTACTTCCCCCTCCTTTTCTCTGGGTCTACCCACCTGGGCCTCTGGCTAAGGTTCTCCCAGAAGAGGTCTCCGTATCGCTGGGGCATCAGTCCGAGGCTCTGGGAAGGCACGCTGGGGGCTGCCGGTCGGCGGACGACCCTGGAACACCTGAGAGGAGGACAAGGGAGGCCCGGGGCTGGCTCACCCCTCACAGCGCCCGCTCACTCCAAGGATTCAGGGCTCCCGTCTTTCCGTGGGACCCTCCGGCCCCGTGCTCTCCTAGCCATTTCAGCTGGGGAGGTGGAGAGATCTCTGATTTTCGAGAACAGAGACTGGCAGTTGTTGGAGTCTCGGATCTCGGCAAATCTCAAACGTCCAAACCCTACAGCCAGAGAAGCCCCGTGTCCAGCTGTTAGAGAGGAAGGCCCCAGCAGCTCAGCTGATGTGACAGGGCATGTCTCCTCCGGTCAGTGCGAGGACCCTCTGTTCACTCCTGCTTTGTCTCCCCTAACTCAGAGAAACTACTATCCTTCCAGGTCGCAAGGGGTGTGCACAGCTGTTTGCGAACAAGGCTCAGCACTTCCAAAGTCCCCAGACTGGATGCCAGCTGGTCTCCTGCTCCCCAGGGGAGCGTCCGAGGGCTTGGCCTGGACCCTCGCTCTGCTCATCTGCATCTCTCCTTATGGGATCTCACCCAGGCCCGTAACCTTACATACTACTGATGTGCTAAGGACTCCCAAGTCCACATCCTCCCTCGGACTCCAGACTTGCAAGCTCAATTCCCCACTCCCATCTCCTCCCAGCCTCCCCCACCTCACGGGAAGGCACCCCAAATGCCCAGATGCTAAAGCCCACAAGCCTGGTTTGCCTCACTTTCCCTCAGCTCCCATATTCAGTCCATCAACAAGTCATGTCCGTTCTACATCTAAAATACACCCAGATTTTACTTAAAAAAAAAAAACAACTTAGGGTGCCTGGGGGGCTCAGTCAGTGAAGCCTTTGCCTTCAGCTTGGGTCATGATCCCAGGGTCCCAGGATCGAGTCCCACATTGGGCTCCTTATTCAGCAGGCAGCCTGCTTCTCCCTCTCCCTCCACCTGCCATTCCCCCTGCTTGTGCTCTCTCTGTCTGTCAAATAAATAAAACCTTCAATAAAATAAAACAATTAAAAAATAAAGTTTCATTTAAATTTAAAAAAAAAAGGGGGGGTGCTTGGCTGGCTCAGTAGGTAGAGCATGCGATGCTTGCTGTCAGGGTTGTGAGTTCGAGCCCCATGTTGGGTGTGGCGCTTACTTAAAAAAAATTAAATTTTTACACTTGATCTTAGCCAAAAGGCCGAGAAGCGATAAAAAAAAATTAAATTTTTAAAAGAAGTTTCACTTAAGTTTTAAAAAGGTAAAAAAATAAAATAAAATAAAGTAAAATAAAACCGATTTGACCACTCCTCACGCTTTCCACTTCCTCCATCAGTATTCCCGCTCATCTACCCCAGTCTGGACTGTTATTGCCAAGCAGGGCTCCCCCTGCTCTCCCTGCTTCCAACCCAACCCCCCAATCATCTCTACTGCCTAGAGCAGTGTGAGTAACCGTTTAAACACAGGCGTATGAGATGATAGACAGGTTGAGATTTACTTAAATAAACGGAGTAGGAGGAGGCTGGATGGTCGCACAGACGAAATGATCGTCCCTAGAACGACAATTTTTGAAGCTCCCAGAAAGTACACACTGGCTTCCGGGTGAGTATTTTCTCCACTTCGGTATTTGTTTGACATTTTTCACAATAAAGAAATTGGGGAGAAAGAAAAAAAGTCTGCTTGTGTCATTTCCCTGCTGAAAACCTTCCACGATTCCCACTGTCCTTAGGATAAAATCCAGACCCTTTTCAGTGGTTTGTAAGGTCCTGTATGTGGCCTCTGCGTGACAGTCCGACTTTCCTCTCTATTTTCCCCTTGATCACCAAGTTTCAGTTTCACTGGCGGGCTTCCTGGTCCTACAAGATACCGAGCTCATTTCTTTCCTGGGGCTTCCCCCCCCCCCATTCCTTCTTCTCCCCTCACCCCCCGACCTGGGCTATTATCAGACCTGCTGATTCTCTGAATCAGAGTTCAAACTCACCTCTCCAGAATCGTCTTCCATAATCACCCTCTCTAAATTTGTGTCTCCAGTATATTCTACTTTCCATGGTATTACACTCCTATTCTTTTTTTGTGATACTTCTCACTTATTGAAATTATATTTATGTTTGGACATTCTGTCTTCTCCCTCCAGAAGGTAAGCTCTATCTTTCTATCCCTGATCTTTCTAGTTGTTGGATCCTTGATGCTTAATATCGTGGCTAGGACATTGTAGTTCTAGGCAAAAACTATTTGTGGAACAAATTAATGAATCATTGATCTCCTGAGACCAGGCACTGAGCCTCTTGTTCCTTATTTGCTACTCCTGTCGGGGAAGAAGCCAGGCGTGCAATCTTCCCTCCATCCCATCCCCACTGGGTGGGGAGGACTCACTTGGCAAAGGGGATGAGCTTGTCTCCATCTTCCTGCACGCCTGGACTGGGTCGGGTGGCTGGACTGAGTCTCCTCATTGGTGCTGGGAGGATAATGGAAAATGAATCATTCGCTCATGTCACGGCTGCAGGGACTGGACCAGCTGAAGATCTAGAGATTCGGAAGAGTTTTTGTGGCTCAGGACAAAAGGAAGGAGATCTTAAGGGGTATTTCTAATGCTGGGCATGTTTATGAGCTGAATATACACACGGATGGGGAATGTGAACGTTCAAAGATAAATCAGAGAAATCAGAAAATTGGTTTTCTGGAGCGAAATGTACAAAGTGAGACCTCCAGATGACAACCTGGGATGATGGAAGGACAGGTGGAGACTAGCTGGGGCAGGGGAGTTTGGGGGTCGTCGGTACAGAATCGGTGGGGAAAGTTAGACAACTGAGGGTTGGTAAGCAAATCGGGAATGAGGGCTCATGGAAGTCACGTGGGGACCGGGCAGAGTAGTCCACCGGCGGGGAGGGAGGAAGGGAAGGAGGGGGCAGTGGAGGCTGCCACCAGGTAAAGGTGAGCGGGCAGGTGAGCCGCACAGAGCCGGACTCAGGGGGGGCCGGGCCCAAAGAGCAAATGAGGATGCTGGAGGAGGGCTCTGAGCCGGGTGTCCTGGGCCCAAGGCGGAGGGGAGCCGAGCTCAGGGGGTCTCAGCGGGCGCCCCCGCTCTCCCGGGCGGGGTGCAGCGGAAGGATGCGGGACGGAACTCAACAGCGGGCCGGGAGGTGACCCAGGCCTAGCGGGGCCAGCAGGGAGGGGCAGGGACCCCGGGCAGGTGCACCGGGCCGGGCCGGGGGGCGGAGGGGCGGTAAGCAGAGGCCTGAGGGCGGAACCGGGCGAGGCGGAGGCCCGGCCGGTGTGGGGAGGTGGAGGCCGGGCCCGAGACGGCACCCAGGCTGCGGCGGCGGCCGGCCTACCGGGCAGGGGGCGGGGGAGCGGACCGGCCGGCGTCGCCGCCGCTGTCGGCCCCGGCACCTGAGGCGGCGGCTCGACGGGCTCTAGAACGCCAGGCGGGCGCGGAGGAGCGAGGCGCTGACTGGAGCCCCGGGGCGGAGTCGGCGCGCCGCGCACACGGGGGCGGGGCCGGGGCGGGGCCACCCTGGGCGGGACGCGACGGGCGGCTCCGCCCCTGGGCGCGCCTCGGACGGCGGCGACGTGCGCGGGTCCGGGGCCTGGGTCCCCTCCAGGGCCCGCCCCCTGCCCCCCCAACCCCGCTCCACCCCCGGCACAGCTGTGGCCCGGTTCCTCGGGCGCCGTAACCCTCCCGCTAGCCAGCGTCTTGCGCGCCTTTCTGCGCCCGCAGCTCGGTTCCCCGTCCGCGCCCGGTGGGCCTCACAGTTCGAGCGCACTGCCCCTTTAACAGCAGTTCCCGGGACGCTCCCGGGCCTGAGTTGGGACGGCGCGCGCGCCCGCCCGCCCGCGTGCGCGCGCCCGCCGGTCCCCCGCCCCTCGCTCCCGCCCCAGCTCGCGCTGCCCGGGCGGGCGCCGGCCGCTGGCGCCGCTGCTGCTGCCGCCCCCGGGGCGCGAGTCCGCCGCCCGCCGCCCGGGGACCCGGCGAGGGGCGGGGGCAGCCCCAACCCCGCTCCGGATCTGTCGGCCGCCGTCTCACGCGCCCCCCCCCCCCCACTCCCCCGGGAAGGTCGCCCCGGTGCCCTCCGCCAAGCCGCTCGGGGAGCCCCGCCGCGACGAGGTGAGCGCGGGGCGGGGGGGAGGGTGGAGGAGGGAGGGGAGGGGACGCCCGCCGAGGAATGTGCCGGCTGGGGGGGGCGGGGAGCCGGGGTCCCGGCCGGCCGCGGGAGCCGGGGTCATGTGCTGTTTGTCCCGCGGAGGCGCAGAGAGGTGCCAGGCCCGGGGCGGCCGTCGGGCGGGCGGCCGGCAGGGAGGGAGCACCGGGTCCGCATGGCCGCCCGCACAGGCCGGGACCGGGGCCCGCGCGGGGATCACCGGCGGGCTGGGGGCACGTGCCCCCGCCGGACCGTCGGCCACGCCACCCTCTTCCCTGCCCCATGAGCCGCGACGGCGTGACCTCGGCGTGCCTCCGCCGTCGTCCCTGCCCTGGGCAGGGTCTGGGGGGTCAGGGCTGCGCTTCCTGACACAGCCTCTGGGATCGGAGCTCCTCCCTTCCTGTCCTGGGACACACCAGCCCTGTCCCCCTTCCCGTGCCCTGCCCAGGAAGGCTGCGGAGGTGAGGCCCAACAGGACGGGCAGTTTGGTCCTGTGGGGCCACAGAAGGGGCCCCAGCATCCCGGTCTGTCTTCGTCAGCCTCCACCCTCCTGCCCGTGGGCGTGGGCTGCTCAGCCTCTCCTCCCAGGGTGTGAGCACTGGGGCACCCACATTCCTGAGCTCCAGCCTGGCATCTTCCCCAGGGCAGTGGACGCCATAGGGCTGTCCCCAGGCTGGGGCTGGCACCTGCCTCCTAACTTTTGGGGACACCACAGTGCTTCCCTGTCCTCCAGTAAAGACACAGGTATTTCGCAGGGATCCCCCAACAGAGGAGTCCTGGGGGTTGTGGTGGATACAGGATGACCCCACCCTCCCCTGCCCATTGTCCGGGATCCTGAGGAGGAAGTGCTGGGGGCTGGGTAAGGGGTTTGGGGACCACAGGCTGCCAGTGGATCCCAGGCCTGGGCTGTACCTACAGCCCTTGAACTTTGCCCACTGATAGTTCCTCTCCTCAGGGAGGCCGTGGGCTGTAGGTGGGAGTTGGTTTCTACTCCTTGGCTGGCACTGTGGGGGAATTTTAGGGCAGACTTTATGTCTGGGGTTTTCTTTTATGTCTTTCCTGGGCTCCCGCTTTGTGCTGCCGCCCCAGAGCTGCTTTCCCTAAGATTTCTGTCTTTGCCATCTTCTGTGGCTCCTTCCTTTTGTCCTTCCCTCATTTTGTCCATAGTGTGACCTGGATCTTGCTTCCTCCTGTCTTGTATCTCTCCCTTTCTTGGTATGTGTGATTTTCCGTCGCTCCTCTGCCCCTCTTCCTGCCACTGCCAGTGTCTCTGCCTCGGCGTCCCTCTCTCTGAACTGCCTTCTGTCCAGCCTCTCTCTCTCTCTCTCTCTCTCCTCTCTCTGGGCGTCCGGTCCACTTGCAAGTGACGAGGAATAAAAATATCGCGGTCCCTGCCCTTGGATTCACATTGCCTTCAGCCACCCAGGAGGGACTGCCATCGTCCTCTTTCCTAACATTGCGCCCTGCCCCTGCCCTTGCCCTCCAGCCGTGGAACCCCGACTCACCTCTGGAGCCCCAGGTGCCTCCTAACCACTCTTCCCCCACAACCAGGGTTTCCCCTACAGCCCCAGCTGGTGTGGCCAGGCCCCAAGGGTAGGATGGGGCTTCCCCTACGAGGGCCGGTGGCAGCCAGAGCTGATACAGCCCCCCTGGTCTGGGGCCAGGACACCAGGTAACTGGGGGATGACGGCCCAGGTCCCCGCGAGCTGGGATATGGCCGGGGAGAGAGGCAGGAGCACCGTTGGGAGTCCCTGAGGGACAGTGACGTTTGGGAGGAAGGCCGGAGGGCCAGGAGCTAGGTCCAGGAGGGGCTGGGGAGCTGGGGAAGGGATTGGAGACGCTGGATCCTGGGCGAGGACGCGAGGCGATGTCTGGGTCCCCCCGGCGGGCTCTGACCACCTCTCCGGTCTCTGTCCTTCAGCTGAGGAGGGGGAGAGTTGCAGGAACCATGGCTGGCGCCTCGGTGAAGGTGGCGGTGAGGGTTCGGCCCTTCAACGCCCGTGAGACGAGCCAGGCTGCCAAGTGTGTGGTCAGCATGCAGGGCAGCACCACCTGTGAGTGTGTCCCCCGGGGCCCGGCCGGGCACAGGCGGGGCGGGCGGGCCCACCATGCGGGCCCGGCAGGCCGGGCTGAACCGGGAGGCGGACTGAGCTGTGTACGGAGCAGGTGCTCCTCGAAAGGACACGGGGGCAGGGTCGGGCCGGCGGGCCTTTCCACGCTCCCAGTCCCTGGGAGGGGGAATGTTGGCCTGGAGCCTTCCGTTGCCCAATCGGGGAGGCAGCCCGGTGAGGGGCGGGTCCTGGGGAGCCAAAATTAGCCTTGGTGGCTAGAGGGGGGCGGGGAGTGTTAAAGGGGAGAGATGAACTAGCGCAGAGGTGGGGAGTGGGATGCCTAGAGTCCCACAACGTGGGGGGCTGGGCAGAGGTTGGGAGTACCTGACCTCGGCCTTCCTGTCTTTCCTTCTTCCGCCCCGTCAGCCATCATCAATCCCAAACAGAGCAAGGATGCCCCCAAAAGCTTTACCTTCGACTACTCATACTGGTCCCACACTTCGGTGAGGTTGCTGGGGTGAGGGGAGAGCTCAGCAACGAGGAACGGGGTTTTGGGTCCTGGGGAGGGCGCATTGCTGGGAAACAGGACCTCCACGGGGTGGGTTGGGACTCGGTTGGGAGGACAGGACCCCTAGGGTGGGGCCAAGGAGGACCCTTAGGGCGTGACCGGGACCAGGACGGGGCAGGTGAATCCCTCCCGGTGATCCGGTCCGGCAGGAGGCCGCACAGGGTCCCGTTGCGTGCGATTGGAACCACACGTGGGGTTTGCTCAGGGCACGTAGGACCTTTGGGTGATCAGCAGCGACGGGGCCCAGACACTCGGGAGCCAGACCCCGAGGACGGAGTCATGGAGGGTTCCCGCTGTGTCTCTGCCCCGCCTCCCTAGGCCGAGGACCCCCAGTTTGCGTCTCAGCAGCAGGTGTACCGGGACATCGGGGAGGAGATGCTGCTGCACGCCTTTGAGGGCTACAACGTGTGCATCTTCGCGTACGGGCAGACCGGGGCTGGGAAGTCGTACACCATGATGGGCCGCCAGGAGCCGGGGCAGCAAGGCATCGTGCCCCAGGTACATGCCTGCGGCCTGGTGGGGCGGCCGGGGCCCGGCGGCTTCTGCTGCCCTCTGCGGACCGGGGGGCAGGGACCTGGGGCTCCGACGCTGTGCCGACGGGGGCTGTGCTGGGGGCGAGGGGTGGGCGGCTATGTGGGCTTCCCGGCCCCAGGGGGAGGGGTCTCTGCCCCCCGCCGGAAGCAGAAGCTTCGTGAGAAGAGCCCAGGCCTCGTCGCGGGAGAATCCTGGGTCTGGAGCCCGGTTCTGCCTCTTGCAGCCGTTTTGTCTCGCGTCAGGCTTCTCTGTGAGCGCGGGTCCCCCGCAGACGCACGCTAGGTTGTCAGGGTGCCGACTGTAGAAAAGGCAGGTGCGGAGAACTGGGACCGTAACTCCCCGCACCCGTGCGGCACAGTGGCCTTGCCTGTGGTCTCTCCTGTTGGGGTGCCAGCGTTTGCTCCCCGCCTCGCCGCATAGTAGTTGGTGACCCTGGGCAGGCGTGAACCCTTCCGGGGCTGCTTTCCCCTCGGTGCCAAGGGAACGCCTGCCCCTCAGGGCCGTGGTGGGGGTCAGACAGCCCCTCGGGCCGGGGCCCGCAGGTACGTGGTGCACAGCGGCTTCTCTGTGTCCCCTTCCAGCTCTGCGAGGACCTCTTCTCTCGCGTTGATAAGAACGAGAGCGCTCAGCTCTCCTACTCCGTGGAGGTGAGCCTGGGTCTCCGTGGGGCCCCGGGCGGGGGAGGGGCAGCAGGTGTCACGACTCAGGCCCCCGCGGGCCTGCCCCCGCTCTTCTTCTCACTCATGGAGGCTTTGGGCCAGTGGTTTCACCTCCCTGCTCTTGAGTGGGTTCACCCCTGCAATGACCGTGACCGGCCCCCTCCTCGGGCCGTCGGGTCCGCGAGCCCGCGCGTGGCGAGCGCTCAGCACCGCGCCTGGGCGTCCTGAGTGCTTGGGGTCCCCTGGACACTGTCACCCGCGTCCTGTCCAGGGAGTCGGGCGTGAGTTCCGTTCTCGGTACGCTTACCACACCCGCCGCTGCTCGTTTGCTTCCCCTGCTCAGGTGAGCTACATGGAGATCTACTGTGAGCGGGTGCGAGACCTCCTGAACCCCAAGAGTCGGGGCTCTCTGCGGGTCCGGGAGCACCCCATCCTGGGCCCCTACGTGCAGGACCTGTCCAAGCTGGCCGTGACCTCCTACGCAGACATTGCTGACCTCATGGACTGCGGAAACAAGGCTCGGTGAGGAGGCCGGCGGCCGCACTGGGCGGGGAGGGAGCCCGGCCAGGCAGGTGGGAGGCCGTGCAGTGAGCCCTCCCTTCCCCCCAGGACGGTGGCCGCCACCAACATGAATGAGACCAGCAGCCGCTCGCACGCCGTCTTCACCATCGTCTTCACGCAGCGCCGCCACGACCAGCTCACCGGGCTGGACTCGGAGAAGGTGGGGCTTTCCTCCGGCGCCGGCTGCCTTGCCCCTTCCCCCGCCGGGCGTCCCCCGGATCTGCCCGCCCGTCCCGCCGCCCACGTCCCGCCACCTCCTGCCCTTCCCTCCAACCCCAGGTCAGCAAGATCAGTTTGGTGGACCTCGCCGGCAGCGAGCGGGCCGATTCCTCGGGGGCCCGGGGCGTGCGCCTGAAGGTGCGGGGGTTAGGCGGGTGGTGGTTTCTGGCTGGGGGGGAGGCAGAGCGGAATTGGGGAGGGGGCCCCCGTTGCCCACGTTCCTTGTCTCTTTCCAGGAAGGTGCTAACATCAATAAGTCCCTGACGACTCTCGGGAAGGTGATCTCGGCCCTGGCGGATCTGGTAAGAAGGGGGGCTGGGAAGAGAAGCAGCTCTGGGATGGGAAGGCAGGGGTGGGTGCAGAGGGGTGGCTCATCCTGACCCCCTTCCCTTCCGTCCCCTAGCAATCAAAGAAGCGGAAGTCGGATTTTATCCCTTACAGGGATTCTGTGCTCACCTGGCTGCTCAAGGAGAATCTGGGTGAGGAACCCACCCTCCCTCCCCCTACGGACCCTGCTGCTCTCCCAGCAGGAGATACGGCTGACGAATCCTTTTGCCACTCCTAGAATCTCAAATCCCCCAGTCGTCCCCCGACTGTCCCCCGCCCTGGGGGACATCCTTGGAAGATGTCCCGATGCCGAGGCGAGCCGCGGGCCCTCTCTGACCCCATGCCTACTGCCGGCTTTGTCCTCCTCCCGCTGATCTGTCCCCAAGATGTCAGAGGTGTCCCTGACCTCACCCCTCCCCACGTCTGACTGCCCCCGTCCGTGGGGGCAGTTCTGTGACTCGAAGCTTCACCCCGTCTCGGATGGTGACCCCACCAGACCCCTGACCCTGAGCCCCAGCCCGACTGTCCTCAGGCCCGGGCCCACCTGAACTTTCCCTGCCCCTCCTGCAGGTGGGAACTCACGCACGGCCATGATCGCGGCCCTCAGCCCCGCAGACATCAACTATGAGGAGACCCTCAGCACCCTCAGGTGGGGCTCGGGCAGGAGCAGGGCGGCTGAGATGGGGCTAGGAGCTTGGAGGTCGGCAGGCTGGGAGACAGGCCCGGCCTCAGCTGGACCCAGTATTTGCCAGTCTGGGAGAGGGAGGGAGACGGGCCGCAGACCCAGGGGCACCTGGGCAGCCAGTTTGCCCCCTTCTTTCCCCAGGTACGCCGACCGCACCAAGCAGATCCGTTGTAACGCGGTCATCAACGAGGACCCCAACGCGCGGCTGATCCGAGAGCTGCAGGAGGAGGTGGCCCGGCTGCGGGAGCTGCTGCTGGCCCAGGGGCTGTCGGCCTCGGCTCTGGGAGGTAGGGCTCCGGGGAGGGCCGCTCGGGGACGCCCTCGCCCGGTGCTGAGGCCGGAGCACCGTGCACCAGGCTCTTCACGCGCCTGGTGGTGTGAATGCGGATACGCAGAGGGGAGGTCCCAGGCCTTCCGCCGCTCCAGAGCGAGGGGGATGGCTTCTCCAGGGGAGTGAGGGTCCAGCTGGGCGTTTAGTCCTGCGTTTGTGGTTCGAGAAGTAAATCCATGCAAGGGGGCCGTGGGGGCTCCGGCCTGCACAGACGGTCTTGTGGGCCATCAGAGGTTCCACCGGCTGTAAGCTTGACGATGGTCATGTATCTGGGGGGGAGGCTTGCAGAAGGGAGAGCAGTAGAGTCTTTCCTACCCAAAAGGCACACGTGACGCGGGCAGATCACGGCTCGCCGCAGCCGAGAGTGTTCTGATGGTAGGAGTCCCCTCGCGGCCTTGTTCAGTGATGAGCTCTCCGTGCCTGGAGGGGAACAAGCAGACACCGGGTGCCGATGTGCCCAGGCCACAGTAGGGGAGAGCCCTGCTTGGGGGAGGTTGACCGGATGTCTTTCGGAGTTCTTACGGGCTGGTCCCCGCTGCCACCTTCTCTGCGTCGATGGGCTCCGTGTTTTCTCAGCCCCCTCTGACTTCTTTCTCCCCGGTAGGCCTGAAGGTGGACGAGGGGAGTTCCGGAGGTGCCCTGCCAGCTGCGTCATCCCCCCCCGCCCCAGCCTCACCCTCGCATCCCCCCGCACACAACGGCGAGCTGGAGCCGTCGTTCTCCCCCAATGCTGAGCCCCAGATTGGGCCCGAGGAGGCCATGGAGAGGCTGCAGGTAGACGGCTGGAGCTGGCCGGGGGGCGGGGGAGGCTGGGAGTCTAGTTCTCCAAGGCCGGAGTCGAGGAGCCAGGCGGGATCCTGGGGGCAGGATGGCGCCCCTGGTGGGTCCCTCTCCATGACCGCCCGCCTGTCGCGTGCCCCCAGGAGACCGAGAAGATCATCGCCGAGCTCAACGAGACGTGGGAAGAGAAGCTACGCAAGACGGAAACCCTGAGGATGGAGAGGTGCGGGGGGCGGGCTGGCGGCTGGGGTTCTGGAGGGGACGGTGGGAGGGGAGGCAGGGCCCTGCGGGGAAGGAGCTCGCGGGTCCCTGTAAGGCCGTTTGTCTCTCTGCCTCCAGAGAAGCGTTGCTGGCCGAGATGGGGGTGGCCGTCCGGGAGGACGGGGGAACTGTGGGCGTCTTCTCTCCGAAGAAGGTAGGTGAGGGTCTGCTGAGGCTAGGAGACGCTGGAAGGGTCAGGGGGCATGGGGTGAGCCCCGACTGTGGTCTTGGTGTTTGTGCCATGCCCACTACCTCCTGCGCGCGGTCCGGCCTCCCCCCCGACGGTCAGTCTGCGGCTGGGGCCCCAGGGACCGCGGGACAGCTGCCAGGATCCCTGCCCGTCCCTGCCCTCCGGGGGTGGAGGGGGCGGGAAAGGGCTCCAGAGCTGCTTAGGATTTGTGCTAACGAATCTACGTGTGTGAGTTCACACGGAATTCGTCTCTGATTCACGAGAAATGGCCTGCAGTGGTTCCCCTGGGGGCAAGGGGAGGACGCGGGAGGCTGGGGGGCGGCCTGCGATGGCCGCGTGTTCCCCGTATGCTCTCCTGTGTCACATTCTATGCCCCGTGCGTGTGTCACGTGCTTAGACACGCAGACATGCATTCGTGGGAGGGTGACGGGAGGGCAACGGCGTGAGGGGACCGGCAGGGGCGTGGGCACCGAACTCTGGGATGCGAGGGTCCATGTGTCTGGGGACGCGTGGGAACTGGCCTCCCGCGGTCACAGTTTGGCACGTGGGCCCTGGAGGCCACCCAGGATGTGGGTGACGGGCGAGCGCTGGGCGGGAACGTCACGGCTGTGCTTGCCGAGTGGGGCAGGCCAGCCCCTGTCGCCCGTCGGTGGGGTGGGTGCCCGGGGGCAGAAGGAGGCAGGGAGGGCGAGGTCAGCCTCCCCGGAGGCGGGAGAGGCCCTCAGGCTTCACAGGGATGGGCTGTAGACACCGGCCAGCGTGGCAGAGGGTGACATGGGGCCCGTCCGCCAGGCCCGCTGGACCAGAGCGGGAACGTCCGGGCCCTCCGGGGAGCCGGCCTCTCCTGTCTGGTCCCTGGCCCGAGGCTTGCGGGGTCAGGCCGTTACCTGACCGTTCATCCAGGGCTGGTCTGTGTGGACAGGCGTGAGCCTCGCACACTTGTCCCCGGGCCCACGCGCGCCGCCTCTCTCTGGGCCGGCGGCGGTTCCCTCCCTGACGCTCCTCCGGGGACAAGTCTCTGTCGGCGTTCGGTCTGCTCTTCCCCGTGGCGTCCGGATATTCGAGTAGATGGGGGATCGTGCACAACCTCGTGTGTGACCTCCTCTCCTCCGGTGTTGGGGTTGTTTCGCGTCTTTGACGCCGTGAGCCACGTTCCGGTGCGCGGCCTTACCAGTAGGGTTATCGTCTCGAGAACGAAGTCCCGGAAGTGGGGGTTTGAGGTCAGAGGGTTGCCATATAAATTTCGGTGGATTTTGTTAGAGCGCTCTCCGAAGATTGTAACCGTACCCCTTTATGCTCCCCGGAGTATCGCAGGGGAGCCCGCGGCCCCTCACCCTCCTCAGTCTCCTGGTGCTTGCGGGCCTCGCTGGTGAACAAGGTGTGTTGGTGACTTTCGGGCGCGTATGCTCAGGGGGGCCCGTGGAGCGGCGTGCGTGCTACGGGCCAGGGAGCGGCTAGGCTCTGGGTTTGGGGGGCTGGCCCCCCTGCAAGGCTCTGGTGGGGATCAGGTCCTGTGGGAAAACCTAGTTTGTCTCTGAGAGGGTGGACGGTCTTCCCGGGACTCCCACCCCCGCCCCCAAGGACGTCTTAAATCACTGATTTTCCAGCCCAGCTCGGGGCCTCCTTCCCGGGGGCCGCGGGGGGCGGACGGGGCCAGACTCTGGGTCCCCTGGCCCCAGCCTCGGCCCCAGCATCTCCCTGCTCATCTGCTCGATGTGTGAGGCTCCTGGCTATGGTTTCATCCGAACAAAGGGTTCCAGGAATGAACAAAGACGGGAAAGCACTGCCCTAAATCGTGTCTCTTCTCCTGAGGGATAGATTACGTTCTGCTTCCAGGGCCCGTCCGTATCTGCTGTTCCCAGAGCCTAAGGCTGTGGCGAGGGAGGGCATGAGTGTCCTCGGGCCGGGAGGGGGGCCGTGGTGACAGTTGGGTGCCCGGTGCCCGGGTTGGAGCAGACGCATGGACACGCATTGCATCCATCGAGGACCACGCCGTGGGCTCGCTGTTTGCGATGCTCCCGGGGAGCCGGGGCCAGGAGCCTGGCTGTTTCCCCACCATCCCCTCCACGCTGCTATCCTGCCTCGGGGCTCTTGTCCTGACCCTTCCTTCTACCGTCCTCGTCCTCAAGGACGAGCCGCCGTGCTGTCCTCCCGACGCCCTGAGCTCTGGTCCTTCCCTGCTCTTCCTGGGAGCGACTCCCTGGGGTGGCGGCGCTCAGCTCCCTGGGGACAGAGGGACCATGAACGAGGGAGCCGAGGGAGGGTGCGAAAAGGTCAGAAACTTCTGTGGGGCGTCCGTTTCCCACGTGTGTGGGTCCCACCCCACACTGACCCTGCTTCTCCTGCCGCGGGGCAGCAGCGAGCATCTGGCTGGGGCTCACACGCGGGTCCCCGGCACCTCCTGGGGTCGGGCAGGTAGGAAAGGCTGCGTATCCTTGCAGAACGTGGGCAGGGTAGCCTGTGTGGCAGTGGGAGGCTTTGGAAGCTTTCCGGAGGAAGTGGTATTTGAGACAGACCTTGAGGGACAGAGGTGATAATTTTGACAGGTGGGGTGGGGGCCGGCGGGGGAGAGGCTGTTCCAGGCCAGGGAACCTGGGAGCAGCTCCTGGGGCGCTGCGGGGTGCAGGAGCCTGCTTCTGGAGCGCCGCGCCGCAGTCCATGGGGCAGGAGCACAGGCGGCGAGGGGGCCCCCGGTCGGGGTGCGATGTGCGGGCTGGGGCCCTGACCTCGGAGCTCTGGCCTGGAGGCCTGGGGTACCCGCATCAAAAGCAGGCTCGAGTCAGGTGGCCAGGGGTGCCCCCTCGGGTGGACAAGGGCCCCACGCAGCCGTGGTGTGCAGGCAGGGGGCAGGCCCCAGGCAGGGAGGGCCGAAGGGGGCCGCGGGTGGAAGGGAGGGAGGGGGACTTCCCGGGGCTTGGGGGTCAGGGCTGAGGTAGGGGGTGGAGGGATGAGGCCGGCTCTCCGGGCCACCCAGAGTTCATGCCTGGGGAGGGCAGGGGTGTCGGGAAAGGTGCTTCTGGGGAGGGGCTGGGTCTTCGGTGCAGAGCAGCGTCCTGGCCGGGCAGCCGGGAGCGCGGGAAGGGTCGTTGGGAGAGGCGGCCTGGGGCGGCAGTGGCCGGCGGGGGTGGCGGGGACTCTGCTGAGGGCAGCGGGCCCGTTGGTTTTACTTGTTCTTGCCTCACGCTCGCGTCTGTGTTCCTCCGAAACTCAAGCCGGGAAGTGGGGTCCCCTCACCCAGCGCCCATTTGCACTCCCCATGAGAGGCTGAAGGGAAACGAGACAGGCCAGAGGGGGACGAGGAGAGCAGGGGCGAGGGCCGGGGGTCCTGATGCCTCTGACAGGGGCACAGGCGGGTCGGCCTGTGCGGGGACTGGGGGCCACCGGGGGAGCCGGGCAGGCGGGGCGGATGTGTGGACCCTGCGTGTGTGTGGAGGGCCGTGTGTAGTGGGGGCGGGGGGCACAGCAGGCCCGCAGGCCCTGACCCCGCCCCTCCCCCTCAGACCCCCCATCTGGTGAATCTGAACGAGGACCCCCTCATGTCTGAGTGTCTGCTCTACCACATCAAGGACGGCATCACCAGGTACCGCATCACGGCCACTCCAGGGACCCCCTTTTCCGGTGACCTTCCCGGAGACCTCCCAGAGCCCAGGACAGCCGCCTGCCCCACCTGGCTCGCCCTCCGGGCTTCCTGAGAAGTTGTGAGCCCGGCTGCGCTGCTGCCGTCCCCTCCAGTGCCGCTTTGGGGCGCCCGAGACACCTCCGGGGCCTGGCCTGCAGGGCGAGCGCCCCGATTTACGGGGGCGCAAGAGCGGGCGGGAGACTCAGACCACCGCGTTTTCAGCCCTTGGCCTCCCTTGGTGTGACGAAGCCGCAGCTTCACGGTGGGGAGCAGTGCCTGCGGGGTGGGGGGCTTTGGGGCTAACGCCAACGATCCCCTGGGGCTCGGGGCCTCTGAGGTCACATCCCGGAGCCAAAGGGGCGGGGGTGCCCCTTCTCCCACCACAAACATGACAGCCATTCTGGGTGATGGCTCTGGATAAGGAGTGAGCCCTCGGGGTGGTCAGCCCTCGGGAGGGGGCACCCCGCGGCCTCCGGCTCCCTTTCCCCTCTTGTCACACGGCGAGTCGGACACGGGCTCCCGAGTCGGGCCGGTCTGGGCTCGGACCCCAGCTTCACTGCTGCCGGGCCGTGTGACCTCGGGCGGAGGACTCTCCTGAGCCTCGGCTCCCCGATCTGAGATGGGAGTAAGCACGTGGCCGACGGAGTCGGGGGCACGTGCGTCCCGGAGGGGCTTGGCGGGGGTCTGGCCGCGCTCGGAAAGTGTCGGGCGTTGCTTCCCCAGGGTCGGCCAGGTCGATGTGGACATCAAGCTGACCGGGCAGTTCATCCGGGAGCAGCACTGCGCGTTCCGGAGCGTCCCTCAGCCCGACGGAGAAGGTAACGTCTGCGCCGTGAGAGCGGCGTGGCCGCCGAGCCCCGACCCGTCCCACGCTGGGTCCCACGCTGGGTCCGAACGCCGGGGAGGGTCCCTGTGCTCACGGGGCTTCGAGCTCGGGGGAAACCCCGGCCGTCTGCCCCGCCCTGGGAACGCGGTGTGCCGCGGGGGTCGGGGGGCGGCGGCGCCCCGAGGCCCACCCAGAGCACCGTGCCATGTGTGGAGTAGGAGGTCCTGGCCTCCCCCTAGAATTTTTAGCCTCAGATAGCATCCTTTTTCACGAAAAGATGTATTTGTTTTGGGGGGAATCTGAGTTTATGTGGGCAAAACCTGCTTCTATCCCGCCCACAGCCCGCAGAGCCTTCTAGCCCACGTATCCCTCTGGCTCCAAGACTCAGATTTCTAGTCCTAATCTGGGCGTAGCAGCGAACGTGTTTCCGGTGAAGGGCGTAATCTGATAGGGCAACAAAACGATACTCGTGCAAGTTGAAGTGATTTTTGGTTTTTGCGTGTAACGTAATTTTTTTCTGAGAGAGAGCGCCTGCGCTCCTGGGCACGAGGGGGGGAGGGGCAGAGGAGAGGGAGCTCAATGTGGGGCTCGGCCCCATGACCCTGCGATCACGACCTGAGTAGAAATCGAGAGTCGGATTCTTAAGCGACTGCCCCACACAGATGTGCCCCGGCTGTGTGTCGAGGTCACCATTTTGTCCTGGTTCAGTGACTGTTTTAAGAACGAGCAATTTGGGTGTACTCAGGCCCAGGTGGACTCGAGGCCCGGGACGCACGCAGGGCAGGGAGGCCGCCGAACACGGGAGCGCTCCCTCGGCTCAGCCCGGGCCTGGGCCTCCGAGGCTGCAGGAGGGGACGGGGAGGTGGGACGCCCGAGGTCAGCACACTTAAGATCGGGAAGGGGTCAGTCGTGGGGCTCGCAGCGGAGGTGGGACACGGGCCCGGCGGGGTTCGGGGGCGGCAGCCGAATGCAGTGGGCTGCGAGCTCGCATCAGGTCGGCCCCCAGGCCTTCTGCTGGGTTCCTGTTCTGCGGTCACCTCAAGCCCTGTGCTAGGTGACAGCCCAGACCACACGGCCTGCGGAGCGAGCCTCCCCTCACGAGCACAGAGCGGGTCTGGGGAGCCGGCAGGCGGGCGGGCCCGGGACGGTTCCTCAGCCGCGGAGGCAGCCGCTGATTCTGGGCCCCGGAGGGAGGGGCCCTCAAGGCTTGGTCGCGGGCGGCGGACCAGAGTGGGGAGCCAGGTAGAGTGGACCGGCGGCCCAGCGGGCGGTGGCCGGGGAAGGATAGTGAC